>CM068959.1:105880948-105898394 GCA_035128595.1 Eptatretus atami
TTTTTTTCCTCCTTTTCTTTATATCTCCAAACTGATTCTTTATTGAATATAAACGCTTCTTCCTTCTTCTTTACAAATTTAAAAAAATGCTTCACTGTCCATTTTTTCTTCATCAGGAGTACCCCAAATTCTTCTTCATCACAATCTATTCCTCTTCTTATTCCTCACAAAGATTATCTTCCAAAAATGGCTCTCAGCTAAGCATTTGGTCCAATAACCCTCCTCCCACACCTACAGCACCACCTTTCTCCTTGACTTCAACAAAATATGTTGTCTATCATCTCCTATTATCTCCAAATAGCTTATCTCCTATTCCCATGATCTTCATCTGTGTTTGTCCAATTTGAGAATTTGGAATCAGCATCCCTCCACGTCATGTCCCCCTCTTTCTGCTTCCCCTCTCACCAACCCCCTCAAAGCTGCATGTTCCCCTTTTCTGTATTCCTCCTCACCCCACCTTCAATGCTTTCCTTTCACTCCATCCATTCAAACCTTCCTCCTCATCCCATCCATTAATACCTTCCCCCTCATCCCACCCATTCAAGCATCCCTCCTCACTACCCATTCAAACCTTCCCCCTCATCCCACCCCCTCAATTGCCTCCTCCTCACCCTATCCCCAAAGCCTACCCCCATTCAGCACCCACCCAACAAACTCCTCCCCTGTCCCTCTGTTTGGACTTCAAACATCCAACGTCTCCTCTCCAACCTGACAGATCTCTCAATCCAGGCCGCTGCCGCATCATCTGTCGAACAGAATCTTTCCTCTCACAAGAGGTACCTGACTTCTTCATCTTATGGTCTCCCCCAGCTATTGTCTTCTTCAATTTGATCGGCCTGAACCATGCCCCGGCTGCAGAGTTGCACTTTACATCGAGAACTCAATTTCTCACTGCCCTTGCATTATCTTGCACCTTCCAGCCCCGCAGAATACCTTTTGTTGCGACTTCCCCTCTGCTCACACCTCTTATTTGTCTGGGTGTTGTACCGTCCTCCAAATAGTGACGACTCAATCTACATATCTCTCTCTCTCTCTCTCTCTCTCTCTCTCTCTCTCTCTCTCTCTCTCTCTCTCTCTCTCTCTCTCTCTCTCTCTTTCTTTGACAACATGAACCAACTTTTAACCACATATCCCCACTCTCCATTCCTGATATGTGGCAATTTCAGTTGTCACCATGCAAATTTCACTTGGTGTTGGTACCTCTCTCACCAACTATGGCACTTCGGCAAAGGACTTCTGTGACTCAATTGGATTGAATCAATCTGTGAACTTTCCAACCGGTATTTCTCCCAATGGCAAATCCTCCCTTCTGGACTTGGTGATGATCAACTTCCCTGTCAATGTCTCCTGCTCTTACTCTGCTTCATTTGGTGCATCTCATCATATGTTTGTGAAAGTTAACATCTCTCTGACTATTCCCAAAGAGCTGCCTCAATGCCGGCGAGTCTGGCATTTCACTCAAGCAGATTGGCAGGGACTGCAAGCAGCCATCTTTCTTCTGTATTGGTCTCCTATATCAGCTGCCACTGATATTAACTCAACCTTGGAAATCTTTCCCAGAAACCTGCTCTCTCTTATACACAGATCCACCCCATCTCGTCTTCACTTGTTCTACCCTTCTTCCCACCCATGGTATCCTGTGGTGAGGGAGTTGCTCTGAAACAACTTGTCTTGTCTTCCTGGAAAGCAAAACCAACCCATGGTAATCTCAGCTCATTCCTCAGCTCATTCCCCACGACAAGTGTCTGTCCACTCTCAGGAGAGCTAGAACACAATATCTGTCCAACCTCAAGATTGATCTTTCAAACTTTTTCCCTCCCTCCTCTAAAAACTGGTGATGCCTTGTTAAGTCTGTCTCTGGAGTATGCTCCCCCTCTATCTGTTCTCTCTCTTCAAATAGGCATCACAGCCGACTCTACACGTAAGGAGGCCAAACGCCTCAGTTCCCTGTTTGCTTCCAAAACTTGTGTCCCCAAACTCTTGCTCTGAACCCACCCTACCCAGTTGCACCCAACTGCTCCCGGACTCTGTGCCTTTCACAACACAGAAGGTGGAGAAGTTTCTGGCAACCCTCGTCTGTGCTTCTACAACAGGACTGGACGGCATCAGCTCACGTGTCATAAAAACCTGTTCTGCTGCTCTTTCACATCATCTTTCTGCTCTTTTCACCCTATAATTTGCTGTAGGTCATCTTCCATCTGCTTGGAAATCAGCCCACTTCAATGCATGACATAAAAGGTGCAAAAACTGATCCCCTTAACGAGAGACCTGGTGATTGGAAGCTTACTTTCAATCATCAGTAAGGTCATGGAATCTATCGTTGCAGTTGATATGAAATCCATCCTTTTCTCCAACAGCCTAATCTCAGATCACCAATTCGGTTTCAGACCAGGGATGAATGGATGGATGGAGGCCCTCAATGCCAGATGTGAGATCAGGACCATCTTTCGATAGTCTGGCATCCTGCTTTGTTATCAAAACTCTGTCCATGGAATCCAAGACCAACTCTACACATTGCTGACTGACTTATTCTACTCTCATAGCCAACGTGTGGCTCTCAACGGAATCCATTCATCTCCCGTAAGGCTGGAGTGCCCCAAGGCAGTGTTCTGAGCCCTGTCCTATTACTAATCTTCATCAACGATCAAACTGACTCTCTGGAAAATCCCTTTATCTATTTGCTGATGACTCCACCCTTTGCCGTGACACCACTCATCCTTCAGATAGGTAGGCAGCAGCTTCTTCCCTCTCTTTAGACCTTGACAAAATCACAAGCTGGTCAAACACTTGGAATATGCCTTTCAATCAACACAACTCTCTCTCTCTCTCTGTCTCTGTCTCCAAAAGAACCGTCTGGTAAACCCCTCACATCTACTGTCTTAACATTCCCCTTGAGGAAGTTCAGTCAATCAAATTTCTGGTTCTCCCTATCAGCCATGATCTTTCTTCGGCAAACTACATTTCAAAGTTTAACCTGGTGTTGGCTTTGCGGTTAGGGTGGTGGCTTGGGATCCTAGGGTCCTGAGTTCAAGCCCCGTTGGCCACTGAATTAACACCAGGGGGTTGACTCAGCCTATCATCCTTCCAAGGTCGGCAAAATGAGTACCAGTGTGGCAGCCAAAAGGCTGCACACGAAGGGAAGGGGGTATTGACGGATTTATTAAATCTGGTATTGGTGTGCGCAGGTATGATGGGCCGAATGGCCTCCTCCTGTGCATAATTTCTTTAAAAAAAAAATAATAAAGTTGGCCTCCAAAGCCAGTTCCTTGGAGCACCTAAATTCCTATCCACCTACAAGGCATTCACCGGCAGCTTAATGGAATAGATCTCTCCTCTGGGATGACAACCCTTCCTCATACCTTGCTTAGATTGATGCCGTAGAAACCAAGACCTTCAAAATTATTAGAATCTCCCATGCTGAAGGTTGAGTCGATGGGCCTGTCACTTTCCAATCGCAGATAGGTCGGTGGTCTTGTCTTTCTACCACCTCTTCTTTGGTCTTGCACCCTCTGCTCTTTCTAGGCTTTGTCACCCCAACTCCTAAGGTTTCTGCACGACGCACACGGTCCACCATCAACCCCTATCTGGTGAAACTCCAAAAATCCCGAATCATTGCTCACCTCATGAATCGTCCACCATTCGTTCCTCTTTTTTCCCCATTTTGGAACACACTTCTACATTCTCTTCAATCTCATCCTTCCTTCCAGGTCTTCAAGACAGCTGTACACCGTCATCTCAGATTGTTCCCCGTCCAAAACCATCTTCTTCTCTATTACTCCCCCCCCCCCCCACCCAACTATACACATTGTTGTCCTTGTCTCCCTCTCTTTTCTCCTTCAACCCCATTATTGTGCCCCCACCCCCATTTCCCCTTCTCTCTGCTATTGTTTTTGTATGTTACGTCCTCATCCGTTCAGTGTTCTAGCTCTTCTCCAAGTCTGGACTCTGTAAACAAAAAGAGGCTTCTCTGTTTATTTGTCTTTCTGTTTTGTTAGAAAATCCAATATACTGTTTCCTGGGGTTCTAGGTGATGATGGATAGCACATGCAGACTGTGGCCGGGGTGGAGAATGTCAGCAAGATTGTGGATGGAGTGAGTGTTGGCAGGGTTGAGGGTGGAGTGACCTCTGGCAGGGTTGATGGGAGGGGGGCCAGCGCAGGCAGTGGTGACTGTGGAGCCAGCACAGGCAGTGGTGACTGTGGAGCCAGCGCAGGCAGTGGTTCGTGTGGACCAGCGCAGGCAGTGGTTCGTGTGGAGCCAGCGCAGGCAGTGGTGACTGTGGAGCCAGCGCAGGCAGTGGTGACTCTGTGGAGCCAGCGCAGGCAGTGGTGACTGTGGAGCCAGCGCAGGCAGTGGTGACTGTGGAGCCAGCGCAGCAGTGGAGCCAGCGCAGGCAGTGGGAGCCAGCGCAGGCAGTGGTGATTGTGGGCCAGCGCAGGCAGTGGTTCGTGTGGAGCCAGCGCAGGCATGGTTCGTGTGGAGCCAGCGCAGGCAGTTGTGTGGCAGCGCAGCAGTGGTTCGTGTGGAGCCAGCGCAGGCAGTGTTCGTGTGAAGCCAGCGCAGGCAGTGGTTCGTGTGGAGCAGCGCAGGCAGTGGTCGTGTGGAGCCAGCGCAGGAGTGGTTCGTGTGGAGCCAGCGCAGGAGGTGGTTCGTGTGGAGCCAGGGCAGGCGGTGGTTCGTGTGGAGCCAGCGCAGGCGGTGGTTCGTGTGGAGCGCGCAGCGGTGGTTGTAGTGGAGCCAGCGCAGGCGGTGGTTCGTGTGGAGCCAGCGCAGGCGGTGGTTCGTGTGGAGCCAGCGCAGGCGGTGGTTCGTGTGGAGCCAGCGCAGGCGGTGGTTCGTGAGAGCCAGCGCAGGCGGTGGTTCGTGTGGAGCCAGCGCAGGCAGTGATTTTGTGGAGCCAGTGCAGGCAGTGGAAAGTATATGGTAATCTGCTATATGCCATGTCTCCCTTCCACCCTCACCACTGTCTACAACCACTCCTTATGTGTACATACAGATGGCTCATCAATTTATTACTGTATAAAGACTTTATCAGATGAAACTAGACTGGCACTCGGTAGAGCGCGTACATCCACCAGGCTGTATCCCACTGATAGGCCATCTTGTATCCCACTGATAGCCGGATCGGATCCGGACCTGAACCAAAATCGAATCGACTTGTTCTTGTCGACTAACCAACTCATCCACCTAGTTTTGTCATTTGTCCACAACTTTTGAAATGTCATGCTCTATATCATTTTTGGCCATCTCTCAATGCAGTGGAGTGACATATCCAATCTATTGTCCATTTTGTGATACAAGCATCACATTTGACCAGAGATTGACCAATATATTGTAAACAGATCTGGATGATGAGGCATCGTGGATTCGGACCCTGATAGCTTGTGCAGCAATTTACAAAATGGCTGCTGGTGGTTTCAATTCGTTTCCTGACCAGCTGAACTCTGTTGTACAGAAGTTGTAAATGAAGGCTAATGAACACACATACGTATGTAGACATGTGGAGAACAGAACCAAATGATTTGGGCAGAATAATTTTGTCAAAGTGGACTAAATTATTCCAACAAAGTGAAGGGACCTGTCCACAAAGTTGCAGCCGCAAGATGTGTCACGCCTGGATCCTCTACCTGTCCACAAAGCTGCAGGATGCATCACACCTATATATAGTGTTGGACACCTACACTGAAGATTTTCTGAAAGGCATGGCAAGAACAAAACGTGGGAAAGGAGTGCTTAGACGTGCCGTAGCTGCAGCAGCCTTACCAGGAAATTGGCAAAGCTTCTTCCGCATGGATGACAACAAGATGGAGCTGTTCAGGTTCCTGCCAGAAACTACCCTCAAGTGGTTTGACGAGAAGGACAAACAGCTTGTCATCACTGATGGAGAGGGAGTTCTCAGCAAGCCGCCACTGGAGGATCTGGCATCACTCGCTCCATGCATCCATGAGGAAGCAGACAGTCGCATGTTGCTGCGTGTGTCACATACTGCACAGTATGGCCACCACAAGATCCTGATCCGCATGGTTGACAGACATTGTGGTGTTGGCCTTGTCTGTGGCACAGGGGCTGCAACCAGGATATGAACTCTGGTTGGCATTTGGAACTGTAAAGAGCTTCTGGTACTTGGCATCCCACAAAATGGCAGCTTGGCTTGGCTTGGACGGACATTGTCGATATTTCATGCTCTGACAGGGTGCAACACCATGTCCAGCTTTGAGCTGAGCATGTAAGAAGATGGCCTGGGCCATCTGGCTGTGGTCCCGGAATTAACAGGAAATCCAAATCTTGGAAATCGTCCGTCCGTACATCCGTGATAGGTTTTCGTTCCGCGATAACTTAAGAATGGCCGAAGGATCCAAGTCAAGTTGGTACAAGTATTATAATGATTAAAGATGAACTGATTAGATTTTGAGGTCAAAAGTCAGAGGTCAGAGGTCATTTAGGTTAAAAAAAATGTTACCGTGCTAACTTGTGAAACCAGTAATGGGATTTTGACCAAACATGGTATAAGTATACAGTATTATGCAAAGATGAACTGATTATGTGGTGGTATCAAGAGGTCAAAGGTCAGAGTCCATAATAGGTTTTCGTTACTGACAACTTAAGAACGGTTGAAGGAATCCAAGTCAAACTTGTACAAATATGTATAATGATGTATACATAAACGGATTAGATTATGGGGTCAAGAACTCAAAGGTCAGAGGTCATGTCAGGTAAAAATGTGATTTAAATCCTTCAACTATTCTCAATATCAAACTTGATACAAGTATGTATAATGTAATAATGTGGGCGGAGGCATATCTGTCAACGTCGTGATGTGATAGTCTGTTGTAGTTTATTTTTTTTTGAATTTTAAATTATTTTTTAAAAGTTTCTCCTTGCTTAATGTAGGCTCTTGCCCCTTTCCTCAGCAAGAGGGCTTGGAGCAGGACCAAATTTTTGGCACTGAGTTGGAGTTGTTGAAGCAGGGATTTTTGGTACTGAGTTGGAGAGATAACATGTTGGAGCGGGGCAGTGACCATCCTTACAAGAGCAGGATAGGGTAAGGTTGTCCTGTAAAAATGTTTCGAGCAAGACCAAATTTTGGGCAAACGAGCATGTACGTCCAATCTACACCCTCTCCTCCAAAACTTTAGATTCACAGTCTATACACACCAATAAGATGGGTAAACATCTCATGTAAAATATAAATGTGATCTTACTTTTTAATTTTCTTTTGTAGATGCTACTCAAGCTGTTGGTTCTTATATTTTGAAATCCAACGAGCTGCTACAGTAAGTACATTAGTTACGGAGTGGTTATTTATGTGCTGCCAATTGTGCACACAATGTTTTTTTTTTTTTCATTTCCTTGTAAATATTTCTTTGTGTTGGTTTTCTGTTTTTTTTTGTCTGCATAAAAGTTGTTTTTTCTTCTTCTAGTGTGATCGAAAACAGCCTCAAAAACTTCCGAGCCTTTTCTTACTGGCTCTATAATGGTGCGTGTCTTTAGCATAAATATTATACATTTGTTACTTGTGCTCTTTTTGTGCATCACTTAATAAACGATAACATTTCGTTGTTAAAATCAATATGTACTAGAATGACATTCGGTAGAGTGCATCCCTCCGCCAGGCTGAACAGTTTACGTTTTAGATCCAACTGATTAGGCCGGATCTGTATCCAGACCTTAACCAAAATCTAATCGGCTTGTTCTTGTTACCTACCAAACTAATCCACCAAGTTTTGTCACAATCCGTCCACAACGTTTTGAGATATCGTTTTTGGCCCTATCTCTCAATTGTGACGAATCACTTAAAAAAAATAAAAAATAGAGGAGCCAGATCTTCACCGAAATCTAATAAATTCGTCCTTGTCATACACCCAACCTGCCCATCAAGTTTTGTTCAAATCCATCCATAAATTTTTGAGATATCCTGCTCACAGACAAACAGGGATGAAGACATAACCTTCATCCACCTTCGTGGTGGACACAGTGAAGTCCTCGTTTTATTTCATATATTCCAATGAAAGTCCTAAAAAAAAAAATTCTCTTGCAGTTATCCTGACTTTGTCAGATGAGACGATACCTCCTGAGAATAGCAAGGTGAGAACGGCAATTGATTGTAATTGATTTTTTATTTATTCAACTTTTGAGTTGGTTGTACCCAAGTCGTTTTTTAACCTTACAAATTGGAGGGTACAACATGAAAGAATGAAACAAATGAAGAACTGGTATTGCTTGTGAAAGCTAGTGTGGATGAAAGAGGCTAGTAAAGTTGAAAATTTGTTCTTGGTATTTTTTTCCATTCTCTTGTCCTTGTTTGTGATGTATTTATGTCTTGTTTTTTTATGTTGCGTTGTCCTTTCTCCTATTGTTCATACCTTTTATTAACCAGAAATTACCACCTGGCACTTAGCTGACAGAAATATTAAGAGACGGGGGAGGTGGGGAGAGATGAGAGAGGGAGGGAGTAGTGAGAGGATGGGGAGCAAGGAATGAGGGGAGAGTAAGGAGAGGGAGGAGAGAGGGAACATTATTAAGCACTCAAGCAAGCACTCCAACAAAATGGTTGATAATGAACGGCAGGCTTGGAAAGTGATTAGCGATCGGTTACAACAAACAGCATGCAGAGACTCATGGAATGTCAAACAAAGTCTGAATTGGACAAATGAACACTTTTTTTGTTTGCAGTTGGAACTGCTGATAACATCAATTCCGCAGTTTGAATTTTGAAATTCATCTCAGGTTAAGAGATTCTTGAGCTTATTGCATGTGCGGAAATAATACTAAAACACGCAATTTGGTGTCTGCCTGTCTGTCTGTCTGACGGTTTTTTGACCATGATATATTTGGTCGTTACTTATCCAATCCAACGAAACTTCATAGGACTAAGGGTCACAGGATGGAGGTTGTCGTGACTTAATTTGCTCCCCTCCCCCAAGGGGGTGTTCTGCCTTCGGTGAAGTCCGTGTTAAGACGGCTAATCCTGTTGTTTTTCTAAGGCCGCTTTCAATAACAAAACTAATAACAACTCTCATGATTATAGCATAATATTAATGTTATTACAAAACAATATTAATAATAATTATATCCCCTTTCCCCAGGGTGTTTTTTCTCCTTGAACAAACGCCGTGTTAACGTGTACAAATAGCTTATCGTGGCATTTTGTGGTGCTTGAAACGAGGAAGAAGAAGAGGCCGACAAGAAGTAAAAAATATTTTTAAAACCACAAACATGTGTGATTACCTTTTTTGAACAGTCACAGATATACTGCTGTTTAACACTAAACCAAAAGAAATCTGAGGAATCCCGACATCCTTCAGGCACTCTCTGCTTGTCATGTCGACCACAGGAGAACAGACCCGAGACGATCTGTTATAATCAATATACCCCAGAGAGGGTAACAACATGACCTGTCCTGTCGCTCCCGTAGGGAGTGCCGAGTGGGTGTACTTGTGAAATAATGGCACATACAATCGGAGACGTCCTGAGAGTCAAATAATGTCCGAATTGGACAAATTAACACTTTTTTTTTTTAGCAGTCGGAACTGCTGCTAAGGTCAATTCCACAGTTTAAATTTTGAAATTTGGCTCGGGTAAAGAGATTCCGGAGCTTAGCACATATGCGGAAATGAAATGAAGGCATAAACGTTGGCGTCTCCGGGCGTTTATAATTAATCATTGCTATCTAGGTATTGAGCGATTCGTAGGTATTAAGATGAGGCGTTCGATGATATGAGTGAGGAAAGTGAAAAAACAAACTTCATCATTAAGAAACCGTCGTGACCTGTTCCAAATCAAGGCAATGTTGAGCAGGCCAAAAAAAAAAAAAACAATGGCGAATGAAGATCCCAGTGAGGGAGGTTGATCAACAAAAGGTTGACAAAAAGGTTGATCAACGATGAAGCCTTGAGAAAGGATAATTAAATAAGGCCATTAATTATATTCACAAGGGGTGTTTATATTTACTCAAACACCCAGTTTTCATCCACACACTCTCTTGGAGTTCCCTTACTATGCATGCAAAGTTTCAGGTTGCTTGGTTTCATGGTTTTGGAGTTATGGAGGAGACACACACATACACACACACACACACACACACACATTTACTATTTTAGATAGTTTGTCAAATCCTCAGTCAGTCAAACCATTGGGCACATCTTCATATGAATAAGAAAAGTTTTGTAATTCCTCTACATCTGTATGGAGGATTTACAAAACCTCGTTTTGAGGTTGTGCGTTCCTTTCCGATTGTATACTTCCTAAATCTTTTGCCTCTACTGTTCTTTACATTTTGATTGTTTACACTAAATCTGACCAAACTGTCTGAACTGCTAATGTTTAAGCTTTTGATTTGATGTGCATGTTGTGATAATCTTTGCTTTTATCATCGCTCCTCTTCTACTGTTTTTTAAAAATTTAATTTGTTGTTGATTCCTTTCTACCAGCTGTCCGTCAAATAATGACCAATTGTAAATATTTACAATGGACTGAAAGCAATGACTTGTATTTATTTGGCCTTGTTCACAGATGAGCCAGAAGGATATTATGCTTGTGGCAAATTTTATTGAAGAGCATTTTGGACCCGTAAGGCTTTTTTATTCTTTCTGCTTTTGTTTCATGTCAATTCTCAGACTATGAATCATCTTTTGAATTAATTTTTTATTTTTTTTGTATGTTTTATAGAAGAAAAATGATTATGAAAAAAGCGGAAAGTATTTCAGTGTGGAGAGAGTAAGTCAGGTGAGTTATTTTGTGTTGGAGTTAAGTTCTGAAAATGGTTTCTGTCATGGTTTTTTTTAGATATTCATTCATTCATTTCGATATTGCAGGAAAAGGCTTAAAAATTACTCCAAAGTTATGTTTGTAGTTAATTTTAAGACATAAAGAAAAAAATACAAAACTTTGGTGAAATGTAGTTTTATGCGTTTGCAGCATTTTTGGTGGATGAAATATATTTGCCAAATGTGGTTATAAGATGACACCATCTATGTTTCTAAGGTACTGCACTTGTATAGAACCTGAGTTTCATACCTTTAAGAACCATACTATATGTTTGTGAGTTTATTCCTTGCAAGTTGTTTGTTTCATTTGTTTGTATGTCAATCGCCGACAGATCTCAATTCTTCACCAATCTTCATGAAACATAACCAACTGATCGAGCTAGTCAAAATGAAGCCTATTGTTTTGAGGTCAAAGGTCAAGGTCACAGCAAGGTCATGTTTGCTTGCATACTTTTCGAGATAACTGACCAGAAGTCATTGTTGACACTTCTGGTTTGCGTCACTACTTTCTTTTTGGCCAACGCTTTAAAATTAGAACGTTGGTCGATCACTTCCAGTCAACCATTTTCTCAAGAGGTCGAGGTCAAAAAGTTTGACCTCAACGTCAAATTTCTAAAACCGTCAATTTTCATCCAATTGAATTTGAACAGGATTTGCATATTGGGTCACGGAATTGATTCACCAAAAATCAGGACAATCGTTTAGCGTTTTCGGACATATCATCGGTTTCCATGACAACAATTTCACCCCATTATGATCAAATGGGATTTCTTGTGATTTTATTATTACCACACCTCAAAAAGTTTTCAACATATCAAATTGAAATTCACACAGCCAATTTGTATGTATGTGTTGTATGTGTGTAAAAATTTGTCAAAGGTCAAGGCCGTCCAAAACATGTAAAACACCTATTGGGCCGCAATGAGAAAATGTATCAACCACATTTGTTACGCACAACATTCCACTTGATAGGTCAAATTTTTTAAATGACCAAATTACTGTTTCCACGGCAACTATTTTTTATTTGGAATTCACAAGTATCATGCTATGCACAATCTCTATCTTGTTTGATTGTTGTTTCTGTGTGTGCTTTTTTTTTTTTAAGTATTATTTTTTTTTTTCTGTTTGTGGGGATTTTTTTTTGTTGTGGGTGTTTCACACTTGATTGGTGAGTTTCTTTGACATTTGTTTGTGGGGTTGTTTGCATATTTGTTTGACTTCCATGCACTCCGAAACCACTGGAGGGAATGCATTTTGAAATTTGCCTATAATTATGGCGAGCATGGCTGCAAGAGGAGACCCCTCCAATTCCGCCATCCACCGAGCACATTTTGTTGCCCAATGGTTTGATGAGCATGACACTGATGTTATCCGTATGTCACGACCTTCTCAGTCACCATATCTGAACCCGATCAAGAATTTTTGTGATAGTCATCCGCATCCCACCTACAGAATTCCAGGCGCTGATGGACTCTATGCCACAGCACATACTGGCCGCACTTGGTGGCCCAGCACACTATTAAGTCACTTTGCATTGGTGTTTCCATTTCTTGTTAACTACCTGTAGGTAGATGATGCAATAATGTCACGTCGTATGCAAAACGAAGCACGTCCGCCATTACGGGAGCCGAACAAATATATGACGGCGAAGCCTCCCCGGCAGACACACGGTGTCATTTTTCAAGTGCTTTGATGACTCATCCTAGGATGCAAAACACAGATACCGTGAGAAAATAGCTCTCTGATGGTGTAGATCCGTATTGCTTGAAGAAACCCAACTTGGCAGACAAGGTGAAGTGGTGGCTCCGGTTTGAATATCCAGATGCCGTGAAGTATCTGGTTCTGACAACAAGCTCCGCGACGAAGCAACAGATGATTGCTTTCGAATGTATGAAGTACGACGAGTATTATTTTATAACTGGATGGCTGCAGGAAGTTACTGTGAAAGCTTTTTCAGGTGAAAACGTTTCATTAATAGCAAGGGTAAGTTATCGTTGGAGTCTTCAAGTTTTTGTTGTTGGTGTTTCTTCCTCGAATTGTGATTCCCTCTTGACCAGAATATATAATGAAGAATCGGTACAGAATGTACAAAAAGACGAATTTTAATCAGATGAATCGGTAAAACGACAAGTGCTGCCATTGAACTTTGACGTAAAAAAAAAAGTGGACAAATCCCCTCCCAACCCTCCAGATGTTTATTACCTGTTTTTATTGTTATTTTTAGTAAATTTTAGTTATTTCCTCTGACATGTGTGACAAAGCCGATGGTACATAGTAATGAGCAACCTGAACTTGCAAATTTCTGCCATGGCTCGTTTTTGGAATAAATGATGGCCGTTTCTCTCGCAGCAAAGCACAGATGAAGACTAAAATACATTAATTTTAACTGAGTCGAGCACGGGGAAATACTTACCACTGACAAAATGGTTGCTATACACACGGATTTCCTTCTTGCCTTCGTCAACGAAGTCGGTCCGTGAAATGCCGTCGAGTCACTTTTCCCGCTGTTTTCTTGATAATTCTTCGGTTTGAGTTCCTTGATTTGCTGCAATTCCTGGGACGCGATAAAACGACCAATCCTCTTCTCCAGTAACGTGATGAGAACATCCGAAGACCGTACAAAAGCACAGCATTTTCACGATGAAATCGCACCAGCTCGTATCTTCGTCTCGTTGTAAACACCTTGCTTTGTCTCCCGTAATTGCGGCAGCAGTATGCAGCCTCGTTCTCTCAGTGGAAGTGACGTCTATTGCGTATGACCGACAATGCCACTCGCACTCCCATTATTACAAGTTGTTATAAAATATCCCAATTCTCTGCATGAAGGCCATAGACATCAAAGAAGTGGGGGAGTCATCAGACTATAATATTGTACTGTTTGTGTGTTTGTCTGATTTCGATGCATTTCTGAACCGCTAGACGGAATGAGTTGAAAACCTGTGGTTGTACTCGAGATGAGGGGTGCTCGGAAAGGTATAATGGGATACATAAAATCATAGTCCCAGGGGGTCAGGGTGGGGGAGGACACCATTTCCCCTCCATATTAATATGCATCGTATAGCTCTGCCTGGTGGAAGTCGGTATAACAAACTGTCATACTAAAATACACCTTTCACATCTTAAAAGTCGGGTGGACCGGTTCTTTGTTGGTAACGTTAGCTTTGTAACATTGCTCAAGTAACTGCTCATTTGGGTGGTGCACTGTCAAGAATAGTTGCTGCTATTGTGACGGCTTGTTCATCCCAGTGCAATTTAACTGGCATTGTGACTTTTCTCAGTATCTGAAAGATGAAGACCTTGACATGCCTCAAGACCTTTCTCAAAATTCCTGGTACTCATTTGTGAAAAACAGCCAGCCTCTTACCGGTAACCAAGGCCTGAAATATAACTACGCATTGAGAGCATTTGGCCGTTTGGCACTGCTATTATACACTCTTTCTTTTCCTTCGTCCATCTTTCTCATCAGATGATCAAATGTCATTGATGCACTGCATTCCCTGCCACGAATAATTTAACTCTGCCTCTAATAACTGTAATAGTTGTATGGGTTTTGTAATGCTTGGATGCCCATTAATGACCCACAATGAGTCACCGTGCCGTTCTCGTGCTTGGTACAGAGAGCCCGTTGCTCTGCAGATGTCATCACAAAAGCTCCCTGTGTCAGATGCGAAGCCTAATGGATGCCAAGGTCCGTGCCTGTCTCCATAAACCAGCGGTGAGTGCAAAATGATAAAAGTATTATCCTACATGTATGTGCACCCAATTTCAAGTGAAAAAAAATTTCTTTTTGAGCCTACATGTTTCTTTTTCCAACACAATAATGCATGTTTTTTGAGCTTGCTTCCAATCATCAGCAAGGTACTGGGATTCCATCATCGCAGATGATACAAATCCTTCCTTTTCTCCAACTACCTCATCTCAAATCATTAATTTGGATTCAGAGCATGACATGCAGCTTCTACTCATCCAACAATGAATGGAGCCCTTCAATGTCAGACATGAGATCAGCGCCATCTTCTCCAAACATATCTCACGCTTTCAATACAGTCTGACATCCTGCATTGCTCTGGGCATCCTCCGTCGTATAAAGTCCTTTCTTTGGCATACCTGAACTCCTATCCACCTACAAGGCTTTCATCCGGAGCTTTATGGTGTACTGCCCTCCCCTCTGGGCTGCTCCCCTGCTTCACGCCTTGTTCAGCTCAATGCCATGGAAACCAAAGCCTACAAGATTGTTGGAATCTCCCACAATGAAGCTGGATCTATAGGCCTACCACTTTCCCATCGCAGACAGGTCGGTGATCTCTCTGTCTTCTATCTCCTCCTTTCTGGTCTTGCACCCTGTGCTCTTTTCATGCTTTGTCCCCCCCTAGGTTTCTGCAGGATGCAATGCAGTCCGCAATCATCCCCTTCTGGTGAAACTCCCCCAAATCTAGAATCACTGCTCACCACCACTCATTTGTTCCTCTTTTGCCTGCCTGTGGAACCATCTTCCAAATTTTCAGTTTTTACTTCCTGAGACTTGCCTTCTGGATCCATTTTGGTCACCCCATGCATCTTTTCCTTCCCTCCATTCCTCCCCACACTCATTATTTGGCCCTGCCTCCCTGTTTTGTCCTTCAATCCTGTTGTCGGTGTTCGTTTTCCCCACCCCGGCCACCCTCTCTACTGTTCGTTTTGTTCTGTTGTACGCTGATCCGTTCCATCGCTCTTCCACGAGTTCTCGCTCTTCCACATCTTTTGACTGTTTAAAAAAAAAAAATAGAACTCCAGAGTTATTTTTCAGGCTGTTAATCCATGGCCAATTATGAAAGGAAATTTGGAGGAAGTATGACCATAAAAAGTCATTTTCACCAACGGTCAAGAAATCTGGCTTCATGTTCTCTCTGCAGGAATGCTACGCGTCCTGGTTTAGCCAAGAGGACTATGGATTATGCAGAAAATCTGTTTATTTCGAATTTAAAATCTTCACTGTATTACTGTATTGAAGCTCTTCACTGTATTGTAATTCTCGTAATTTCAAAAAATGTGTAAAGGATTTTATTCACCGCAGGTCACAGTTGGCAAGTCGTTGTGTACCCATGTGCAATGGACACTTTTCAAGCATCCAGGGTGAGGGAAATGAAAGTTGAGTAACACCTATAAATCTTTTATAAGTTTCATAAATCCACAAGTGATTGCCAAGAGTTCACCTCAAATATGCCATCAAGTTAAAAAAACAACAAAAAAAAAAGTGTCACCATAACATCAGCGGTGTTTTTATCAGTGAGGTGGAAAAGTTATTTTTTAGCACTGACTTAACAATCGAAAGGTTCAATGTACAACGTCCATTCACAAAATAGTAATGTGCAGCGGAATTTTGTACTAGTCATGAGTTTTTCTCAAGATAATGGTTGCTGAGTTATTCATCAATGTCTTGTGGCACTCATGGAAAAATTATGGAACAAACCTTTTTGGATGACCCTGTCCTAAACACAAATATGAAGGGGAGACTGGTATGGGGACAGACGCCAATGGGCCAGAAAAGTGTTGAAAATATTTGCCAGGTATTAAAATATTACCTTGGAGACATTACCCCAGACAATGATGTTTACAACTACGGTTGGACAGGCTGGAGACTGAAATTATGGGAGAAATTCAAACGACCTCCAGGAAAAAGCTCTCACCTTGTTTTGTGTGCGTTTTGGATTCAATTTATTTAATTGTTTTATTGCCTCTGCCACCTAAGGTGGACGGAGGTTATGTTTTTCACCCATGTCTGTTTCTCTGTCTGTCTTTTTGTCTGACTGAGCAGGATATCTCAGAGTTATCGATGGATTCGGATGAAATTTGATTGACAGGTTGGGTGTGTAAAAAGAACGAATTGATGAGATTTTGGTGAAAATCCAGATCCATCCATCGGGACCATACTCTGTACACGGCGATGGTGCTGCCGAAGCAGTCTCCTGGACTTTGGGCACAATCCTGGACGGGTCGCCACTCCGACACAGGATACCAGCAAGCTGGCACTCATTTTGCTGACCTCGGAAGGATGACAAGCAGAGTCGACCCCACCTGGTATTAATTCAACAGCCGAGTGGGATTTGAACTCAGGACCCGAGGATCCCAAGCCCACCACCCTCACCATTAAGCCAACACCAGGCATAAAACTATATATCGCACGATATCTCAAAAAGTTGTTGATGGATTATGACAAAACTTGGTGGATGAGTTGGGCAGGTGACAAGAACAAACCGATTACATTTTGGTTCAGGTTCAGATGCAGATCCAGCCTATCAGTGGGACACAAAACGGAAACTGTTCAGCCTGGTGGAGGTATGCGCTCCACCGAGTGCCATTCCACTCGTAATTTTTTTTAAATCTGACTCCTTTTCGAATTGCAATCCAATTGAATCTCCATCTTCAGTTTGTGACAACATCACCCAGGTGCACAATCTTCTTCGGGATGTTTCTTGTTCAACACGTCCTCTCTCTACCCTTTTCACCCTATCATTTTCCCTAGGTCATCTTCCATCTGCTTGGAAATCCATCATTGCATTACATAAAAAGGTGCAAAAACTGATCCCCTAAACTCCAGACCTATCGGCTTACTTCTAATCATCAGCAAGGTCATGTAATCCATCATCGCAGTTGACATAAAATCCTTCCTTTTCTCCAACAGCCTCATCTCAGATCATCAA
>CM068959.1:105898404-105912970 GCA_035128595.1 Eptatretus atami
CTTGGACATGCTGCTTATACTCTCCCAACAATAGTGGAGGCCCTCAATATCAGACATGACGTCAGGGCAGTCTCTCTGGACATATCTTGAGCTTTTAATTCAGTCTGACATCCTGCCCTGCTCTCCAAACTGTCTGCCTATGGAATCCAAGGCCAACTCCACACATGACTGAATAACTTCCTCTCCTTTCATTGCCAACATGTGGCTCTCAACAGAATTCTTTCATTTCTTCTCCCTGTCAAGGTCGAAGTGCCCCAAGGCAGTGTTCTCAGCCCCATCCTCTTCCTAATCTTCATCAATGATCTCTCTGACACTCAGGAAAATCCTCTTTATCTCTTTGCTGATGAATCCACCCTCTGCCATGACATCCCTCATCCTTCAGACAGATAGGCTGCAACCTTGTTCCTCTCTTCAGGCTTGAACAAAATCACAAGCTGGTCAAACACTTGGAATATGTCTGTCAAGCTTGAAAATCTCACACTCTCACTATCTCTCTCTGAAAGGACAGTCTGGAAAACCCTCCCATCTACTTTCCTAACAACCCTCTTGAAGATGTTCAGTCACTTAAACATTTGTGTCTCACAATCAGCTATGATATATCTTGGGCAAACCACATTTCAACGTTGGTCCCCAAAGCCAGCCACTGACTGGGCATCCTCCGTCGTACAAAGACCTTCCTTGGCACACCTGAACTCCTATCCACCTACAAGACTTTCATCTGCATATTGATGGAATACTGACTGCTCTCCCATCTGAGCTGGTGCCCCTGCCTCACACCTTGCTCAGCTTGATGCCATTGAAACGAATGTCTTAAAGGTCGTTGGAACCTCCCAGGATGAAACTGGGTCTGTGGCCTATGAATTTGTCATCGCAGACAGCTTGTCGGTCTCTGTCTCCTACTTACTCCTTTCTGTTGCAGCACCCTTTGTTTGACTTCTCCAGGCTTTATACACCCCCCCCCCCCCCCCCCCCGGCGAGGTTTCTGCAGGGCACGCTTGGTCCACCATTTTTTTTTTCCACCTGCGGAACGAGCTTCCCCATTATCTTCAATGTCATTTTTCAGCTGTTCACCACTATCTCGGATCGTCCCAAATCCAAAACCATGATCTTTTCTACACCCATTAATCCCCCTCACCCCCCCCCCACCACCACTACCAAATTGATAATTGAGAACTATTGTATTCCAATAAAAATATTTCAAAAGTGTATAGCATTTCCCTGTAAGCTGTACCGTACTCTAGATTGTATTCACTTTCTGTATTTTGTAACATTTTGATAATCCATTTGTGTTAAAATGTGTTGGCATGTAGCATTTTGAAATAGTATCTGTAATTCCATGATGATCGCTCTTCAGGAATCGAAGAACACAGAGGTGAAACTGAGATGCTCAAATGCCTTTTTACACCAAAACCATACTCGAGTTGTACGATGCCAACCACACACTGTTTCCTGTTAATTGCAGTGAAGAATGAGAAGTAGCTTGGTGGCATCAGAACATTTCATCACGTTTCCCAAATTCCGCCTCCCAACCACCTTCTTCCCCCACCCCAAAATGGCAGGGAGCTTTATTGTAGCTCTGTCGGAACAAGAGATAATGTTTAACATCATATTATGCACTCTGATATCAACGTGTGATGTCGGATTTCTCCATATTGGTCACTTCCGAATGACTGTCATTGGGATTATGGGTCTATTGCACAATTAATGATTTGCTTTGGTGAAAGAGGAGTGAAGATGGAGGAATAATAATTTTTAAAAAAGGAACAAATAAGTCAAAAATGCTGAAGGTCACAGAAGTTGTTAGACCAATGCACTTTGATGTAGCTGGTTCAATGATTATACCTTTTACCTTTTACAATTGCTTTTGAGAATACTTTGTTTGAATCAAATTAATGAGCACCGGAACCATGACAAATCAAACATTTCATTCTGAGTTATGGCAATCAAATGTTTTTTTTTAATACCGTATTTGATTATAATCAACGTTGAGATTTGTGAATGTGTGTTTTTCCTTTTTGTTTAGGAGAAAAGGCAATCCTTACTGCTTATCCATGTGAGTATCATCAATTCTTTATACTGTATACAAGAGATTATGCAACAATTTTTTGTGAAAATTTATTGACGGATTCGGACGAAACTTGGTGGACAGGTTGGGTGTGTGACAAGGAAGAATTGATTCAATTTTGGCGGAGATCCGGATTGGGATACTAGAATTTTTTTTTAAAAAAGTGATTCTTCACCATTGATAGGGAGATAGGACCAAAAACTATACATGGCAAGTCCAAAAAGGGCATAACTCTGAAAAATTGAAGAAACTCCCTGAAACTCGAACTTGGTCTGTAACTTATCATCATAATGGCATGTAACAAGTTTTAATTGAACATGTTAAAGGGCATGGGGGAAAAAAATCTGGAAAACCACAGGTGGGACGGACGGACGGACGGAGAGCAAACTTCTAGTCCCCTCCGGTGAAACGGGTAGGGCACTAATAATGGGTATCTCATTAATAGATGGACCCTTCTGGTGCATTTGTACAGGTGGAGCAATGAACACGCTGCTCTCCAGATGACCTTGTTCTCATTAGGTCCCTCCCCAGCAGATGTTATCTACCTTATGGAAACCAACACGGCTTTCACAAAACTTGAGTGAGTACATCATTTGACATCAACGCAATGCTTCGCTTTCATCGCAGAACATACAAACATCAAGCTCTGCTAATAGTATTTAAACTGTGAGACTTATGAAGAAATAGTCTATTGCCTGGGGGGGTCCCCGTGTGCAAGTGATGTGCCCTAAGTTTCTCTTCATTTCTTCAAACTAGGCACCTAGGCACATCGGAAAAATGAGGGTGGACATTCTGAATCCTGGCATAACTCCACAATTGACGTTTGAATTTGGTCCTGAGCGCCAAATCTGAGGCTGTAATTTGGGGTCGGGGAAACATAAAAGCTGATTTCTCCGGCAATATTGAAGATATCACAACAAATTACCAATCAAAATGTTTGTTTTTAATTGCTCTTTCAGATCCAATACAGTAATTTGACAATTTTTGGCTAATTAGGTCACCAGAGGTCAAAAGGTCACGAAATGACCTATGCTTAAAATTTGACCTTGGCTACAGAAAATGCCATTTGAAGCTACGTGGATCAATTTGTTTGGAATAAATTGGCAGATTCTGATAGCCAAGGGACTCAGCATCAAAATGATATGCATTATTATGAATTAACCATATACAATCTCAGTAAAAACAAACGGAAAATGACTGTTACTTCAAAATGCGTTTTCTAATGCCGCAAATTGGTAACATTGCATCTGAACTTTTTTGGACCATTCTACCTTGAGTGACTTCACAGTTACCTCATGCAAACATGGTAAATCAAGTCCTAAATTTCAGAATAGAGTGTGCTCGCCAAAACACTGAGATATTTCTGAAATCAGTTCAAAAATGGTCAAAAATATTACAATCTAAGATTACATGAACCCAATTGGATTTTTGCAACATATTTCACCATCTGTAACGTGACACTTGCAAAATGTGCAACAGGCAATTCTTTTGGCGACAAGAACACCATCTTTCAGTCGCACATTTGCCACAATTACAATGGATAGCGAATTCCTCTGGTATTGGCCTGACACCTCTAACCGGCACTAGCGTTTCTCATCTTCCTCAAAGCCATAGGAGAGAGGATTGAGTGGTCTTCATTGAGACTGAGAATATTCGTCATCTCATGTGTGGCATAATATGCCCTTTGATATGATACTGAATGGCGTGACTAGTAGGGGGCAACTCGTGCAGGGATAGCCCCTTGCTATGATGGTATTGTGGTCACGGAGGCTTCCATACTGGTTAGTGTTGTCCCTTTTTCATCACTTGGACCAGATAGCTTTCCGCCTTTACCATATCCTCCTCAGTTGGCCCATTTCTGCTGATCCCAAAGTGTTCCAAACCAAAGGATTGGCTTTGATTGCTGCAGGTTTGTGCCAACTTTACTAGTGTAGTCACATCCTGTCGGGTGTGAACTGCAGGAAGCACCTTGCAAAGATCAAGACCTATGCGCCGAGGCCAGCAAATGAATGGGAATGTGTCTTGTCGAATCACGGACACCGGCTTTCATCCATAACTCAAGTAAACCTTGGACTTGGAGAGTTTGCCAATAGTACAGAAGGAGGACGAAGATATCAGTGTCTGCGAAAGCACAACTATCTCTCTACTCCATGCTTTACAGCATGCAGTGCATGAGGTTGATGCGACTGTCAGCCTCTTCAATGTACAGGCAGAGCTCAGAAACCTCATCAGAAGAGCCAGAACAACAAGACATGCAAGGTTCATCAGAAAACCCGCTCACTACTATCTCCTGATCAGTTGGTTTTCCTTTGCCTTGATATGGCTTGCTGGGCAAGCAAGAGTTGAAGTTGTGCTTGTTCTCATTGCTTGGCCAGAATCTATCCATCTCCACTGGCAAAGGGTATCCTCGCTGACTAGATTCAATTCAATGGGCTGATGTCCTTCCCGCCTCTTTCTTTCAGAGTCCTTTACTGACAGATCTATATTATAGTCAAAGACTAAATCAATTCTCTGGCATGCTTTGATGAATTGGAAACATAGTCCAGAATGGCACTGCAGTATTCTCCAAAGGTGTTGTGTTCTTTTGGACTGATCTTCCTGACATTGCCATGGCATCTACAATGTAGGCTGTTCTTACTGAGGGTTCGGTGAAATTCGGCTCCTTTTGGTCTTCATCCTTTAGATTACTTTCCAGTTCATTCATCAATCCACTCTTGATCGACTTGGACATCAGACCTTCTTCATCATAGATAGTAAAGAGCTGACAAATCATACTCTATTAACTCTCTCATAGACCTGCCCCGTGCCCTTGAAATTTCCGCCACTCGATTCTTGAGCTTATCTTCAGGCTTTGTTTTTTGGGAACCTTGCCACCTTTCCTTGCCACCGATTTCTCATGAATGCTTGAAAAAGTCTTCAGGTTCTATTCGGTGAATGGTTTTGAAACCTGACAGACTTCTCAACCAGACGTTCTTGCCGGAACTTTTCATAGCGTTCTGTCCCTGTTGTTTCCACATGGAGCAACTGGTCACGAATCACGTCCGTCATAACTTCCTGGGTCATGATGTTGTGGAGCTTGGGTTCAGGAACGTCAGTTCTGAAAGGGTTCTCCTTGTTCTCGATCACAGTGAGAATAGCTTGGATGTTCTTTTCCCAAATTCAGTCTCTGATTTGCTGAAGGAAGAGTTGACATCCTGCTGATAGTAGCCTGATCTCACTCCACTCAGATCACGATGGAGATTACTAACACCTAACATTTCATGATAGATGATGTCCCACATTGGTACATACTGTTTCTTCTGTGTGCTACCAATTATCCCTGAACTACTCTTCTTTGACCTATTGATAGTTTGCTCCAGCGCCATGTCTGCCCCAACAGCTTTGAAATTACCAACCGATCGCTTCATTGCAAATTCCCATCTTTGAATGCTTGGTGAACTTGTGGTAGTTTTCAGGGAGTTTCTCATGTCCTCGAGATACAAGCTGGACCATCTCAAATAGTTGGTAGAGTCAAACGCAGCAAACATTGGTAGCAATGCCTGCACTGCCTGCAGATGTAGCTCCCAATTGGCCTCACGGTCGCTTCTGATCAAGTTCTCCACATTTGAAGCCAAATTGATGAATGTGTCCCAGAACTTGAACGTTTCACTGGATTGTCCACCTTGAGCTGTGAATGCCTTGAACGATGACATGAGATCAGCGCTGGATGCCTGGAAGTCTTCTTGAAGACGAACGCTGTCCCCAATTGCCTTACTCGCTACCTTTTCCTTTAGCGCAACAAGTCTCACTAGCATGTCCCTGAACCTAGAGCAGTTATCATCTTCAGCAAAGAATGCACTCCACTGCAACCTGCACAATGCTTCTTTCAGGAGTTGAATGCCTTTGAGAGACCGAGTGTAATTCTTACCACTCAACACAGAATCAACTACATTAACACCAAAGACACCACTCTCAACCAAGATATTCTCAGCCCCACTGCCTTTCAGAAATTTACCTATGCAACCTAGAGCGATTTTTGCCATGTGGAAGGTGCCAAGACAGAGGACAAGATTCTGAAATTCACCAGGACGAATGAGCTGGATCTCCCGTGCTATGCAAAAAACACCTTCATCAAAGTAACGGGTAAGACAGACTGATCAAGATACTGAAGGATATCCTGCAGGTTTTCATTGCGCTATACACTGTATCATACTGCGTTACTGGGTAAGGCAGTACAGGAAGGAAAGCAACCCTTTTCAGTTCGCCCGATCAATTGTGAAGACAGAGTTAGTGGCACTCCATGATGGCATCACTTGACACTCAGGCCTGATTCCAATGGTGTACAAAGAGTCTCCTTCAAAATCAATGTGCAATCTAGCCAGCAACCATGCAACATCTTTGGCCTTGACTTGGTTCATAAGATTGTCATCTACTGGAATGAGATCTAGTGGGACAGTGTAACTGCTGGGAATGTCTGGCTTTTTAGCTGGCTTGAAGAACGCTCTTTTCTGCTGACATTTAAGATCAATGTCCACCTTTGTAGTCCATGTTTTACCCTAGTTTCAGATACACGAGGTTTGGCACTAGTGGCTTCTCTGTCATTCTGAAATAGGACTGTGACAGTATCATGACTGCCCCCAATACCAGATAATGTTGCCTCGTTATGGTCAAAGTTGTCAAATGCTGCATGAGTGAACTCTGATCGACTGAAATGACTTGGGAATGGCACACCGTTTTCACTAGATATGATGTTGTACATTGCAAGATCAACATGATTGCGCATCACCTCTTGATAACTACAACACAAGCCAAAGCGATTGAAGTTTGTGATCAGTGTTGCACTTTTACAAGTGTCATAAATTGACTGACTGTTGAGAACATGAAGTGGGGTACTTTTCCTACCACTATGCAACACATAGAACATGGTTTGAACAATGCTAGCATTGTCTACACCTAGATTTTGACACACCCATTTCTGTCTCACATTCATCACCTTCTTCATCATCCCCCTGGAGCAAAACTTTACATGCATCTTCAAACGATTCAATATCAAAGTTGAACACAGTGCCCAAAAATTTCAACAGGACATTTGGAATTCGCATGGATTTCCATGCTTGTTTCAGGTCATTTGCATCACAGAAGCGATCCTGGAGTCCAAAGTCATAGTCCATGAGGCATTGGCGGATGACCTCTCCACATTGGTGAATTGGATCTGTATCACGAATTGTCTCTGCCATGTTTTCTGCCGTTACATTTTGTCCAAAGAACATGAAGGATTTGTTTACCTGTTTTGGGCGAGAAAATTTTATTCTCTGCCCAAAATAGTTCATCAAAAGAACAGCCACCTCCCTGTTTGTTACACTGCTACAGTCTGATTCCATGGCTTCATTTAGGCAATCCCTCACATAACTCAACTCGAAGCCCTTGCCTTCATTGATACCAGTCTCTATTTGAGGGATGACTGATGCCCATGCCCTGTGCTTTGGACTTTGGACTGGTTTATCTGCACCATCTTCACGTTTTTTCATGCGTTCATATTTGACCAAGTAATTTTTTATGCAAGCATTGTGGCAGTACAGATCTGCCCGAAGACTGCTGTGACGCTTTGCAGGTCACAGGTTCGAACGTAGACCTCATCCTGGAGGCCAACAGTAGCCTCCAGGAATTTGGCAGCCCTCTCCATTTCTGAGATTCGGTACTTTCGGTACACACCCTGTTTTTTTGAACAGCCACAAACAACACACTTTTGCTGATAAATGTTTATGGCTGGGCTAGGACCTGGCCTAGGCATAATGCTGGACTCTTGCTTCGTGAGGACCCTGCATCTTTAGGGTCTTCACAACCACTCAAACTAGGGCGATTCCTGATTGCATCTAAAGTTTTTTTATGGGTGTACTTTTTATAACAATCATTGTCCATGTGATATACAAATGGCTCATCATCTCCGATTCGTCTAAGCCTTTTAGCAACTCTGTCATTTCGCACATCTGCTGCATCACGGATCCGCTTCCGTCCGTTGCTTCACTGGAAGTCGCTAACTGTGTACAGGACTGGCAAATTATGCATTTTGCCATGTCGACGGACTCCTCTTCACTCTCTCCACCCACTAATTCAACACCTTGGCCTTGCATTTCGAGCCCTGAGGGATAATCTGAAAATAAATGAAAAGTGCATGTGTGAGCCCTATAACCTTTTTCATTGATGTACATGTACATGCAGGTATTACCTGACTGCATCCTATATTTACAGGCTATGAAATCATGAAAATTGTCACTATCGAAAATAGTGTTACATACCATTTATATCATCATGGTCCCTAAAGGGTTAATTCATAATATATGCATATCATTTTGATGCTGAGTCCTTGGCTATCAGAATCTGCCAATTTATTCCAAAAAATTGATCCACGTAGCTTCAAATGGCATTTTCTGTAGCCAAGGTCAAATTTTAAGCATAGGTCATTTTTCGTGACCTTTTGACCTCTGTGACCTAATGCCAAAAATTGTCAAATTACTGTATTGGATCTGAAAGAGCAATTAAAAACAAACATTTTGATTGGTAATTTGTTGTGATATCTTCAATATTGCCGGAGAAATCAGCTTTTATGTTTCCCCTACCCCCAAATTACAGCCTCAGATTTGGCGCTCAGGACCAAATTTCAAACGTCAATTGTGGAGTTAGTGCCAGGATTCAGAATGTCCACCCTCATTTTTCCGATGTGCCTAGGTGCCTAGTTTTAAGAAATGAAGAGAAACTTAGGGCACATCACTTGCACACGGGGACCCCCCAGGTCATGGATTAAAAGGAGGAGAATAATATCTGAGTTCGGGTGTGGAATTATTTTTTTTTTTTTAAAGAAAGAAGAGAAGAATGAGAAATGTCTTCCTTTATTGTCTTAATCTTTGGACTTGCATTTTATTTCGCTCATAACTCAGCGCCGTGAAAACACCATTGAGCCGTGAAATTAATGGTAGTTCCAGATAAAGGGCCAAGGACGAAGAATAAAGATTACATATCAGGAATACCACATTATAATGTTGTGCTCAACAACATTTTGATCAAGGAAGTAGAAGTCTTTCGTTGAAAGCATTAACTTGATTGCATTTGAGGGCCCGGGTGATGTTTAGCAATTTACACCGTTCTGTTATTTTGGACATTCAGATGATGAAACCGTTTGGCTTATTTTGAAGCAACTTGTTCACGTTTTTAAAAGGCAATTGAAACTTGAAACCAAATTGGCAATTGTAACTTACTGCCTCGTCGAAGACGTTTTGGCCTTGTTGTGATAGAAGCTCGGTAATCTTGATGAAATGCACCTACTTTCACAGCACACGATGAATGGCTTTTCCCAAACTCCCAACTCGATTGCTTTAAAATGGCCACATTAGATACACCATTGTTGTTTATCCGTTGTTCGTGCGTTGATGTTTGAGAGTCATTTATGGTCATGTTATAGCTGGATAACAATGCTATTTCCTGGTGTGCAGCTCGCATGGACCCAGTGCCATCCGAAGCCTGAGGCCGGTACTGTCAACAGACAAATCTCGGTATTTGACCAATGCGGAATCATTATTCACACAGTTATTCAGTAACACAGAACATGCAATGTCTTCTCTTTGTGATGTTTACCTTACCCCCCTCTTTTCAATCCTATCTCTCTCCCAACTCGCTTCAGCTTCTCCTTGCTTCCCATGCCAGCTGGCATACCTCGACGAACATTCTATTGATTCCATGCATTAGTGTGCAGATGTTCACTTCTACGTAGGATAAGTCATTAAAAGATGCACAAATTCATGTTAAGTAATGCGCTACGCATGACCACAACCTCAGGACTTCCCCTTTCAACTTCCTCAATCTTCTTGTCAACCACATTTGATGGCAGACAGGAAGATATTGAGGAAATTGAAAAAGAAAGTCCTGGGGTCGTGTGTTTTTTTTTAAAAAACAACATCTGGCTGGCTGGCTGGAATACTTGCATGCTCTGGACACTGTGGCACTGACAGAGCAGCAACAACAGAGGCTGCAGTTTGGTGAGAACAACTGGATCCAGGGAGATTGTGGGAGTGAAGCGGGTGTCTGGTAGATAGGAGGATCGGTGTGCAGATGGGTTTGAGGGGAGGATTGGTAAAGAGCCGGCTGGAATGGCAAGGCACCTGGTGCGAGATGGAGGAAGATGGACTTCCAAAGACAGCAGATGTGTTGACAGAGTGAGGTCGGAGAAAAAGAGGGAGATCGTGGTTGAGATGGGAGGGTTGTATGAAGAGGGATGTCAGAAGTGTGGATGTGGATGGACAGTGAGAGATGGGGGTGTTGGAGGAGTGTTGTGGACAGAGAAGAGCAGTAGTTCGGAACCAGTCAGCCTCACCCCGTATCAACGGATTTTCAGAAAGAGCATATATTTACGCATCGTCCTATAGGCCTGAAGGATCATTATCATATTGTATGCAGCCTATGGCTGCTGGTTGCATCATTGCTGGGAGCGCAGCTGTGCCGCTGATGCAGTACGTCCTGTTTCCTGTAAGCCGGTATTCATTTTGCCGACCTCGGAATGATGACAGGCTGAATCAACCTACCTGGTGTTATTTAATGATATGACAGGGGCTAGAACTCAAGACCTTAAGATCTTAAGCCAGCCACCTTAACCATTAAGCCAATACCAGGCTTCCCTTTTCGGATAGGGGGAAGGCTTATTGCTGTTGTCGGGCTTGTTTCTACAGTTGGCACCCCCAATTTTTTAATGGCTTAAGGGATTTAAATCAAACTTGATACAAGTATATGTAATGCTTTAATAATGTGAGCAGAGGCATATCTGTCGACGTCGAAGAGTGTCGTTCTCGTTCTTGCTGCACTCCCAACACTCCCAATTTCCAAGCTGTATCTCGGAGCCGGCTGGGACTTTCGGAAGGAAATTTTGCATCAATATAATGTGAATACAAAGTGCACGGGGTTGACATTTTTTTTTAATGTTGACCTAATTGTTAAGGTCATGACCTAATTATAGACATTTTAACATTTTCAACAAAACTCGACTGAAGTTAGCTCAGAGCAAGGCACATCTGCAGATAGCTCTGCAGATAGCTCAGAGCAAGGTGCATTTACACTTGACTTGCATCATACCGCTCGGGGTTAAAGGTCAAATGGCGCTCTGAAAAAAACAAAACTCTTTTTTCTTTTTCTTTTTCTGTCACCACTCAATTTTGCGAATGCGGAATCTCAAAACCACTTAACCTTCGAAGATGTTATTGCATCATCATAGTGTACCTGCACTGAAGTTGTGCACCTGATATTTTATTCATGCCTTTGACATACTTTTTTTTTTTCAGATTGCGACCTAATTAACAAAAAACACCTTTTTTGATCATAACTTTTTTTCCCCCTTTTTGTTTTTTGATCAAAATAATTTTCATGACGTTGATTTTTGTAGATGGGGACACATTTTCTTAATTTACACTCTATCCCTAAATGTTGAAGGTTAAGGTGGTCCGACAAAAAATATGACCATCATTGGATCGTGGGCCGAGGGTAAGACGCGGGCGATCACGTCGAGTAAGGGAGGCATATACCGTTGGCGATCGCTTTGTGATCGTAGATATCTAGTTGTAAATTAAATTTGTTTAAAAACTTCTTGCTCTTCTCATCGGCAATCCAAATACAGTTTGGTCTCGATTATACAGTACATGCATGTTCATTTTCTACAGATTCAGAGTTATGTGGTTAACATATTTCCACCAAAATGCGACACACCGTGTGTGCGGAAAAATTCAGTCATGCGGTTAACGCCGATCCGCGGTTCATAAGTATTCGATATGTGCGGTTTTGGTATCTGCGGCCATTTTCAGGAACACAGCCCCCGAATATATCGAGACTTTACTGCATGATATTTCAAAGGCATTTGAACGTTTAGCATTAGACAGAACAGAACGTTGAATGACATAAATTGACACTTAAACATCCAGGCATGTGCCGAAACATTTCCTCTTTCAAATAAGACGGACGTTGCGATTGTAAAGCATTACAAGGTAGTTTAATGTTTGAAATATAACCTGTTTGAAAACTTTCTTTTTCCATTAATGTGATATAGTCGCACTTTTGCAGGGTGATTGTGCTTGATGCACAGTTTTATGACCAGGACACTGTAACGATGCTCCTCCGAGGACACTTTGATGGTGAGGAGGATCAAGCTCGAGCGCTCACCCAGGTATCAATAGTGCCGACGGATGGTGAAACATCACCCACAATTCCAAATGGAACACCTACAGCTTCACAGCAAAGGTAAAATGCTTATGTCCATTGCTGTTTGTATTTCCCAAAGGTGTGAAAGATTTATGCCATAATATTTGGGAAACATTCATTTCCAATCTCTACTTTTTATGAGACATTTTCACAAGGTAGAAAATTTGAAGTGTCATAAAACATTTATGACACACTTCAATCTCTTTCCATGGAACTGACTCGATCTGTGAACTTTCCGACATAGATTTCTCTCAATGGCAAATCCTTCCTTCTGGACTTTGTGATGACAAACTTTCTCACAAATGTCTCCTGCTCTTCCTCTGCTCCAATTCATTCATCTGATCGTGTAAGAGTCAGCATCTCTCTGGCTGTTCTCATAGAGCTGCTGACCTAAATGCCGGCGAGTCTGCCAGTTCACTCAGGTAGATTTGCAGGGACTGCAAGCAGCCATCTCTCTTCAGGAATGGTGCCTCATATCTACTACCCTTGATGTTAACTCAGCCTGGGAATTCTTCGACGGAACCTGCTCTCTCTCTCATGCGCAGATTCATCCCATCTTGTCCTCAATTATCCTACCCTTCTTCCTGCTCATGGTACACTGAATCCTGTGGTGAGGCAGTTGCTCTGACACAACTTGCCTTCTCTTCCTGGAAAGCAAACCCATTGGAAGGTAATCTTGGATCATTCCACAAAGCCCTCAACAAGTGTGTGTTCACTTCCAGGAGAGCCAGCAAACAACATCTGTCCAACCTCAAGATTTAACTTTCAAACTTGGCTCCCTCCTCTAACACTTGGTGATGCCTTACTACGTCTGTCTCTGGAACTTGCTCCCTTCCATCTCTTCACTCTTCAAATGGCACCACTACCGACTCTGCTCGTGAGAAGGATAAATGCTTCAATTCTGTGTTTGTTTGCAAAGCTTGTGTCCCCAACCGCTCACCCTCTGTACCCACCCTTCCCAGTCGTACCCACAACTGCTCCTGGACTCTGTGTCTTTTGCACCCGAGAAGGTAGAGAGGTTTCTTGCATCCCTCGATTCTGGTTCTGCAACTGGACCGTACAACATCAGATCATTTGTCCCAAAAACTTGCTCTGCTGCTCTGGAACATCCTTCTGCTCTTTTCACCCAATAATTTGCCCAAGGTCATCTTCCATCTGCTTGGAAATCCGCCAACATCACTGCATTACATAAAAAGGTGCAAAAACTGATTTCCTCAACTACAAACCCATGAGCTTACTTCCAATCATCAGCAAAAATTCATAGAATCCATCATCACAGTTGACAAAAATCCTTCCATTTCTCCAAAGACCTCCTCTCAGATCATCAATTTGGATTCAGACCCTGATCACTCTACTGTGGAGATGCTGCTTATAGTTATCCAACAATGGATGGAGGCCCTCCATGTCAGACCTGAGATCAAGGCCGTATCCTCAACGTATCTCGAGCTTTAGATACAGTCTGGCACCCTGCCTTGCTCTCCAAACGTTCTGCCTATGCCATCCAAGTTAACTCCACACATGGCTTACTGACTTCCCCTACCCTCGTAGCCAATGTGTGGCACTCAATGGAATCCTTTCATCTCCTTTCCCTGTTAAGGCTGTTTTGGGCCCAGTCTTATTCCTAATCTTCATCAACAATCTCTCTGACTCTTTGGAAAATCCACTTTTTTTTTTTTGTATACATTGTTGAGGCTCGTATGAGAGCTAACACAACGCACAGCAAGGGGGGGGGGCATGAGACAAGAGGGATGGGAGAGGGAAGGACAAAACGGTGGAGAACAGAAACATTTGGAAATCTGTGGAAGGGAGAGGGATTCGGTGGGGAACACGGGTTATACAAGATGGACACTACAGGGACTTTCAGGAAGGAAAGCAGGGAATTTGAAGGAGGTGGGTTTGGGGTGGATTAACGGGGGTATAAAAGATCGAGGATTTGGATGGGGGAAGATAAGAGGTGGTGGTGAACAGCTGTTTTGAAGGCCTGGAGGGAAGAATGGGATTGAACAGAGTGTGGGATTTTATTCCAAAGGTGGGGAAAAAAAGAGGAATGAAAGAGTGAAGGTGAGCAGTGATTCGTGATTTTGGTAGTTTTACCAGAACGGGGTTGCTGGCGGACCTTTTTCTATTTGCTGATGACTCCACACTCGTCTGTGACATTCCTTGTCCTTCAGACAGGCAGCTGCAACCTCTTCCCTCTCTTCAGACCTTGACAAAATCACAAGTTGGTCAAATACTTGGAATATGTCTTTCAATCTTGACAAATCTCTCACTCTCACTCTCTCTCTCTCT
>CM068959.1:105936254-105960029 GCA_035128595.1 Eptatretus atami
TGGTCAAATTTCATCGAAATTGTGTGTGGTTTCAGAGAAGAAAGCAAATACGTCTTTTTGGGGGTTACTCCACCCTGTCGACTGCGGCCGATGCTCCATTTGGTCGGCCGACCTCACGTGTCTCTCTACACAGTTCTACATGGTTCTGCATCTCTCATCTCCTCACCGATCCTCCCCTTTAGACCCCAATTTTTTGTATTTTTTTTATGTGAACAAACTTTGGTACATCACGGGTGATGAAGGGTGTCGTCAAGTTTCATCGAAATTGTGTGTGTGGTTTCAGAGAAGAAGTTTCAAGTGTTTACTGATGGACAACGCGCCATCCCATAAGCTCCCTGGAACTATGTTCCAGGTGAGCTAATGAGAACGGCACTCTTCGAGGTCAGCCGATATGCCTCCGCCCACATTAGTACCTCATCATACATGCTTGTACCAAGTTTGATTTAAATCCCTTCGGCTGTTCTCAAGTTTCACTTTTTTTTTTTTTTAACCCGACATGACTTTGACCTCTTGATGCAGAAATCTAATCAGATCATCTTTGTATCATAATATATACCTCTCCCAAGTTTGGTAAAAACTGGTTATCCTGGAATGGTCGACGTGTCCATTTCTTGAATAAGAATGCTCCAGGCAGTTTAACCAACCCTTGCAGAGGTTTAAATCACTTTTCCTTTACTTAAAACACTCCAAGTTTGTCGGTAAAAACCATGCCTTGTCCACAACAACCATACATCCCGCCAGACAGGGCAACGCCGGTCTTGCAGCGGAGATGATGTGGCACATTGGCGGAGCATAAATATGCAGGAAGCAAAAAATTAATATGCACGAGGCAAAACGTGTGGAACAAAATATACATTTTACATTCAAATTTGGTTACATCACAATCCTCGCTTGGTGTTTATTTAAACCACCACAGCAATTGATTGAGCAAAAAGAATTACATGAACATGACAACCAGGGTAGCCACCTTGGCTCAAAAACAGTCAAATTGTTATTTAACATTTTTTAAAATGTTAAACATTTGTCAACTGACTACAAAGTACATCAGATATCCATCCATCCATCGGGATCATACTCTGTGCAGAGCGTTGGTCCTGCTTCGGCAGTCTCCTTGGTTATTGGGAACAATCCTGGACGGGTCGCCACTCCGACACAGGATACCAGCATGCTGGCACTCATTTTGCCGACCCCAGAAGGATGACAGGCTGAGTTAACCCCACCTGGTATTAATGCAACAGCTGAGCAAGATTTGAACTCAGGACCCAAGGATCCCAAGCCCACCACCCTAACCATTAAGCCAACACCAGGCATACATCAGATAAACTCACTAAATTCATGGACCAGACTATGACTAACGGATAGGGACAGAGTGGAAAATAACATGAGAATATGAAACTCACAATCAATAGAACACAATTGAGGAATTCACTCATCCCTCGCTGGTATTAGCAGCACGACCTCAGCTACGGGTCGCAGGTACATATGGGGTTTGCCATCCTTCATGGTGTGGATTCGCACTTTTCGAACCCGACCGTCTGTGCTGGGCAATGTCTCAATTACACGTCCATGGGGCCAGTCGTTCCTATGCGCATCCGCCTTCAGCAGAACGATATCACGGACACAAAGGTTGTGTTTCCTGACTTTCCACCATATATGGGGCTGCAGGGTTTGGAGATATTCTTTGTGCCATCCTGACCAGAAGGTACTCGCCAAATGCTGTACACGTCACCATTGACAGCCAAAGATGTCGAGGACGACCAAAATCGCCTGGGGGTGCAGGAAGAGGCGTTGGCTTCATGGTTAGTGCCGCTGGTGTCAATATTTCTGGCACGTCTGGATCTGTAGACACCAGCATAAGGTGACAAGCATTGACAGTAACGCATACCTCCACCAGGAATGTAGTAAGGAGTTCGTGGGTTTGAGAAACTTTTGTTTCCATGAGAATCTTGTCTGATTCTATGATAGACACCAATGATTCGTTCCGACACTCCACCCATATGCGATGCATGGGGGGGGGTTTGAACTTCCACTTTGAGAAACGTGTGAAACGTTATGTTCCCAATGAATGTTCATGCTTGGTAGCCAATAGGGCTATGGAACAAAACTCCAGATCGTTAATCAACTCGACAGCAGGCAAAGTGGATTTCATGGGTAGTTCTGAATCCCAGAGAAATTTTGGCTCAGACGGCCGTAATGACTCCATCACGTCATAGGCTTTGATGGAGCAAGTGGCCAGGTCTGCCGAGTTAATGTCGGTTGCCACATAGTTCCATTGAGAAGGTGATGTACTCTTTTGGATCCTTCGCTCAACGTCGGCCATGATGGCGATAGGTTCTTGTATGAAGCGTACTAATACCCCAGAGAGACTATTCACGAGGTCTGGAGTAGAAAAGAGTACCTTATTTTGTGAGACATCATAACAGGTAGCACTGCCATCGAACACCACATAAATATTGTCAGGTTTGCGTGGATGGAATACAGCAAAATGAGGAAGTTACCATCTTGGTCGTTTTGCCTCTGTTCCTGGTTCAAGAGGCTCAGCATGTCCTTTGGAAAAGAGTTTCACCAGAAAGTCCACGTACTGCTGTTTCAAGGCTGGTTTCTTATCCAGAAACTTGCAAAGGGACTTTAAGTGGTTGATTGCAAGGGGTCAATTGTCTGGAAGTTTTACGTCGTCTCTGAAGGGTAACGGAGCCACCCAATTGCCATTGTCATGCCTGATGAATCCATCCTCCATGATCGTGAGAAAACGGTTGTCTTCTATGGAGTGACCCGGCTTGTCATCATTCCTTGTTCACCGAAAGACGACATTCCCGCTTTATATGGAACAAACTTCCACATTCTGCTCAATCTCATTCTTGCCTCGAAGTCTTCAAGGCAGCTGTTCACCACCATCTCAGATCATCACCAATCCAAATAATAATATAATAATACCATTCCTTTCATGCTGTAAGGCACATAGGGCTGCTGAGGCAGTTTCATTAGCAAGGAGTACAGCCCTGGGCAGGTCACCACTCCAATGCAGGTTACCCTGAATGGTTATTACCCCAGTACACTGGTACTCATTTCACCAACCTCAGAAGGATGGCAGGCTGAGTCAACCCCACCAATCCAAAATCATTATGTTTTCTACCCTTGTTAATTCACCCCAAGCCCTCCTTTCCAGTTTCCCTTCTGATGAATTTCCTTCTGTATCCATCCTATCCACCCCATGCATCCTTTCCTCTCCACACCCATTGTTTGTCCAAGCCTCCCTCTATTTTGTCCTTCAACTCAGCTGTTAGTATCTCGACCCCCACCCCCTCTGTACTGTTTTGTCCTGATCCATTTTGTGTTTCAGCTGTTCCACGAGCATTGACTGTATGTAAAAAAAACTATGCTACAACCAATGAAATGTTCAGAGGTTTGCCCCTGTTATGTACACGTACTCATAAGTCATCATCTATACTGTACTATGAAAAGCCGTGCGTGCGCGAGAGAGAGAGAGAGAGAGAGAGAGAGAGAGAGAGAGAGAGAGAGAGAGAAAATTTACACTCCGCACTTATGTCTCTCATACTGTTTGACCGTTAGTTGCACCGTGACTACATCTATTAACTATGACGTACTATTGGAACGTACTGTTGAAACCTTTCGACTGCTTCGACCCCTTTAGACCCTTCTTCTTCATTTGTATGCAGTACAAGAATGCGGGGTCGCATCGTTGACTGAGGGTGTGGCTGTGCCCTCTGCTGGTTGGAGCAGGAATTTGGAATTTGGCCATGGTGCCGACGATAACCCCCCTACTCTTCACGGAGGACACCATGGGATCTTTAACATCCACAACGAATGCCGGTAGACAAGATCCCCGTTTAACGTCCATCCGAGAGACGGCACACACATCGATGGATCGCCCTACGTGTGAAACACCAAGCTGGCAGTTTATAGCTGGGTCAGGATTCAAACCAAGGCTAGACAACTTTGAGGCAAGTGTGTGTACCTCCTAAGCCATCCTGTCAGCCCCCTTTGGATGCTTTTTATGAATTTACATCCTTTAGAGCCCTTTGACCCCTCTTGACCTTCAGACGCCATCGACCCTTTAAACGCTTTATATCCCTTTAGTCTGGATGCAGAACTGGAATTTTACCCTAGGTGTGTTTTGGGGTACATACACAATTTTATTGCAGATTCGGTAACATAGACTCATACTAAACTCAAATCCGAGTGATGCCACTTTGTCACGCTTGAGCATTTTTTTTTAGAGCAAAATTCAAAATGGCCGCCATCAAAACCGTTTTTTGGCCGTAACTCGGCCAAAAATCGAAGATATGAACCCGATTCAGTGGAAACCTATGTTTGGGGGTCAAGGATACACTGGTATGTTAAATAAACCATACAACTCATAATAATAGCTCTATATTGCATTTTTTCTTTAGATTTTAATATTTTGACTGAAAAAATATCGACCGAACTATTTTAGCCGTAACTATGCCAAAACTATATGAACCTGATTTAAGTGTAAACAGTATATTGTATTGTATTGTATATCTTTATTTCCAACAGTACAGTTGAGTAATACAATGATTAGGTAATACAAACTATAATTAATTATATTACACATAACAATAACGTAATAAGCAAGGTTTACAACATTTTTACACAAATTCAAATCCAAAAAGGGGTCTGTACATGCTATCAACTATGAATACACTGATTGGTTGCTGATGAACTTCTTTCATTCTGCTTTCACTCAATCTTTCTTTCACTCAATCTCACATACAAGACAGCTGCATAAATCAAATAAGTGTTCACTCAAGTTCACAGCTTCGCTTGCTGATACAGACTTTGTTTGGTCGTTCTGACATTCCTCCATACCATGGCAGCCACAGAACAATGAACAGGAGACCTGGCGGCAGAGCAACTACATCTATTCTTTGCACAGGGTCGCACTGAGCTGCACCACACCTGATATCTTGAGAACATTATCAGGAGCTCTGATGACATCGGAGGCAGAGACACAGGGAGCAACATGCTCGACACTTCTTCATGTGACCATCCATGACTCGTTGGATCGATCATGGTGGGTCTGGATCTAATGCAGCCGCATATTGCTGTGCAAGTGCGCCCTGAGAACGTGTTGGATGAAAGCCACAGTGGTTGGTGGTAGAGTTTTAAACTGGTGTGATGTCAGCTTCTTGTTAGCCATCTTTGAAGACCAGACATAATCGAATAGCTGACATGTCTTCTGTTTCCTGGGCCATAGCAAGCAGCAAGAAAGGCAGTTGCTTCAGATATGGCATCTGGTAATTCTGCATCCAAGATCACCAAGATATTTAATTGACGACATCTTTGAGGTGTTTCACAATTGTGCCTTTTCCGATACCACAGGTAGGCAACTGTGTCACATCCAGACACCACATGTGCTGCCAGAATTGGGTGACAATATGTGCATGCTTCTGCACTGTCCTTTGATGTCAACAGACGAATCTGTCACGATTGTACAGCCATCACAAGGTGGCATGCCAGTTCCTTCAGTTGGTAAAAATGCAACAGCAATATGAATACATCTGTGTCGTCTGAAATTACCGGATACTCGGAACTCCTGATGAGGCTAGAAGGACATTTGTTGCATAATAACATCGGCTTCTTCGTGAGTGGTTCTTAGGTCAGGCTCTCTACTATTGGTATTCTGCAATTTCCATAGGTATTGGGTTAGGTCCAGTTAATATGAGCTTTGTGTTGGTAAGAAATGCTTCAGGATGGTCTTTTGATGTAGCTGCAAATGATATTTATTAACTGGACTTTGTTCTCTGTCACTGTCCAAAACGATCTTTTGTGCAGGGAGTGGCGTCGTCAGATTCAGCTGGTGTCGTCGACTGGCATCTTTGCCTGCACGACGGTTCGCGTGACTTTCTTGATGCTGTTGTCATAATACGGTCAAAGACCAAATACGTATACACATCTTCAGCTTATCTCTCAAATAAGAAGAGAAGATTCTGCACATAGTCTCTACTGTTCCTTTCGATGGCATTGAATCACCACAGCATAGCACAACCATCTACAATGATTGCCTCATCAGCTGGAAACATTCTGTCAGACACTCTATCCTGCAATTTCTGCTTCAAGATCCTTTCGATTTTGTGATTCGCATGTCACGTTATCTTCAACATAGAAGGGTACTGGGGCGAGCTCAAACTTCAGGATATCTTTCAGGTTGATGTCCTCTGCCTGAAGGCCCAACACTCTTGAATATATGAGCCCGTGTCATATACAGGTGTTTGTCCGACTTTATCTGCTTTCGGGACACTGCCATCGTGACTACTTGTTTGCTGAGCGGCTTGTTGAAGCTGTCTGGCCATTGCTCCTCATACTCCTTCATCTGCTGACTCCTATGCCAACAGAAATGTCAGCGTTGACAATGTTTGGACATTCTTCCAGTTACAATGTTTACAAGCCCATCCGGGTGATTCTCTGGTTGTAGAGGGTCAATACATGTGGCCAATCTTTCTCGTAGGTTCTGTCTGTCTCCTGCATCTGATTGTTTTCGGGCGGGCATTTCTTTTTGTGGACTGTTACTGAAACTTGGGAACCATTCGTCTTAAGCTCAGAAACGTCTTTCACAGTTGGCTGCATATATGCAGACACAGCGCCATTTTTCAGGATGATGGTTTCAGTGTGATACTACGATCCCACCTGGGCTGTGTCCGTACTCATGAAAGTCGATTCGATGAACATATCTGACACAAAGCATTCCTATCCCTGGTTTGTGTCTCTCACGTGGTTTCCCCGAAGAAACTCCTCAAGTAACGGTCCTGGCAATTTTTCCATCGAGCGCAGATAATACAAACAGTATCTGTAATAAGGAGTAAAACAAAATATATGTTTATTACATGCATTATACATTTATAATGTATTCATTGGTGTCTGTCATCTATTTTATGTCAGTAAGTATTTTGACATACATGTCATATAAACAATTTCTAAGAAATATTCTACCTAGTAGTTGAAGTGGCCAGCAGCGAAGAAGTATGGCATCATCTGCTGGATGGTCCAGAGGTGCAGTGGCCAGTCAGCTTCTCTCTCGGCTCGGACGAACATCATCATCAGCAGCAGGGGTTTGACGAGGTTGCTCACCCCAATTTAGTTGTACGACTATGGTCTGCTCTGTCATCAAGTAGGGGGATCACTCGGAGTACCTCCCATGACCTTCCATGCCAACGATAACGCTACGGCAGAAGTTCCTCGGTCAGGAGACGCAGTGCCCGAATATTTTGTGGAAATTTCTTCCCCGATAACATATGAGCCACGCCACCGAATGCTGCTTGAAGGATGTTCTCCAATCCACTGTCCGCCATCAATACGCCGACTGCTCCAACAAAATTCATCAAGGCGTGCATTCACCAATCGAGGGATGAAGTTCGAAAAACGTTCTGGATACCACCACGTTATGTTTGCAATATGGACTATTTATATGGATGATATGGTTTATTTAAACATATGAGTGTATTCCTTGACCCCCAAAACATAGGGTTTTGCCACTGAAATCGGGTTCATATCTCGATTTTTGGCCGAGTTACGGCCAAAAAACGGTTTTGATGGCGGCCATTTTGACTTTTGCTCCTAAAAAAAATTGCTCAAGCGTGACAAATGGCACCACTCGGATTTGAGTTAGTAATAGTCTATGTTACCAGAATCTGCAATAAAATTGTGTATGTACTCCAAAACACACTTTAGCCAATGGCTGCCAGACAACTTGGATATACTTTTAGACCTACAGACCTTTTAAGATTCTCTCTGCAGACCTGGATAAAATCGCAAGCCGGACAAACACTTGGAATATGTCTCAATCCTGACAAATCTCACACCCTCACCATGTCTCTCTGAAAGGACTATCTGGAAACCCCACCCCCCAATCTACTTTCTCAACAATCCCCTTGAAGAAGTCCTTTCAGTCAAGCTTTTTGGTCTGACCCAAAAGCTTGAATTTCATTCAATCTGACCTTTCATTCAAGTCCTCTAATATTATTGAAATGTGTATTTCATACTTTTATTGTTACTTCTACTTTTCATCCTAATTCTTCAAGATCTACAAAAATGCAAAACCCCTCAACCCCCACCCCAAAATGCACAATGGTAGGCAGGTAGGGTCGATAGATAATCTGGCCAGGGGGGCTTCTCCTTCTGACTCTCCATTTATTTCGTATCATTCTTTCCCTCTTCCTCGTACTCTGTTGCTGCTGCTAACACAAATTTGTTTGGGGAAGTTGTCACAAAAGGATCTAGCAAAACTGAAGACGATGACCTGAACAGCATTTGTTTGAGTACTGTACCACAATACACGGAGGCCTTATAATAAAACTGGTGGCACAATACGCCATCCATTTCTATTAGCAAGAGAAAATCCACCAGAAGTTCTGCGGTAGCCATCTTACCATGCCGATATTTCTGACATGGTAGATTCAAGTTTCATGACTGAAATTGTTGCTTTCATCAATGCCACTGCGCTTTTGTGCGATTTTTCCTTGGAAAAACCACGACAGTTCCTCAGCGTGCAGCATTCGGTTGCATGAACGCCTCCGGCAAGGGCTCAAAATCGTCTTTCCATCGGGATATTTGATGAAAAAAAAAGTCGATGATGATGATGATGACAATAAAGAGGACAAGTCTGGAGACGGCGATGGTTCACGAGCAATGTACACGGTTCGCCTTTTGTATTTTTTGACCTTCGAGGGGACGCCATGGGCAAACTGGCGGGAATCGGGAAAAACGTAAATGATGAAAGTTGTTGTACTCGAAGAGCACGACTTGCATACCAACTTTCATTCGAAACAGTTGAAAACCCTCGGAGCTCGATGCCCAATTTATTGATTTTTTTGACATTTTCTAAGTTTGTGACCTTGTGACCTTGACCTTGGGACGAAAATGAAAAATCGAGCTCCGTGGGGCTATGCAGGTGCCATTGGGCTAACCAAATACCGAAACCCCTGCCAGATTCGACAACCCCCCTCGGAGAAGATGTAACTTGAAACCGGCTACCCCCTAAAAACACATGTTTTTTGGGCGTGGCTCCGCCCATAATGGGGGCAGCACACCCATTCTCCGGAAAACACAACTAGATCATGATAAAAACCTCGCACCCTAATTTTATCAAGATCGGATCACAACCCACGGAGCTATGCTCGGGACAGACAGACAGACACACAGACAGACAGACAGACAGACACCCATAACGAATATAGTGGTCACTTACTGACTCGTGAACCAATGATTGTTTGTTGTTGTATGATCTGATGTAATCATGTGTGAAGCGATGGATCTTGCTCCTCGAATCATGATCAATTTATTCTGTTATACTTCGTTTCTCTTCGAGCCGAGATTTTTGACCCACCGACAAAATTGTCTCAGTTTGAATACCTACATGTGATTCATCATGAATTTGGCTGACTTAGCACCTAAGCAGACGTTTGGAGAGAGGTAGGAGGTCATGTAACTGATAACTCCTCCTCCGGGAGTGCTCGTGCTTTCACAAACCATAAGCAGACCTTGGCTGAGGAATAAGGCCCAGCTTACCAATATTGCATGCATTGTCATTGTGGGTGAAGGGCTTGAGGATCACGAATAAATTGTGAGGGACCAAGACCAGTCAGTTTTGGAGAGGCTGAGCTGCCAAAGAGCAGCGATAATGCATTCTGTTGCACCTTGGAAGGGCCCCCAATGTGGAGGGGGGTGCAGTTGCACCATTCACATGGTCAATCTGGCCCAGCCCGAGTGTGGCAGTCTTGGTGACTTACCAATGGGATTTGTTTCACTCATCGAGGAGTACCAAACATTTTCAGCGTCCTCAGTTTAGTTGACGGGGCACTACGATCCATGTGTATGCGAGTCATGATTAGCATTTTGAAAGTGGCCCAAAGGATGAGTGAAACCACAACAGAGCAATATGATTGTACATTATACCGTTTTTTATGAAACCATTTTTTGTTACCTCCAGGTTTCCAAAGAACAAGGACGTGTGTACAAAGTGGTCTGCTGCACTGCGAAGAGAATCCTTCATCCCAACACCGAGTGATGTAGATCAATCCACACCAGCCTACGGCCTATAGCAGCGAAGAACAGAGGTCGGCTGGTCACACCATCACCCAGTGTCATTTGAGTGTGTGAAGCCAGTGAACGATTCGTTAAATGATTACTGGTGGTGACGGATGGTAGAATGCCATGTGATACAGGCATCAAGTCAGCCATTTCACATTCTATCTTGACCGAGGCTGGAATGTCTGAATTTGATTCGTTGAGTGAACACATTTGATTCATAACTCACAATAATTACATCTTCGCACTGATTCAGAGCATCTGTGAACGCTATTGTAAAGTCCGAATCCATCACCTGGTGAGAACAATGAATGACCAGCAAGGTGAGGAGCACATCAGGAAGAAGTACAGCAAGCTTATCTTATTCTCTCATCAGTAAAGAATAATAGATATCATCACTAGTTTATGGTGGATCACAATCAAGTGGCTATAATGGCTGGACTACACTCATGTCGGATCACAATTGAGTGGTTATCATGACTGGACTGCACTCGTGTATTCATGATGGATTACAGTGGAGTGACTGTAATGGATGGACCGTACTCTTCTTGCGTACGGCAGATTGGCTGCTGGGTAGCTATCATTTTGTTGGGGCGTGGCTGTGCCGCTGATGCTGTGCTCCTGTACCAGTACACTGGTACTCTCCATTTCGCCCGATCTCAAAGGATGACAGGCTAAGTCAACCCCCTCGTGTTAATTCAGCGGAAACGGGGATCGAACTCAGGACCCGAAGATCCCAAGCCAGCCACCCTAACTGCGAAGCCAACACCAGGCGTAGTACTCATGTAAATGATGGATCACAATCAAGTGGCATCTTGACATACTTGTGTATCATGATGGATCACAATCGAGTGGCTACAATGGCTGGACTATCACTCGTGTATCATGATGGATCACAATCCAGTGCTCTACAATGGCTGGACTAACTCATGTACTCATGATGGATCATAATCGAGTGGCTAATGACTGGACTACCTCGTGTAACTCATGATGGATCAAATCGAGTGGCTAATGCTGGACTACATCGTGTACTCATGATGGATCACAATCGAGTGGCTACAATGGCTGGACTCACTCGTGTACTCATGATGGATCACAATCGAGTGGCTACAATGGTGGACTACTCTCGTGTACTCATGATGGATCACAATTGAGTGGCTACAATGGCTGGACATCCTCGTGTACTCATGATGGATCACAATCGAGTGGCTACAATGGCTGGACTACTCGTGTACTCATGATGGATCAATTGAGTGGCTGTAATGATGGACTACACTCGTGTCTCATGTGGATCATAATCAGTGCCTACAATGGTGGACTACACTCATGTACTCATGATGGATCATAATCGAGTGGCTGTAATGACTGGACTACACTCGTGTACTCATGATGGATCATAATCGAGTGGCTGTAATGACTGGACTACACTCGTGTACTCATGATGGATAATCGAGTGGCTACAATGGCTGGACTACACTCGTGTACTCATGATGGATCACAATCGAGTGGTGTAATGACTGGACTACACTCGTGTACTCATGATGGATCATATCGAGTGGCTGTAATGACTGGACTACACTCGTGTACTCATGATGGATCATAATCGAGTGGCTGTAATGACTGGACTAACACTCGTTGTACTCATGATGGATCATAATGAGTGGCTGTAATGACTGGACTACACTCGTGTACTCATGATGGATCATAATCGAGTGGCTGTAATGACTGGACTACACTCGTGTACTCATGATGGATCATAATCGAGTGGCTAAATGCTGGACTACACTCGTGTACTCATGATGGATCACAATCGAGTGGCTACAATGGCTGGACTACCTCGTGTACTCATGATGGATCAAATTGAGTGGCTTAATGACTGGACTACACTCGTGTACTCATGATGGATCATAATGAGTGGCTGTAATGACTGGACTACACTCGTGTACTCATGATGGATCATAATCGAGTGGCTGTATGACTGGACTAAACTGTGTACTCATGATGGATCATAATCGAGTGGCTGTAATGACTGGACTACACTCGTGTGCATGATGGATCACATCGAGTGCTACAATGGCTGGACTACAACCGTGAATTACTCCTTTGTAATCATGTTGTTTTTCTGTGTTCTGTTGGACATGAACGTCCCTTTAACTCTACCTTTGCCTTTGCCTGGTCCCCCGTGCAAGATGCGAAAGCATGAAAGTAGGTCTCATGATTCAAACGACTGTGCAACCTCATCATGTTCAAGGTAGCTCCACTAAAACCTGAAAAAAAAAGAAGTAAAATGGAATGAGACTGTTAATGGTCCGTCTCATTTCAGCATTCTATGCTTGTTGAGGAAACTAAATTTCCATTACGAGCCAGAAAGGAAAAGCCAAGCCGAAGAAGACGGAGGATTTTCATTTCTACAACAGATGAATTATAATGACATTTTAAAGGAAAGAGTAGATAAAAACGAAAGGCATTTCAGACGACGTCGGACCTTGAGTCGAGACCGACGACTTGTCTTCTGACCAGAGATATAGAAAGAACATGGCAGGGCAAAGTCATCAAAAAAAAACTCCACCTTGATGAAGATCGATCTGTGCCTGCTCATCAGCAGGACTCACCGGCCACCCGGGATGAGTTACCGAAAATTCCACAAATAGAGTCACATCATCTTGATGCTGGACGAATCCCCACTCAGTCTCTCACAATTAGGGAGCAAATAACTCAAGAGGGTCGACAATCTTCCATGAAAACGATCTTTGACACCGTTTGCTTCCTGTGGCTTGTCAATGATCTCTCTGATTAATTGTCAATGATCTCTCTGACTCTCTGGAAAATCCTCTTTATCTCTTTGCTGATGACTCCACCATCTGCCGTACCATGTGTCATCCCTCAGACCGGCAAGCAGCAGCCTCTTCGCTCTCTGCAAATCTGGATAAAATCACAAACTGGTCCAACATGTGGAACATGTCTTTCAACCCTGACGATCTCACACTCTCATTATGTCTCTCCAACAGAACCGTCTGGACCCCCACCCCCCATGTACTTTCTCAACAATCCTCTTGAAGAAGTCCTTTCATTCAAACTTTTGGGTCGCACTATCTGCCATGATCTTTCCTGGGAAAGCCACATCTCCAAGCTGGCTTCCGAAGCCAGTCGCCGATTGGGCATCCTCCGTCGTGCAAAGTCCTTCCTTGGCACACCTGAGCTACTGACCACGTACAAAGCTTTCATCCACAGCCTGATGGAGTACTGCTCCCCTCTCTGGGCTGGTGCACCCGTCCCTACAGCCTGATGGAGTACTGCTCTCTCCTCTGGGCTGGTGCACCCGCCCCTCACCTTTCTCAACTTCACACTGTGGAAACCAAGGCATTTAGGATCATTGGTATCTCCCGCGATGAGGCTCAATCTTTGGGTCTCTCACTCTCTCACCGCTAGGTCATTTAGTGGCTCTTCTGGTGTCTTTCCTATCTCTCCACCGTCTCCCCCCCCCCCCCCCCATATTTCTGCAGGGCGCTCAAGGTCACCAGCAACCCCTTCTGGTAAACTACATACATCAAGAATCACTTCGTACTTTATTCCTCTTCTGACCTTTATTGACCTTTACTGAAATCACTGACCTTTATTCTCTCTCTTTTTCCGCCTTTTGAACAAACTCCCACACTCTCTTCAATCCCACTCTCCTCCAGGTTCCCAAACAGCTGTTCACCACCATCTCTTATCTCCCCCCCCCATTAAAAACCATGATCTTTTATACCCCCGTTAATCCACCCCCAAACCCACCTTCTTCAAATTCCCTGCTTTCCTTCCTGAAAGTCCCTGTGGTGTCCATCTTTGTTTACCAAGTGTACCCCACCCCATCCGCCTCCCTTTCACAGAGCTAACGTGTCCATTCCCCACCGTTTTGTGCTTCCCTCTCCCGTCCCTTTTTATACGTTCTGTGTGTTATCTCTTACACGAGCCTTGACATTGTATATTAAATAAATAAATAAACGATGGGCATGCCAACATGGCCGCCGGAGCATTATCTCTTACACGAGCCTTGGCATTGTATATTAAATAAATAAATAATAAAAACGATGGCATGCCAACATGGCCGCCGGAGCACTTCCGGTGGCTTCACTTCCGAGCATCATTGCTCCTGCAGGTTTATGCGCTCTGCGTGCTCACATTGAATACCGCCATGTTAAGCTGTGCCAAACTCCGTTCCGTTTGAATTCTTGCTTGAGCACTTTGAATCAAGCAGCCGCTTGCTAACGGGACACACTCTTGGCATTACAATGGAAGGCGGGTACGCTTTCATTCTTCAAGTATAGTCTTCTTATTCTTTTTCCTCCAAAGGATATCATCATCATCTTCCGAGTGAACGTAACAGCGAACACAATGATTTAACAGGACGTTTGCGAAGGGATTGAGGGGAAGCGAGGTCGGTGGGGGAGGAGCGAGGAGATGGAACAGGAGAGAGTAACAGAGGAAGAAGAAGAAGAAGAAAAGAGCGATTTGTTTGAAGCCTGATGTGCTCCCCTTGAGCTGCTGGAACTGCGTTTTCGTAAGGAAGGAGACGATCGACGAAACGTGAAGGGAAGGAGTAAAGAAAGAATGAGTGAGACGAGGATGTCGTGAAAGGAATATCGAGAGGATCGAAAAGAGAAGAAAAAAAAAAGGGAGCGAAAAAAGCAGAAGTGATACAGGGCCGTGGAGTGAGGTGTATTACACGACCGCAGGGTACTGGGAGCTTCAGGGCGGCACCTCAAATGTACAGTCGTGTGTCTCGACGTCCGTGAGAGGACCTGCTGACGTGACTCGGCGACAACTGGCGGCCCGTTCCCTGCACGTGCACTTTAAGCCGCGTGACGTCACGACGCTCACGTGTCGTCTGTCGACGCGTCCTCCCACGTCCGAGGGAGATTATTTTACTTTCCCAGTTTATTTCATGAACTCATGTTTTAGATCTCTCACTCACTCTCACACTCTCTCACTCTCTCCACTCTCACCACTCTCACATCTCTCTCACTCTCTCACTCTCTCACTCTCTCACTTCTCTCACTCTCTCACTCTCTCACTCTCTCCTGTCTCTCGCTCGTCTCTCGCTCGTCTCTCGCCTGTCTCTCGCTCTGTCTCTCTGTCTCTCCCTGTCTCTCCTCTGTCTCTCGCTCTGTCTCTCCTCGTCTCTCGCTCTGTCTCCCTCTGTCTCTCCTCGTCTCTCGCTCTCTCCTCTGTCTCTCTCTCTCTCTCTCCTCTCTCTCTCCTCTCTCCTCTCTCTCTCTCTCTCCTCTCTCTCTCTCTCTCTCTCTCTCTCTCTCTTATCTCTCTTTCCTCTTCTCTCTTTCTCTCTTCTCTCTTCTCCTTACTCTCTACTCTCTTACTCTCTACTCTCTCACTCTCTCACTCTCTCACTCTCTCACTCCCTCACTCCTCTCACTCTCTTCACTCTCTCTCACACTCTCTCACACTCTCACTCTCTCACTCTCTCTCTCTCTACTCTCTTTCTCTTTTCTCTCTTTCTTCTCTTTCTCTCTTCTCTCTCTCTCTACTTCTCTCTCTTACTCTCTTACTCTCTTACTCTCTTACTCTCACTCTCTCACTCTCTCACTCTCTCACTCCTCACATCCTCACTCTCTCACTCTCTCACTCTCTCACTCCCTCACTCCCTCACTCTCTCTCTTCCTCTTCTCTCTCACTCTCCACTCTCCTCTCTCTTCTCTTTCTCTCTTCTCCTTCTTCTTTCTCTCTTCCTCTTCTCTCTCTTTCTCTCTTTCTCTCTTACTCTCTCACTCCTTACTCTCTCACTCTCTCACTCTCTCACTCTCTCACTCTCACTCTCTTCACACTCTCACTCTCTCACTCTCTCACTCTCTCACTCTCATCATCTCTCTCTCACTCTCTCACTCTCTCACTCTCTCACTCTCTCATCTCTCACTCTCTCACATCTCTCACTCTCTCACTCTTCTCTCGCCGCTCTCTCGCTTCGGTCTTCCTCGCTCGGTCTCTCGCTCTGTCTCTCGCTCTTGCTCTCTCGCTCTGTTCTCTCGCTCTGTCTCTCGCTTCTGTCTCTCGCTCTGCTCTCGCTCTGTCTCTCGCTCTGTCTCTCGCTCTGTCTCTCGCTCTTGTCTCTCGCTCCTGTCTCTCGCTCTGTCTCTCGCTCTGTCTCTCGCTCTGTCTCTCGCTCTGTCTCTCGCTCTGTCTCTCCTCTGTCTCTCGCTCTGTCTCTCGCTCTGTCTCTCTCTGTCTCTCGCTCTTCTCTCCTCTCTCTCTCCTCTCTCTCTCTCTCTCTCTCTCTCTCTCTCTCTCTCTCTCTCTCTCTTCTCTCTTCTCTCTTTCTCTCTTTCTCTCTTGTCTCTCTTTCTCTCTTTCTCTCTTTCTCTTTTCTCTCTTTCTCTCTTCTCCTCTTTCTCTCTTTCTCTCTTACTCTCTTACTCTCTTACTCTCTCACTCTCTCACTCTCTCACTCCTCACTCCCTCACTCCCTCACTCCCTCACTCCCTCACTCTCTCACTCTCTCACTCTCTCACTCTCTCACTCCCTCACTCTCTCCTCACTCTCTCCTCACTCTCTCCTCACTCTCTCCTCTCTCTCTACTCTCTCCTCACTCTCTCCTCTCTCTCTACTCTCTCCCACTCTCTCTCACTCTCTCGCTTCTCACTCTCACTCTCCACTCTCTCTCTTTCTCGCTCTCTCCTCTCTCTCTCGCGCTCTCTCTCTCTCTCTCACTCTCTCACTCTCTCTCACTACTTCTCCTCACTCTCTCACTCACTCTCTCTCACTCTCTCCTCACTCCTCACTCTCTCCTCACTCTCTCCTCACTCTCTCCTCACTCTCTCCTCACTTTCTCCCACTCTCTCCTCACTCTCTCCTCACTCTCTCCTCACTCTCACACTCACACTCACACTCACACTCTCACTCTCACTCAACCGTATTTACAAAAATAACCGGTTTTACATATCAAGGCTTGGAATAAATGTCAAATGTTCTGTGGCTTTGTCTTCTTGTACCTTCAGTTTGTTCCAGCGAGATATACAGCACACTGTAATTGATTTAATGATTATAATCAATGTTTTTTGGCTTTTTGTTTGTTTGTTTGTTTGTTTGTTTAATCGTGGAATTCCCTTTTGGGTTTGATGTATTGAATTTATTTTCACTTTTGTGCTGCCATTCACCATTAAGCATTCGTGGGAAGTTAAATAACTGTTTAAACATTAGTGGATAATTCAAATTTCTGTGAAAATCAATTTAATGTCAGTTACCTTTTTAAAGCTTAAAGGAATTTAAATTTTTAAAAAATTAGGAAATTGAAAAAGTTTCATTTTTGTTATGTACGTCATCACGAGCAAAAGTACCCGTCCACGGTGACGGTGAGAGTTTTGAAGTGAATTTATCAAATAAAATTATTTCATGGATTTCAAAAGGGAAATTATTGTGTCACACTCTTGGTTTCACTGAGGGCCGAAGCTCTGAGCTGCGTGCACCGCCCACCGTGACATGGTGGTGCAACGTCGGGTGGCGGAGGTTCAATTTATTGAAGAACAGGGCAAGATAGTTATATTTCAAATTACATGTTACCCCATGGAGATCTGGATTAAATCTGATTTAATCCAGATGTTGTTCATTTTGATTTTAAAAGATTACTAGAAGGGACAAGAAAAAAGTGAATGTTGGGTTTTGCTTGCGTGTACAGCTTTTCAAATGCAGCGCAGGAAGCGGCCACCAGAAACGGGAGACAGACGACCACTCTAGTTCAATATATATATATATAATATATATATATATATATATATATATATATATATATACAGGGTGTCCCAAAAAAAATACAACTTTTCATCTGCAAAGAGGATGGTCATAACATATATTTTTAAAAAAGATATATGGCTGGATAGAAAGCTGAAAGGTTGAAGTTTATTGTACCAATGTCAAAATTGCCACCAAAATTTAAATTTTGGTATAGAATCGTCGTTTTCTTTTAGACCACATGTTCGACGTAGGCTCCACGTTGTCCGATCACTGCCTGCAAACGCGTTGTCATGTTCTCCATCACTTTGGGAAACGTTACCTGAGGAATGTTCTGGATTTCTCGGTGGATGTTTTCCTTCAGCTGATCAAGAGTCTGAGGCTAGGTTTCCATAGATCCTGTCCTTGAGATACCCCCACAAGAAGAAGTCTGGAGGAGTAAGTCAGGGGAATACGGTGGCCACTCAACGTCTTCGTAGAGGGAGATAAAGCGGCCCTCAAAATGTTGGTTGAGAAAACGCCTTCGTTTCCCTGGCTGTATGGGGCGGTGCCCCATCCTGCTGGAACCACTGGGTTCTCATCTGGATCAGGTTGTTTCTCCTACGGGCCTGAGTACGTAGCTCAGGCAGATATAATTCCTGAATCATTTCGCGATAGTTCCTCTGGTTTACCGTGCAAGTGCGTCCCTGGTCATCTTCAAAGAAGTATGGACCAATTATCCCATACCAACCAACCGCCACCCACATGGTGACTTTGAGAACAGATCGAGGCACCAGTTCAGTTGATGCATTACCAGGATTTTCAGTTCCCCAGTACCGAAAGTTTTGCTTGTTTACCTCCCCGGACAAGTGAGCATGGCATTCGTCCGTCATGTGAAGTTTTTGAGGAAGTCTGCATCTTCCTCCAACTTTCCTGAGAACCAATTTGCAAAGTCTAGTCGTTTGCATTTCTGTTGATCAGTAAGCACCGTTTCCGTTTGAATTTTGTATGGAAAGGCATGAATGTCTTGGCGAAGGATCCTCTGAACGGTGCTCTTATGAATGTTTGTCTCGGCAGAAAGTCGTCGAATCGATTTTTTTGGACTCTGAACGACCGCCTGTCTCACCATTTCCACATTTTCTTCACTACGACCTGTCCTCTTCCGACCACTGTGACCCTTGTGAAGGTCACAGATGGTTCCCACATTGGTAAACTTTGCGATGGTGCACTTTATTGTCCGAAAGTTTGGTGCATGGTGCAAGTGGATACCAAAATGTCTCGAGTAAAGACGTTGCACCTGTATGACACTTTTCGTCTGGTGCCAAATTTCAACAATTTTCGTCCGTTGTTGTACGTCAGTCTTGGCATTTTTGTGGCGCTTGCTTGGTATCAAAATAAACTTCAGGGTCTCTGCAACAAGAAATGAAGCATTAGTGAAAAATTACTGCTTTTGTAGGATCAAACGAAGCATTTTAAAAGTTGTATCTTTTTTGGGACACCCCCATATATTGGTTTTGGAAAAAATTACCCCAAGGGGAGAGCATACATGGACACGTAGGTGACCTGAGGATCAGTTATTTCACTAGTCTTTGAATAGATAGTCCTTGGTCTCTTGTCAAAGCCTATTTGGGGGGCATGCGTTGGCTAGGTTGTTGTTGTCCCATGTAATGTGTCCCCCCCCCCCCACTCCTCTTCTGTTACTTTCAATCTTTCGTCCTTCACATCATCGTTCAGTTCAATCCCTCTGTTACTTTCAATCATCCCCCCATTACCCTTTCGGCCCGTTTCAACGGTCCACCAATAATCTCCCATCCATCAAACATCCTTTCAAAAATCCCTCCTTCACCCCATCCGTCTCACCTTCAATCCCACGGCACTTTGGTCATCTCTCGGTTGTGCGGGATTCCTTTCCAACTTCCCTCAATTTTGTGTCTCAATAGACACTGGATACCATTTACCAGAGTCGCAGGGCCATGCTTGATAGAGCTGAGCTGTTCGGGGAGTTGAGGCGTAAAACTGTACGTGTGCTGAAGGAGACTGATGTGCAAGGAACCTGTAAGGGGGTAAAGCATCACCAGTGGTCAAGTGATTCTCGTCCTGCTTACAGGCGAATTCGTGCATTGCATTCCGCCAAGCCCGTCCCTCGGTGTATTGCATTTCGAGCCAAGGGTGGTGGCCTCTTGACAAAGGAGTCCGAAGTGAAGGCCTGCTGGGCCGGTTACTTTGAGCGGCTGTACCAGGCTGAACCACCGGCTGTTGAGTTGGATGTCAGAGGTGTTACTATCCCGATTGCTGACCCTCCAATCAAATGTGGTCCACCTTCGTTTGTGGAAACACAGGCTGCAGTGAACCTGTTTAAATGGCGTAAAGCTCGTGGGATCTGTGGCATCCATGTTGAACTTCTCAAGGTTGGTGAAGATGCTGTGCTCATGTCGTTGAATGCAGTTCTGCACTCTGCTTGGAACATTGGCATCATCCCAACTGACTGGAAGAGGGGCCTTGTTGTCCCCCTCTCTGGAAATGGAAGAGTGATCACCAGGACTGCAACAACTACCGAGGGGTGATGCTGCTCTCAGTGCCGGACTAGGTCTTTTCTCCGATAATTCTTCAGAGGGTTCACCACCATCTGCTTGAGTCACCTCTGCTTGAGATAATTCTTCAGAGGGTTCACCACCAGTGCCCAGAGCAGTCAGGTTTTACACCAAAGAGGTCAACGATTGACCATATCCTTGCCCTTCAGTTCATCACCGAACGCAGACGAGAGTTTCGGCATGGGTCGTAGTCGGAGCCGCTGGGATTACGGGTTTCCTGGGTCAAAACGAAGATCCAGGCTTTCAATGACATCTTGGAGGCTGCTATCTTGTCTGTACCTGTTTGTGGTGATGTTGAGGTCACGGAGAGATTCACTTACCTTGGCAGTGATATTCATGTCTCTGCTGACTGTGAGCCAGAGGTCAATGGATGTCTGGATCGGGCCTGGGGAGTCATGGATTCACTGGATCATAGGGTGTGGCGCTGCCGGTACATGTGCAGCAGGATGAAAGTCCGAGTCTTCAGGTCCTTGGAGCTTCTATTCTTGCTCTCTGGATGTGAGACTTCGTCTCAGATCCCTGGTCAGAGTCCGAGACTTCATTCCTTTGGTACCAGGTCTCTTCGGAGAATCCTTGGCTTTCGCTGGTCGGACTTTGTGTCCAACGAGCGGTTGCTGAGAGAGACTCAAATGAGATCTGTTACCTGCATGGTCCGTGAGCGTCAGCTGCGGCTGTATGGACATGTGGCTCGTTTTCCTGACATCGATCTTGCTCACCAGATTCTCTCAGTGAGGGAGCCTCATGAGTTGAGGAGGCCAATGGGCCAACCACGTGCCTCGTGGTTTCAGCAGGTTGATCGGCATCTCAAGGAGATGGGGATGGCCAGACGGAGGCCCCTGGAGTATCGGCGGAAAGTGGACACAACGACGTGCTGCTCCCCCGCATGCTCCCACATTGACCTGACCTGAATAGCCAGATCACGGCAGGATAGCCGAGAGGTACGCATGCTCGCTCGAAGCTGTTTAGCCTGGGTTTGAATCTCAACCAGCCATAAACTGCCATCCCGGTGTTTCACAGGCAGGGTGATCCATCAATGTGTGTGCCATCTCTCGGATGGACGTTAAACTGGACGTCACATCAGCCAGAATCCCCCCTCTCCTCTTCACCTCCCCTCTCTCTCTCTCTCTCTCTCTCTCTCTCTCTCTCTCTCTCTCTCTCTCTCTCTCCTCCTCCTCCACTCCTCTCCCCCTCTCCCTCCCCTCCTTCTTCCCCTCCCCTTAATATTCCTGTCAGTGAAGTGACGGGTTGTATTTGCTAGTTTAGTAATAAGTAAGCAAAAGCAGACCCGGTCTCAGGTGCCGTTTCACCCACTTCCTCAGGCCAAGAGGCACCGAGCCTCAGAACGTATCTGCTCTTTATTCACGAGGTGACGATTCATTTCCGGTCATGTTCTGGTGCGTAAGGTCAATTGAGGAGTGTTTTTAGTTTGCCGAACCTTAAGCAACGAATGCCAATCACATCATCCGGTCTGCTCTGCTTTTTTGTTATCTTGGAGTGTATGTATGGGGGTGAGTGGGTGTGTGTGCCAGCTCTTGTTATGTTTGTGTTTGCAGGACAGGAACATGACCGGCTTCGTGTCCGGGATGGACATAGTGACGTGTGGCTTGTGTGATTGGTGAAGTTTCCATTCGGCGTTGTGCACGTGTGAGCATAGTGTTAGTGATCGAGTGTTGTATTTTTATTGCTCGCCTTGTGCAGTTACTTGCACGAAGCAACTTTTGCCATTTGTATCAGTGGTGTGTATTGTGTGGGTATGTCCACAGTCTCCCCAGCCAGACGACCCTCTTGGCTCTTGATTTGCAGTGCCTCCAGTTTCAATCTGTGTCGTTTGTTTTACGTCGTGTCTCGGACACAGATCCCGTTCAGGTCAATTTTGTTGCCAGAATGCAGGCAATGACATACTATGGCTCTTTTCCTCAAATCCATTTTGGCAATAGTTGTCAAAGTTGTCAAAGTTAAACCGTCTTTATAAGTCACTAGCCAGGTGCCCGTGCTATGCACGGGAGGGGCTAGACAACCGCTGGACAGCCGGTTCATGAAGGACTTGGGCTAAAAATGGCAAAACTACAAATGCCGAATCCGCGAATGTCACCGGTGGAAACACTCATTATTTCCTGATTCTCCTTCAAACTCAATCTCTCCATATTTTCATTCCAAACAGCATCATTCCAATCATAAATTCAAACTATCCCATTAATTTATCAAAATACAATGTTACAAAGACTCTTGAGGTAAAGGAAGAGAAACGCCATTCTGAGGTTACATCCGGATTGGGAGCAGCTTCACACGGATCAAAACTCAAAAGCATAATTGTATTTATGTATTTAATAAAACTCCCACCCACCTTAGGACATCCGCTGGGACCCCAAAACGTTCCACAGAAGGTTTGGCAGGGCTATCCCCAAAACTGAGGGAGTACTTCAGGGTCGGACAGACAGACAGACAGTCTGGCAGACAGACAGACATATAGACTCTCTTGCTTTATAATATATATATATATATATGCTTCCTTTGTTTTAAATTTTTTTTAATTCCCATTATAATACAGTGAAGTTTGTTTCAGTCTTAAAATATTGTTATACATATAAGATGAGCGATTTTAATACTTGTAATTATGTGTACTTGATGTCTACTAATCATTGTTTTGACTATTTTGTTTAAATTCAGTGTCGATTTTGACATGTATTTGTTTTCTGAAATCGCACTCGTCTCCCGTGCCAAGGAAGAACGGCTTGCTTTGGCCACCCAGTGCCAACCGGTAAAGCAAGATGCAGAGCAAGTCTGATCGCAGCCTTAGTGACAATGGTCAGAGTATTGCTTCTTGGCACCCACTCCAGACCGAAGCACCAGGTACGTTGGTATTGCTTGAGGAAACTGCTGTCGATGTCAAAGTTTTGTCTTCAGACGCTCCCTATTTTTTATGGCTTGATTGGATTAATTCATCGAGAAATGTATCGGGGTGACACAGAATCAAACGTTGAATCGATGAAAATGTTTTGTTATTTTTTTAATCCAAAAGTAATTGAGTGTTGTGATACATAGCACGTGTTGTCTTGCATCTTTGGTTTTTAGATTTAGGTTTTGGAAATAATTCCCCGAAAATAGTCTTCCCCAGAAAATAAAACTATGGCCCGATGAAACCACGTTTGTAAACAGCACATCACATAACACTGAAACTAGCAAGCAAGATGGTTGGGTTAGGAAAGGATTAATGGGTGTAATAAAGATCATGGGTCAGATTTAGGGATTGTGAGAGATGGTGGTGCACTGCTTACTTGAAGCCTTGGAGGAAAGAATGGGACAGAACAGCCTCTGGACGGCAGTTCTATAGATGAGAGAACTGAAGAATAAAAGAGTTGAGGTGTGTAGTCAGCCTATATTTTGGAAGTTTAACCAGGGGGTGGGGGCTACTGGGTGAATG
>CM068959.1:105960039-105982372 GCA_035128595.1 Eptatretus atami
AGAATGCATGCATCTTGAAGTGTTTATGGGGAGGGTTTGAGGACAGAGAGCAGAGGGAGCAGTTGCAGAGGAAAGAGTATAAAATGACTTGATAGACTGAGTTAGGAGGGGAATAAGGCTCAGAGAGAGAGAGAGAGAGAGTAAAGACGTGGAGTAAGAGGTAGCACCAATAATACAAATTCTTTATTTTGATTATAGTTATTGTGATTACCAGAATTGGTGGTGTAATGTTTAGAGTGTATGCTCCAAGTCTGGGAAGTCGGTGGTTCAAATCCTGGCCGAGTCATACCAAAGACTTAAAAAATGGTAAGTGATGCTTCCTTGCTTGAAGTTCAGCATTTAAAAGGTTAAGAGCACTGACAATCCCAATAGGTTTGCATTCATGGATCGGAAGAAATTCCTCCTAAGGAAATGCCTTGCTGAGTGCGGTGAGAAAAGTTGCGCTGTTCTTGTGACATCGCTGGTACCTAGAGTACGCCGGGAAGTGACGGCACTTCCCCCAAGCTCAGTGGCTGTGTTTGTCTCCGTCTAACAGTCGTGTATGTGCGTGTGCGTGTGCGCTTGCGGCAGCTCCACTACAAGCCTTCTATCATGGATTTTAAAAAGTCATGCGAGTGTACAGTAAGTATACAGGAATGACTGATGGAACCAGAGAGTTCATAGAACACGATACCCCGCTCAGTGTTCCTTCAATTTAACTTCAATTTTCATATAATAATGATTTTAACGATAGTTTTAAAATCCAAAAGTTCAGTGCTATTGAAGTAGTGCAGAAGCAGTCCCAAATGCCACCCTTGTACACCGCATTTAATCTTTATTTCAATTGAAATACAGTACTGCAAAACTGGAGGTTCTTGGAAGTATTATGACAGACTATTTGTGTACTACAGTGTTCAAGTATATAATTAAATTTAAATAAAATAAAGATTGTAAAAGTCGTATAAATATATTAATTCCAGAATTTACTGGCATGTTTCGCAGTGTCTATTACACCACTCTAACATGTTGCATTAGTTCTTCGTCCCTGTTGTTTGTGTCCATTATGACGTCCTTTAAAATAAAATAAAAAAAGCAAGTTTCCTGTTTGGGATGATTTCCAATTTTCTTTGACAGGCAGGCCGACAGAGTAAAAAAAAAATCACACCCGTGTCCGAAGGAAGCGGTGAGGTTTGACATTTTCTTCTCATGATGCGAGGCGGTTTGAGCTCCCCCTGATATCAATTCAGCGTCTGCACCGCTAAAAATAAATTTTTTGTTGCGGACGGACAGATGGACATACCAAATATTGAAGCGGCTACACTGCTTTAAAATTTTCTCACTCTTCTCTCCGCATGTGCGAACGGGACAAATTCAGGGACAAAGTACGTTCAAATGACAGACTTTTCTTACGTTTCTTGTTCAAAATATTGTTACGGCTGTGGAAATTCGCATTACACCATAAAGGTCCCGTAGGTGAGATATATTTCTTAAGTACATGTGTAGTTAGCCCAAACCCATTGTTAGAGGGAATTAATGTGATTCATTCGGGCTGCGATCCTTTGAGTTAGGCGTTTTTCTGTTCTACCTTTGTTTTGAGCCAACCACTACAACAACAACACAACGCCAGCAGCCACAACCTACCTTCACCACTCGCTACCGCAAACCTCACATCACCGCCATTCCAAACAGCGCCATGGCCATCGGACACCGCCGAAAACCCTCCACCACCTTCTCCTACGGCCATTCCCGCACCACCTGTGGGCACCGAGCGTCGGGCTATCTTCAGCGATACACGCGAGCCGCGAGTGCAGATGGCGTTTTTCCGAGGAGAATTCGGATCAGGAATGCTACACGCCACATCTGATCCATCCAGTTAGGAAGCGGGGGCGGCTTGGCCCCGCCTCCAGACGCGCCTGACGGAAATCGGGATATGCAAATTTGAGGATCAGGAAAGAGTCACGCCCCTTTTTCTCCGTCCAATCGGCGAGCGTGGCTCCGCCCTGAGGTCGTTTGGATCCGAGAATTTGCATATGGTGGGTTCCTGGAGCCGATAAAAAGACGAGCGCAAGGCGAATCGAAGCAGTATCGGTGGGGCAGAGTCGGGAGACGGAGCTCGAAGCAGTATCGGTGGGCAGAGTCGGAGACGGAGCTCGAAGCAGTATCGGTGGGCAGAGTCGGGAGACGGAGCTCGAAGCAGAAGTGGGGCAGACGGCTACGGAGGCGAACGGCTGCGGAGGGAGATCGGCTGAGGAGAACCTGGAGGCTCGGGTCCGGGACGAGGAAGTCAGCGACGAGGTCGCGTTGAATCGCGCATCGCGGGACTCGAGCAAGCCAGCCATACTCCCTCCCCAGAGCATCAACAATTCCCCTTTCCCCCGCGCTGAGAGAGTGCGACAAGGGGGCCCCGTTCCCACTTTACACCAGCAGGTGCCCACGAAACCGCCGTGCAGCGACGTTTTGCGGCTCGCCACGAGGGCCGGGTAGGACCCTTCGGTCTCGTGGACCTGGCCGCTCATCCAGGTTCCACGCGCATTAGGCCCACGGCCCAGTCTGACTCCCTTGCCTTGAGGGGGTCTTTTCTTTGCTTAGGTGTGAATGCGTGTTGTGGCGCCGTGTCTTGTAAGGTAAGAACTGTATAAGTGTTGCCGAGTGTTCGCGTTTAGTCGGTCGTAGCTCTGCGTTGCTTGCATTATTGTTTTTGTCTTAAATTGATATATGTGCATTTGCTAATTGTGGCTGTAAATACGTGCTATATGTGTGCTCCGTGTGCCGCGGAATAAATGTGCATTGTGTGAACTGTTTTCCCGTTTCGCTTCGTCTTTTCTTCATTGACCCTCCATCCTGCTTCACGTAAAGGGTTCGTAGTGGGTGCAAAACGCCCGGTAAATAATCTGAACCGTCGAGGTCGACGATAACACCGCTCGGTTATCCGATAGTACGGAACGGGCCGCCCAAGCGGCTCGTGTCCGGAGTCGACCTGCGGCGAGGTACGATCGCCCGTTTACCATCCGCGTGGTACTTAGGTAGGTCGAGTTTGGCGAACAACCCTATCCTACGCGGGTGGCCGATTGGCACGATTGTGGTGAGGTCGAAAGGCCCACCCGTGACTGGCTCCGGGCGATAGTTCCCGGAGGGTCACGACTGAATTGTCCGTCCGGTGGGCGACGTGCCGCGATCCGAGTTACGTGGCGCTCCAGCATGCCCCGACGGGCGCGAATTCGCAACAATATAACATTACATTTAAATAAGTTGTTCCTCGATCATAAACTGACGATGAGAAACTGATAAGACTGACATGAACCAATTACTTAAACCCGCTTTTCGCTTCACGTGTGCAGGGTAATTACTAGCATGGGGTAGAAGAATGCAAATAGAGTGAATGATTAAAAGTTGGGTGGGTGCTTAAAGTTGGTTTTTTAAAAAACAATTGTTGAGGGATAGATGGAAGATAAGAAGTGAGTGAGAGTGAAGAAAAGAGCATATTTGACAGAAATGCAGAAGAGTAACGCACTAACAAATAGCATGTACAGTGAAGGCACAAATATGCAATAAACAAAGAGCCATGACAAAGGGACAAATATTGACAACCGAAAACATAAATAAGAGCAGACAACAGAGCAGACAAAAATGAGTGAATTTTTTTTAAGGGGTATCCTTGGCTTTGGATGATCATTCATTGAGCATATTGATTTAATCTTTGCATCTCATGAAAAAACAGAAGGGTTGGCGTAATAGTTAGGGTTAGGGTTAGGGTGAGCGTAAGATGAATGCCATTGTTTAATACTTTTGCTGGGGATGCTTCTTCATTTGCAATAACCACGAGGTGGGTAAATGAGTTTACCTAGAACGCCACTCGGGAGAGTTAATATCTGCGCCAGGCTGAACAGTTTACACTTTGTATCCCACTGGTTGGCTGGATCTACATTCGGACCTAAAACAAAATCTCATCAGTTTGTACAGGTCACCTTCCCAACCTGTCTAACAAGTTTTGGCCGAATCTGTCCATAACGTTTTGAGATACAGTATTATGGTATTTATCATTTTGGAGCCCCATCTCTCAATGGGGAAGAAACGGTTAAGAATTTTATTTTTTAATTCTCGCATCCGGATTCGGATCTTCTCTAAAATCGAATCAATTCGCCCGTGCCACACACCTAAGCTGTTGACCAGGTTTCGTCCAAATCCGTCCATAACTTTTTGAGATATCCTGCTCACAGACAAACAGGGGTGAAAACATAACCTCCATCGACCTTCGGTGGCAGAGGTAAAGATGGAAAAGAAATGGTTCAAAGAAGACCATACGAGTTGGCCATGCATAACTGCAGCACGAGATCAAAAAAATTTTTTAAAATTTATTTCATTTATTTTTCTTTGGGTTGTACATGCTACTGCTTTCAAGAAGGCACTACTTCAAAGTCCATCTAAATTTATACTCGTCGTACTCATTTGCCAAAACATCATGCTTTAGCATCGTCTTCAAACACTTCAGCTACTAATGCAACCAGCAATGAATGTATATACCAGTGATGATAAGTCTGTAGCCTAACATCAACACAATGAGCCCACGTTTCATTGATGATTCACCAGAAGCATACACAAGAGTCTGAGAATGCTGCAGCACGACTGATGAAACGCAGAAGCTTGCAAATGTTTTGGGATTCTGTTATTGCAGCCAATTAGAAAATCTGTGCCTTACAGGTGAGCCATGTGAGTTTGGAGCCAAGGACATCTCGAGGTCGGAGTGCCAACTGGATTCCTACAGGTTGTTGCACAAATACAATTATATGAGATTAAACCATTGCTTCTGATATTGTGCTTATATGCCAGTTAATTACATCACAATGATTAGCTGCATAATAATGTAACAATATTGTGCTTGTGAAACTTTCTTGTGCTCTCATGAAGCTTCTGAAACTATTTTCCACTTTTCCCCCCACACGGTAACTCAAAAGTTGTGAGTCCAGGAGCATTGAAACTTTAAGTGCACATTCATCATGCACACCTTGAGATCTTGTTTGTCTGTGGTGATTTGTTTATTTTCTTGAAAGGAGTGAGGCTCATGGAAGAGCAATGACCCAAACTGATCACGGGAATGAACAAGAAGGGAGGAGGGGGTGGAGGGGAGGAAACTGAAACTGGCAAGTCAACTGGTTGAGTGAGGAAAGGTTCATGGGAGTATAACTTGGGGATACCAATAGATAGCGCTGCATTGGTTGCTTGAGGTCCTGTTGAGAAAAGCAAGGACGAACAGCTTCTCGAAGGGTGGTTCCATAGGCGAGAGAAGTGAGTAACAGAAAAGTTGAAGTGTATTGATGTCAATAACGGCCTGTATTTTGGGAGTTCAACTTGGAGGGGGTTACTGGAAGAACACGTGCATCCTGGAGTTTGCTTGGGGAAGGATCGGGAGGACTTGGAGAGCAGAGCAGAGGGAGTGATGTTTGAGAAGATGGTAATACCTCACCACGCGCTGTTTCTCAACATGCTCGTTTTGGTTTCACGCTCGTTATACATTATTCGACTCGAACTTCCGATCCGCAAGCTCACTTCGGTCATACTTTCCTATAAAACGTGGCCCATAATGTGTGATACACCATGTTAGGGGGGTGGGGGGGGGGGAACTCACGTGACGATGCTTCTCGAGTCCACATCCAGCCCAGCTTGTTCCAGAACTCCTCCAGTCAGTTACAGTTCGCTCGCCGAAGCAACGACACTTTTCATTGCCATTTCATTTGTGCTCAATTATATTTGTGCTTTAAAGTTTGAAATATCAAAGTCAAATGAAATGAAACGAAGCATTTCCCTTCAAGTTAAATTGGACATTTTGAAACACTTTGAGAGTGGACAAGGCCATGCTGCTATACACCATGCTCTTTCCCTGGCTCTCTTGACCGTGAGAACAATTCAGTACCCACACCCAGCATGGTTGACTTCTCCAGAATTTCGTTTTTTCTACACATGATGTGTCCAACCAAAGCATGACAGTTTCTGTTTTAGCATCAGTGCTTCCAATGTACATGGTGGTCTAATTACTCTCAACAAAGGAGAGGGTATTTGTTTGTTTATATATTTGTTTGTTTGTCTGTCTGTCTGTTGGTTCACGAGTCAGTAAGTGACCACTATATTCGTTATGGGTGTTGTGTCTGTCTGTCTGTCCGCAGCATAGCTCCGTGGGTTTTGATCCGATCCTGATAAAATTTGGGTGGGAGTTTATATCATGATCCAGTTGTGTTTTCCTGAGAATGGGCGTGCTGCGCCATTATGGGGTGGGAGCCACGCCCAAAAAACATGTGTTTTTAGGGGGTAGCCAATTTCAAGTTACATCTCCGAGGGAGTTTGTCGAATCTGGCATGGGTTTCGGTATTTGGTTAGCCCAATGCCACCTGCATAGCCCCACGGAGCTCGATTTTTCATTTTCGTCCCAAGGTCAAGGTCACAAGGTCGCGGACTTAGAAAATGTCAAAAAAATCAATAAATTGGGCATCGAGCTCCTAGGGTTTTCAACTGTTTCGAATGAAAGTTGGTATGCAAGTAGTGCTCTTCGAGTACTACAACTTTCATCATTTACGTTTTTCCCTGATTCCCGCCAGTTTGCCCGTGGCGTCCCCTCGAAGGTCAAAAAATAAAAAAGGCGAACCGTGTACATTGCTCGTGAACCATCGCCGTCTCCAGACTTGTCTGTCTTTCTTTGTCCGCACAGAACTTTCGTATTTTTCTCCACAACGGCTTGTCAGATTGAGAGAAAATTTTCACCATAGGTGCGACTACTCATGTAGAATGATTTAATCATAATTATGACATCATAGGTCACGTGGTATGGCAGCCATGTTGGAAAAACAGAAAAAAATTGGACCTCTGTATTTCTGAAAACGCACCAAGGAAAAAATTGAAACTTGGCGCGTGACAAGTACTCCTCATGGGGAACAAGTGTGGTTTTAAAAAAAATTGATGATGTCATAGGTGCCTTCATTATGACGTCATGATAGCATATGGAGAACACTACGTCTGATCAGTATGAAATTTTTTGAGGGTCATCTTGGGATAAAACGATCCACAGAAAAAAAATTGATGATGTCATCAGTCACGTAATTTGGCAGCCATATTGTTTTTTGGGTTTTTTTGAAAACCTTCAAAAATCTACTTCTCTGAAGTGGCTGAACAGATCGAGGCGAAACTTTACACGTATGACCACCTATCCACGAGGAACAAAAGGTCACACATATGATGTCATTCGTCACATGGTTTGCCCCATATTGGATTTACCCAAAAAACTTATTAAAAAAAATCTTCTCCAGAATGGCTGGAGAGATTGAAGGGAAACTTCACACAAATGTTCCCCAAGCCGTGGGTGTACAAGTTTGTTTCGGAATAATTGATAGGTCACATGGTTTGGCAGCCATATTGGATTGAAGAAGTTTTTTTAAATATTGTTTTCTCTGGAACCGCTTAATCAATCGACACAAAACTTCACAATTATGATCTAGTAGTGATGTAGAATACATGTTTTAAATTTCAACTTTATCAGACACATGGTCTGGCAGCCAGAATGATGTAATTTTTTGATCTGGGTTCTGGTTTTTTGGGGCTTTTTTTTTTTTAATAAGTCTTACTTGGCTGTGCCTGGATGTGTTTGAGGGTAGAGGAGTAGCAGCTGAAATGTGAATCCTATCCAGGTTCCTTCTGATGACTTCATCTTTGCTTTTTAGGTCATCTCTACCGAGATGACCTAATAAAGCCGGACCAAATGTCCGTCGTACGTCCGTCAACAATTTTTCTTTCCGATCTTGATGGAACTTAGTATGTGGGTAGAGGTCGATGAGTGTTGCACAACGATATAACTTTGTCCGGGTTCAAGGTCAGGGTCAAGGTCACGAGGTCACGTAAGTTATAAAATCGCCATTTTTCAAAACCTATCTAGTCTGCCATTCTACAAGATATTCGGCAACTGTTTATTGATTATGATAGTAAAAAATATTATCTTGTATCTAACCGACAGATTTTTGAATTTCCTTCCCGTTTGATCGTCACGTGATCTGGAAGATGGCCAAAAACGCCGATGCGATTCGCAAAGAAGGAAGGAAGGAGAAATGAAATATAAATATAAAACACATTTTTAGCCTTTATATTATACATTTTCCGCCGAAGGTGCAAAAGTTTCAAAACCCGAAATGTAAACGTCGGCATTATTTTCAAAATATAATTTCGTGCGCGCGGCGCCAAAATGCCGAGTCATCTTTAACCAAACTGCGAGTAGAACTGCGCAGTAGTCCGTCATGGCGTCTGAGCAGTGGCCACTGTGTTCAGATTGACTGTGGTTTTTGGGGCGAAGGTGATTGTTAAGAAGTATGTCGGCGGTATAAATTCGAGTGACTGTATTGGTGATTAATCACACAACATCTTGCCAACGAATATTCTGGCGAACGATTGCATCAATTCAGTGCATCAGCAGGGATAATTCGCAGGCTCCTCTCGATCGTGCCGATATCTAACATAATCACCGGCGGACATAGGGCTCAGGCTGTGGGGCGAGGCCACGGATCCCGGATGAGGGGATAAGTGATAAATTATGCTACATGCTTCGGGCATGTAGCATTATAATAATTATTATTATATTATTATTATAATAATTGGCTTCATCTGTCCATTCGTCACACTATCTCCTCCGAAACGGTTGGGCAGAAATTCACCAAACTTGGTAGTTATGATCACCACATGGCACAAAGGTGCAAGAGCAGTATCATTCGCCCCCCTCCCCCCTCAGGGTGGGGTCGAATGGTGAAGTACCCCAAAAATGCAATTACAGGTATATTTGTAAACAGTTTTTTTTAAATGAAACGTATATGTAATCAACGTTGGGGGACACATTAAATATGGAACGATTTTTGGGATTTGACCCCCGGTTCATGCCCCAGGGTGGAACTTTTTGCCATCTTTCAACCTTGCGTTAGGTGGGAAGCGTGGGGATTTGTGCTGGCACGCCATCGACTTCACTCTAGTTGCATATTGTTTGAATACGTTTTCAAGGTCGTATCTGGTCAGAGTTTTTGATTATTTTGTTTTTTTCCACCTTTTTCAATTTGATTCGTCGTTTTGCCACATGGAGTTCATGATCTGTCCCACAGTCTGCGCCTGGCAGAGAATTGGAAGATTGCACAGCACTTCTCCATCTTCTGTTGATTAAAAATGTAGTCGATCTGATTAAACATCTGGATTGAAGAACAAAATCAACGTCAGATCACAGTGAGCCAGATGTGAATTCAATAGAAAGTCAAACGTTTGTTTGACGATTCAAAGAGCAAAAGGGGTGAATCGTCGCAATCCGAAACATTCAATGCAAGTTGTGGACGATTCAAAAATTTTGAAAGGCGATCGAACTTGCACAACATTAAAGTTTCTGGCGAGACTGCGAGTGCGGATTCTGAAGCAGCGAAGTCTTTTCCTCATTAATTGGCTACGATATTGAAGAAGGTGGATATTCTCCTCATCATTTTTCAACATTGACGAAACGGGCTTATTTTGGAAACAAATGCCCTCGAGGACTTTCATTTCCAAAGAGGACAAGAGCATGCTTGGATTCAAACCAGCAAAAGTGAGGCTTCCACTCTTAGTTGGAACAAATGCGGCACGAGATTTCATTTTGAAGCCACTTCTCGTGTATCATTCGAAGATTCCCAGGGCTCTTAAAAGCTACAACAAATTAACCTTGTGACATTTGGAGAGCCAATCAGAAAGCTTGGGTGACCATGACTCTTTGAGCACTGGTTCCAAAAAAAATCCAAATCCATTGGGACCATCCTCTGTACAGAGCGTTGATGCTGCCGAGGCAGTCTCCTGAGCTATTGGGCACAATCCTGGATGGGTCACCACTCCGACACGGGATACTCGAATGGCTCAACCATACCAGCAAGCTGGTACTCATTTTGCTGACCTCAGAATGATGACAGGCTGAGTCAACCTCACCTGGTTATTAATTCAACAGCCGATTGGGACTTGAACTCAGGATCCTAGGATCCCAAGCCCACCACCCTAACCATAAAGCCAACACCAGCCATATGAGGACTGCTTCATACACAATTTTATTCCTGCTGTCGCTGAATGCTGCAAGAAAAATAATTTGGACAACAAAGCATTGTTGATTCTTCATCGTGCTCCTGGTCACCCTTTAAGCTTGGATGATATCTACAGTAACATCAGAGTTGTTTTCATGCCTCCAAACACAATCTTGTTGCTGCAACCCGTGCATCAGGGCGTCGTTGCCACTTTATACTGCTTCCTCACAGGATTCAGTGTACCAAGGTCGAGACTAGAGGATGGATAGGAAAACAGCAGAGTGGGTGGTATAAAGTGAAAGTATTCCAAGGTGAATTTAGTATCAGGTGCTGTGGAAAATGTGGTCCAATCCTTTTGTGAGATGGCAGATTGAAGTCTCTGCCAGTTGATCTGTGCAAATATAGCCGCATTCTGCGTCGTTGAGGTTTCTCCCTTACGACAGCCAGAGATATGGGCCTTGAGCAGAAAGGGATTAGAAGAACTGATCGGGGAGGGGAAGAAGAGCTATTGTCAGGATGAAAGTATAGATAGGTGAATGTGAAAATGTTATTATTATTTTTTTAATAGTATTGTCATTAGGGCTGGCAGCATAGCCTAAGGGTATTCACACTCGCTTATGAGCTGTCCAACCTGGGTTTAGCTCAGCTATCAACTGTCAACTGTCAACCTGGGGTTTCGCATGCAGGGCGAGGCATTGATGTGTGCGCCGTCCCTCGGATGGACTTTAAACTGGGCGTCCCATCTGCTGGTATTCATCGTTATACAGGGTGTTTCATCTGCTGGTTGGACGTGAACGATCCCACAGTGTCTTTTGCGAAGATTTAGTCGAGCTATCGTCGACACCCTGAACAAATTTAAATTCCTGCTCCAACCTACAGGGGTCATTGTATCAGCATCACACACAGCCACGACCTACAGCAAATGATGCCAACCAAAGCCATGTGCTGCAAACGCTAGAGGAAGAAGTATTCTCATTTGTTGCTTGTGTTTTTTATGTTGTCTCGTCATTAATGGTTCATTTCAATGCATGGTTGTGATGCCCTCTATACATCATAGCAATACCACTGTGTACCTTACAGACAAGAGTGGCAGCGGTTGTTTGAGGAGCCTGGGAATCATCACAACATCCACGAAGTGGGTCTCCGTGGCCAACTTCGCAGCAGCTGCTTTCGCAGCATCTACTGGAAGGTGGGATTGCGAAACGAGAAATTGGTCTTAAACTGGCATTGTGAAGTTTGTCCTCAAAATTGCCTTCTGTACCTTACTCATGACAAACTGCTGCTGCGTCATGTCACTTATGAGTTGGGCTATAGAGTAATCAGTTTACTTTAATATTTTGAATCAACCGGTCAATGGACAGGTGATGGTGACTATATAACCCATGTTGGTCAGGATCCTTGCAGCGAGTGTTATAGTGTAGTCGTTAACAGTTGTTCATGGTTACCATTCCAGTTAAGACATGCTAGTTGTACGTACTGCTTCATGTGATAGCCTACCAGCTCAACTGCTAGTGGGAATGCACTACGGGCTGTTCACAGCCAGTCGTCCCCAAACAGAAAACGTTGATGGTATGACCAAGCATTCTGTCCCTGTGGGCTAGGATGTATGTGTTTTTTGTGACCATGAGCGTTGCCCTTGGAGGCAAGGTAGTAGTGTATTCGTTTTTGAAAAGCCTGTTCGACCATGTATCTTGATTTTGGTGCTGAAGTACACGTGTTTATCTCTGTTATAATGTTTGGATGTTTTTTTTTTATGCCTCCGAAGCATTATGCTTTCATGTTCGTCCATTCGTCTGTGCTTCTATTCGTGATTTTTAACTCCGCCACTAAAAGTGGATGGAAGTTGTGTTTTCACCCCTGTTTGTTACTTGCAAAATCGAAGATTCACAAGTATATCGGTTGGTCTGGTTCTTCTTCTTCTTATTATTATTATTATTATTATTGCGTATGGCAGCTTGCCTGCTGGGTAGCGATCATTTTGTTGGGCCGCGACTGTGCCGCTGATGCTGTGCCCTGATACCAGTACACTGGTACTCATTTCACTGACCTCGGAAGGATGACAGACTAAGTCAACCCCACCTGGTGTTCATTCAGTGGCGAACGGGGCTCAAACTCAGGACCCGAAGATCCCAAGCCAGCCACCCAAACCACTAACCAGGCTGTGGTTGGTCTGGTCTGTTATTCTGTTTGTCTCTTTGTCTGTCTGTCTATGCCAATCGCCTACACGTCACATTTTTACTTTGATCTTCACGAAACTTCACCACTTGGTGGAGGTAGTAACAAGCTTGGAAGCATGTATTTGTCTGTTACATCCTGATCTGTTCAGTGTGCTGGCTCTTCCATTAGCCTTGACTATGCAAACAAAAAAAACCGAGAACTTCACTTGGGAGAGCACACACCTCCACCAGGTTGGAATCAGTTTATGTTTTGTATCCCACTGATGGGCCGGATATGGATCTGGACCTTAACTAAAATGGAATTGGCTTGCTCTTGTCACCTAACCAACTCATCCACTAAGCTTTGTCATTCGTCCACAACCTTTTGGAGATGTTGTGCTATATATCGATTTTGGCCCCATCTCTCAATGTTGAAGAATCATTTCAAAATAAGTTTTTTTTTTAAATTCTCATATCTGAATTCAGATCTTCACCAAAATCGAATCGATTCATCCTTTTCACACACCCAACCTGTCCACCAAGTTTTGTCCGAATCCGTCCACAACCTTTTTGAGATATCCTGTTCATAGTCAAACAAACAGAACCAAACAGACAAACAGATGAGTGAAAACATAACCTCCGTTCACCTTTGATGGTGAAGGTAAAAACAATTATTTTCAACCAATTCACTTGATATCTATGTATAGACTGTATAATGTAACTGAGAAACACGGGTAGACGGTGAACCCCCACCGAGGTGAAGTCTTGGTCGACCCCTGTGAGTATGTCTATTAATTATGTACTGTTTGACTGTGAGTTGGACGATGAGTACCTCGTCGTCTTCTTCTCCTCCTCTTCCCTTTATAAGGGGTGAGGTACAATGGCACCAAGCTTCTGCCCTGCCTTGACCACGATACTCCTCCACTCCCTTCTGTCCTCAGCCAACTCTCTTCACTCTCCAACCACCCCAACCTCACTGATATCCATCCTCACACAATCATCCCATCTCAACCACAGTCTACCCCTTCCTTCTACCTTGCTCCCTCAACCTATCCGCACGAAGTGTGCAGCCCATCTCAGCCGGCTTTTCACTAATCTCCCCGTCAAGCTCATTGCCACACCAATCTCCTCCCTCAGTTCATCCATCCTCCTTCCGTACAACCTCTTCGCTCCTGCAATCCTCCTGACGCAGTTGTTCTCACAAACCTGCAGCCTCTGTTGTATCCTTCAATGCCACCGTTTCTAGACCATAAAGGCATTACAGATGACATCAGAACCTTCCCTTTCAATTCCCTTGATATCTTTCTGTCTGCCATTAATCCCTCCATGCATTCACACCCACCTGAATCCTCCTCCGCCCCTCTGCCTCTGACTTATCATCCCCGATCACTGTTCCCCCCAGATACTCAAACCTATTTCCTTGTCTGATCTCCTTCCCCTCTAACCTGATATTCATTTCTTTTCAATGCTTCCCGACCCACATCACCTCCGTTTTCTCCACACTCGACTTCAGCCCATGCTTCCCTAATGCCTTCTTCCACTCCCCCAGTACTTTCTGCATCTTCCGCCTTCTCTCCACTGCAACATCCAGAATAACCCTCATGTTCACCTTCCTGCTCACCAGCTCCATCGCCACGATAAACGTGAGTGGGCTGAGAGAGCTTACCTGTCTCGAACTGATGTTCACACTGAACTCCTCAGACATCCCAGGACCAACCAAAACTCTTCCCTTCATTCTCTTATACATCCCTTCCCCCAGCCGAACTTCTGCTTCTGGCACTCCCAATCATCTCAGTGTCACCATCACCATCCCTCTTGGGACAGTGTCGTAGGCCTTCTCCAGGTCCACAAATCCCAATGCCATCTCACCTTGCACCTCCAACCTCTTCTCCACCGGCTGTCTCAGCGCAAGCCTCCCATCCGTCATCCCCCTACTCTTTCTAAACCCCTGCTGCTCTTCTCCGATCTCCATCTTCACACTCTTCCTTGTCCTACCGTCCAGAATCCTATCCAGCACCTTCATTACATGACTTCGGAGCGTAATGCTCCTGAATTTCCCCACATCTTGAACATCTCCCTTCCCCTTCCATATCGGTACAATTAACCCTGTCCTCCAATCCTCCGGAATCGAACCCTCTCTCATACATATGTTCAACGGCCTCTTCGTCCAACTAACTCAGACTTCTCCCACTGCATTTATCATCTCTGTACACACCTCATCAATGCCTGACGCTCTTGCAAAGTGATAAAGCTAAAAAAAAAAATGCAGATAAAATATGAATAAGTTCAGATTAACGGAGAAAATCAGATGATTCTTAGTTGCATAAGTATCCAAACCACTTGCCTAATTAACCCGAAATCACTTCCGGAGCAAACTGTTTGTTCAGCAAATAGCAAAATCACTTCCGTAATCGGTTTCACCTGTATGTAATCAGTGGTTTAACTTAAAAATTAAACTCCCCCACTTATCGAAGGAGTTTTAAAGTTGCAACTCACTTGGTCAACCAACAAGGCAAACATGAACACCAAGGAGAAGATGAAGACTAACAGTTCCTCTTTTAACAAATTGCACCACACATCACACGGCACAACATCCCTATCCCACACACACAGCAAACAAAACTACTCGGCGTCACTTTTAACACATCCGTGTCATTCTCAGATCACATCACAAACATTTAAAAAAAAACTAGCATCCGTTGAAGACAAAGTCTTCGATATCCCCCGCCATAGTAAATAAGGATTAACAAACTTATATTCCCTAAGCGTGTGCAATATGTATGTGAAGTTTCCCCTTGATCTGACCAGCCGTTCTGGAGAAGAAGATGTTTGAAGTTTTTGGGTAAATTCAATATGGCCACCAAACCATGTGACCTATCAATTAAAAATTAACAAACTTCTGAAAGGATGTCTTGGGAAAGTGTATGTGAAATTTTGCCTCAATCTGTCCAGCCGTTCTGGAGAAGAAGATTTTTAAATTTATTAATTTTCAATCCAAGATGGCTGACGAACATGTGACCTATGACATCATAAATTTAGATTCTGCCTCCAATCCTCCAGTGGAATACGTGTGTGAAGTTTCGTGTAATCGGATGAGGTGTGTTTTTCTATCCAAGATGGGCGCCAAACCATGTGACTTGTGACGTCATAATTTTCACTATGTATGCAGACATGATGGAAGATCGTAGTTGCAAATTTTTGCTTCGTTAGGTTATGTGATTCCAGAGAAAACATTATTTATATTTTTCTTGAATCCAACATGGCTGCCAAACCATGTGACCTATCAATTAGAAAATATCAAAAGGCACCAGTTCACCACTTGCTTGATATGTGTACCAAATTTCGTAAATATATCTTGAGGGGATTTGTAGTTAAGCTCCGGAAACGAAATGTGACGATGGACGACGCGGAACCCATTTCTATATCCCCCGCCAACTTCGTTGGTTGGCGGGGGATAAAAAAAACAAAACATACACACTTGGGGCACTCACAGGCACCGACTTCAGACACCACAAAGAAACAACATCACTAATATACAAACAGGACGTTAGATCGGTCATGAACTACGCCAGCTCATCTTGGGCCTCCAGTGTATCAAACACGCATCTCAACGCCCTACAGACCATACACAACAAAGCCCTTCACATCGTCACAGGTTGCAGATTAACAACGCCCAGCGAGCACCGACACACAGAGGTAAAAATGCTAAAAATCAAAGACCACTTCGATATGAGAGGTGCACAGTTCCTTGCAACGGCAAGTGTCAACCCTAATCACCCTTGCCACAACATGTACGACCACCCACAGGCCCCTAGACGCGTTAAAGGGACACCACAAAGACACTATTCTCCAAAACATCCCCCAAATGAACAACGGAAACTACAAAAAACACATCCACACCCACATCACCACAAACGAAATCAACAACCGAGGCCCAAACAGTGTCCTGGGCAGTAACCCACACCCATCCATGACACAGACCAACTACTCCACTCTCCAGATCCGATCGTGTTCACCTTGCATTCCTCCGCTGTGGACACCACCCACAGCTATTACACGACAAACACAGACTCTGCGATACTACTGACGACGCCTGCAACCTCTGCCAGGCTGCCGCACATGCAACAAAACACACGATGGAAGACGGCGTGGTCCTGGCGCTACTCCTGGGAGATCGATCGGCTATCTCCGTGCCGCGGGTCTGTTCAAGCAGAACTGACTGGGACAAAACCTGTGTTGAAGTCACTTGGGTACACTGGGAAACTGTTCCCTGTGGGTCTACTGTTGAACTGATGCATTACATCGCCATATGTGTGTTGCAGCTCTACCTGCAGTGCCTGCCTGAGGATCGCAGTCTCTGGCTTGAGCATACGCAGTGCCAAAGAAACAACTACAAAAGTGTCAAGCAAAAGGTGACCAACATGCCAGGGAATTGCAGCTGTGGTTTGTTATGTACTTTTATGTTTCTTCTTACTTTTCACAGGAGGAATAATTTCTTTGGGACTGCTGGTTTGGCCCACTTGTAGTTTGCTACTGAGCCGGGGATGGTACCCGAAGGACTCAAACCCGGTCATGCCGGAGCAAATGCTCCGCAGAATAGCCTGAGCGTGAGGCGGCTTCCATTTGAGCACGCGAATCGCGATTCACGGTAACCGTCATCGATTTTAATTGAAGCGCCAAAACATTTGGGGGGGGGCTATGACTTCTCTAACATAATTTATTCCGCATATAGGAAAAAGCAAGTACATAATAAAATGAATAATTAGGGTGGAGGACACAGAAGCAAAGAAACCTGAATGGCACAAACACTCACTTCGCGAAGAACAAAAATGGACTGATGCCATCTTATCTTATTCTACACTTATCGAGACACATGCACACAGGATAAGAGCAAGATGACACAAAAGAAAAGAGTAAAGAAGATGATGGGAGGTAGACTGGGTGAGGTCTTCCCTTAGCCCTAGGCTCTGTGGGCTAGTTCTACGTGGGACGTGCGGGCTCTTTTTTTCCCCATGCACAGTGGGCTGAGAGATGGGTCACTCAAGCTTTGTTGTGTTAAGTATTTGGGATCCGGACAATGTCACTTCTATGAGCAGTGTTCTTCAGATAGACTCCAGGCTCCCGCACCGAGTTCGGGGCTCAGGGTGCAACTGATTCTGCAGCGCATCCTGCTGCGACCCTGAGCTAAACTCTCTTTCCTTCCCTGGAGCTGTTGTTAAAATCCCCTTCGTGTGACGTTGCTCTCGCCATTCATTGGTACCCCGTCAATCATGTCGGTGCCAAACTGAGTGTTTTCGATGGTTCACTTACGTTGTCTGGGTAGACAACACGTGACAGCATGTTCGATGCAGCACGTCGCTTCACGGGCCCAATCGGTGTCCAGATGTCGACCTCCCTCACACGGACAAGAGGCTTCCGTGACCATTACCGTGGCCTGCTCACAGGCGGAACGTCAGCTTAATTAAATAATGGATTAGAGGGGAGGTGGGGGTTGCAGTGAAATGCTATAGTCAGTGAAACTACATGGGGTTTGAAGGGATATTATGATCTCATCGAAACAACTGAACCTGGCAGCGCTAATTGGGGAAATATGATGCAACCAATGTAAACATGCAGATTAAAAGATAACTACTCCGATTAATTAACCCTTATGAGTCATTTCCTTTACAATATTGACTGTAATCATCAAGTAATTTAATTAAATTGGATTGGCTCTTCTCTTTGTCAAAGTCTTCATCTCGTATCTTATTTTTATCATGACGATTTGATGAATGATCATTTAAGAGTAGATGAAAACGTGACATTGAGGGGCTTATCGTTTAAACTAAAAAAAAAAAGGAAAAAAACCTAAATGCTCATCCTGAGGATATTGTGAAGTCCACTCATGGTGCAATAACGAGTTTAATTATCTTTAATGATTGTCAAGGGATGATAACATTGTGTAGTCAGTATGAAGGATTCACTTGCTCTTGGTTTTAAAATTATTTTTCATCTTCAGCTACGAAGGGATTGAATAATCACAAAACGATGCTATCGGGGTGTGGCTGTGGGCAGGCGACTATTTTAACAGGTGGTTAAGTGTTTTGTGGAAAGAGGTGGGTTGCAAAGTTAACTGCCAGATGTTTGCATGCACAAGAGAACAACCTCCATTTGTGTCAGCATTAAATGTCTTGCTCGTACATTCTGTCTCTGTGACGTGTGCGTTTGCAGCACATCACCAACCCGCATGAAGAGGAAAAGGGCCAAGACCTGAGCATCAATAACCCCCTGTCACAGGAGGATGAGGTGCTGTTCCTTAAACATTCTTGAGGTTTTCGAAATGCATTTTGGAAGTTCTACATGTATGTATATTGTATATTTGTCTCTGTCTTCATTGTCATCTTCCTATTTTCTGCATTTCTTCCTTGTGGCGGTGCTTATAGGGAAATTATACTGGCGGCAAAATTTGAGAATGATCATTATTGAATATTTTAATTTTTTTATACAGATATTCATGCTCATGGAAGAGCTGAAAGAAGAAGTGCAAAGAAGGTTAGATACTGACTTATAACCCAATGAGGGAACAACAAATGCAAAACGTAGCTGCCTACACAAAAATTACGAATAAAGTCACGAAGTTGTGGTTGCTGCTTGATGTTGTATACACCATGAACGCATGGAAAGTGGAAAAAAGAATAACATTGCTCAACTCTAGTCATCCTCAATTTTTGAATTTTTTTTTGTTGCCCTTTAAGTTTAGAGAAAACAGCTGACCCAGTCACTCTACCTTGGACATGCTGCTTCTTCTCTCCCAACAATGGATGGAAGCCCTCAGTCTCAGACATGAAATCACTGCTGTCTCTCTGGACATATTTTGAGTCTTTGATGCAGTCTCAATCCCTGCTGTTGGTTTAATGGTTAGGGTGGTGGGCTTGGGATCCTAGGATCCTGAGTTCAAATCCTGCTCGGCTGTTGACTTCATACCAGGTGGGGTTGACTCTGCTTGTCATCCTTCCGAGGTCGGCAAAATGAGTGCCAGCTTGCTGGTATCCTGTGTCGGAGTGGCGACCTGTCCAGGATTGTGCCCAATAGCCAAGGAGACTGCTTAGGCAGCACTCTCATGTTCTGCACAGAGTATGATCCCAATGGATGGATGGATACAGTCTCACACCCCACCTTGATCTCCACACTCTCTGTGTATGACATCCATGGCTACCTCCCCTCATGGCTCACTGACTTCCTCCATTTCCTTATTCAGCATGTGGCTCTTAACGGCATCCTCTCATCTCCTCTCCCTGTCAAGGCTGAAGTGCCCCAAGGCAGTCTCTTGGGCCTAGTCTTGTTCCTCATATTTATCAATGATCTTTCAGATTCCTTGGAAAATCCTGCGTGTCTCTTTGCTGATGATTTCACTCTCTGCCACATCATTTCTCATCCTTCAGACAGGCAGGCAGCAGCCTATTGTTTCTCTGCAGACCTTGATATAATCAGGAACTGGTCCAACACTTAGAATGCATCTTTCAACCCAGACAAATCCCACACACTCACTCTGTCTCTCCGAAAGGACCGCCGAGCAAACCCTCACACCGACTTCCTAAACAAACCACTTAAAGAGGTTAACTCACTCAAACTTTTAGGCCTCACGATCAGCCATGACGTTTCTTGGGCAGACTGTGTTTCGAAGATTTCCTTCAAAGCCAGCCGCTGAATGTGCATCCTTCATCGTGCAAGGCCTTTCCTTGGCCAGTGTGAACTTTTGACAACCTACAAGGCCTTCATTCGCAGCCTATGGAGTATTGCTCTCCCCTTTGGCCTGGCGCCCCTGCCTCACTCCTTTCCCTTATTGATGCCGTGGAAAGCAAGGACCTCAGAATCTTTGGGATCTCCAGTAATGAAGCTGAGTGTATAGGCCTGTTATTTTCACATCGCAGGCAGGTTGGTGAAGTCAATGTATTCTACCACCACCTTTTTGGTGTTGCACCCTCTGCCCTCTTTTGGCTCTGTCCCTCTCATGTTTCTGCACTGTGCACAGGGTCTGGCAGTAACCTTCTTCTTGTTCAACTCCCAAAATCCAGAACCACTGCTCATCTCCACTCATTCGTTCCTCTTTTTTTACCCCGCTGCTTGTGGATTCAACTTACACACTCTCTTCAAACTCATTCTTCCCTTCATGTCTTCAAGACAGCTGTTCACCACCATCTCAAGTCACCCCTAATCCAAAAGCATGATCTTCTCTACACTTGTTAAACCACCCCCACCAATCTCAAAATTTTGCTTCTGTATCCATATTGTCCACCCCTTGCATTCTCCCTTACTCTTCATCGTTACCTGCATCCCTTGTTTGTCCGACTCCATCTACTTTCTCCCTCCGCCCTGCTGTTGGCGTTTCCCCTTTCACCTGCCGTTCTCTTTGTTATGTTGTGTCCTGATCTGTTCTGTGGCCCAGCTCTTCCATTAGCCTTGACTGTGTATAAAAAAAGAAAGACACTGGATCTGATGTGGAAAACTTAGCTTTGATGAATTGGAAGGAGGAACTGTCGATCCAACCTCCACGTGCAGAAAACCCTGAACCAGAATTTTTTCCTCTCTACTAATCCACATGAAAGTACACTGATCATGTCTTTGACTTGGAAGCTCCGCTCCGATCCTTAGATTAATGTACAAACAAAACACCTCGTTGATTGAGTGCAACTTGTTCAGATTGCAATTTGTTTGCGAACGTATAAATTGTCCTCGGTCATCACCACACGTTCCCACTCATTTCACACAACATGGTTTCCAATTTTTATCAACACCTCAAATATGAACACATACCCAATCTTAGTTAGGTTTTATCAGTCTCACCCAGAAGGGGTTGCGAGATTATTGCAGCATGTGCGTGAGTAGATGATAAATGGGATTTCTGGACTCCCATTCAAATGAATGGGGGAAGGAAAAACTTTCTGACTCAAGCCCAAAAGCCCAAATTAGAGAGACTGATTTTCTCCCCTTCCCTTCTCCATACAAGCAAATGTAAAATTGAGAGACTGATTTTCTCCCACCTATCCCCTCCTCCGACAAGCAAATGTAAATTGAGACTGTTTCTCCCACCTATCCCCTTCCCTTCCCATTCAAGCAAATGTAAAATTGAGACTATGAAAGATTGAAACTTACTGATTAAAGCACTTCTTCCCTTTCATATTTTCATTCCACTCAAAGAGCGAACAAAAATATTTGCCCATGTTCTACTTTAGGGAATACTTAATTTTCTTAGAACATTCATTTCCATCGAGTATATTCATAAAGAATAACTTGGAACTTGGTTTGTATATAGTGTCTGTTGAGCAGAAATGAAATGATAAACTTCTCTTAATGCTCTATTGACACCTCCTGAGCCACATATATTTGAGATTGTGTAAATTGTTTTCATTGTTCAATTGATAACATCAAAGTTTCAGTCCATTCAAGATATTAATTTTTTTTCTTACACTCCAACTATTTGTATTAAATTATCCGCTTATTTGTTTTATCTACTTTTAGCCCGTTATTTCTTCAATAAGACTTATTTGATATATTCACATTCTTATGTTTCCCATTTATAATACCAGGCTGATTACATCTCCACTCTTCGTTTGGTTATTGCTTGGTTCTATCATTTATAATCAGTAAAAAGACAGCGGTAGCTGTTAAAATTCCAACCAATATCTTAACACTTACACTTATAACCATAAGGGAGACTATGATTCCATTCTCTAAAATATATATTTTATCATCAAAAAGCTCCTAATGCTTTCTTATTTATCTCTTCTGCATATAATAGAGTTAACTTCTTTTGTATTCTTTTTTCTGTACTCTTCCTTTTTAAGGTTAAACAGTTGTAATAATGTTTAAAGTTTATTGTTTCTTGATTATATTTTTCTTTATTTAAGCTTCTTTTTACACCTTTCAATGTTATTATAATGATATACTGAAAGAAAGCCTTTGACTCAGTCATAAATCACGCTAAGACATCCCCTCCATCAATCTTAAAACTTCCAATAAGCTTTTATCTTTGGAGAAAACAACACATCACCTGATATTTTACTTGTATCATATATATCAATATTATCAATCATATCGTCATATACATCACTTGTCTTGATTTCTAATATAAAACGATCTGTATCCATATCTAACAATGACACATTATCCTTA
>CM068959.1:106031446-106042759 GCA_035128595.1 Eptatretus atami
GGTTCATTTCTCTGTGAAAATCACGTGTTTCACAGCAATTCAGGGACCCATAATCGAAAGGCTCGGCTGCTTCCATAGAAATTCCTAAGAATTTGCTGAAGTTATATTTAATCCTGAATGGCGAATTTTACGTACTAGTGCAGTGCCCGTTCGAAACGTTCACATCCATCATTGCAGCAAGTCTTTACCAAAGAATCTTGCGCAAATATAACAGGCGAGCATCTCGGGCTTCATCTGACTCCGCTGAACGGCGCCTTGCCTTGCGCGCAGTGCTGCTTGCCAGGCGAGCATCTTCGTGCTTCGTCTGACTCTGTTGCATGTGCACGGCGCATAGCCTCGCAATATTCGCTCTCGCTTAGTACGGTTATCTTCAGACATGTTTGGATCAGCAATTTTGAAGTAGATCAGAATGAACGGTTTGTTGAGAAAAGTGATACAGTACACACACACACACACAGATTTCGTCATTTATTCGTTAGATGAAGATATAAAATGAAAAAATAGGACCGTGTGTCCTGAAGCTCACCTGTATCAGGAGCAACAGTCACTCAAACCCCTCCCGCAGCCCCCCTTTGACCCTGATTTTAAAAAAAGGAAAAAGTATTTTTTTTTTTTAATGCCATGAACAAACTTAAGTACATCACGGGTGATGAATGTTGTGATCATGTTTCATTTAAATAGTGCATGTAGTATCAGATATGAAGCTTGTGGCCAAGTTTCATCAAAATCATGTGTTTGGTTCAAGCGATAATGATTGAAGTATCTACTGACTCACTCACTCACTCAATCATTCACCTGTGGACACTGCTCGATCGCATAAACTCACCGGACTTAAGTACAGGTGAGCTAAAAATTGATATTGATCAGATCAGGATTCTCAGTTATTATTTGAGATTGGTCATGGCTACATTTTATCCTAAAGCTATTAACTCAACTCTTTTGGTGAATGTTTTGGATAAAGCAGAGGCGCAAAGTGGCCAATGCTTCATATTATCCTGTGGCTGTTTCTTTAAAGATGTACAATTTGTGCAGTGTACCGTTCATGAGCAATACAGCCATGCTATTATTGCGATGCAGGGAAAAGGAGCAGTTGTGGCTCCAGTCCCATTTGCCCGACCACAAGACAGCTCACCGCCCATCGCTATTGTGACAAAACTGAATCGCATCAATGACACCATCCTGAAGAAGCATGACCCAGAGCTGCACGTACACCTGGGACGACTAGAGATTGCGCCACAGATATACGGCATGTGAGTAATGTCTTTCCTTTATTAACTTTGATTTTCAAAACGTGTGCTTATCTCTTTTGTTGAAAACTGCACGTAGAACCACCTTCCTGAGCCTCTTTCATCCCACTCTTCCCTCCAAGGCTTTAAGCAGGTGATGCACTACCATCTCACATCATCCCCCATCCCCACCAACAACCATTTCTACAGCTATACTAGTTTGTGGTACCACTACCATTATTTTTTAAACTATGTTCTTCTCAATTTCAACCATTTCTTTTCCAAAATTGAAACAAACTTATGATGGGAAATATATATATATATATATATATATATATATATATATATATATATATTTACGGTTGTGGGGGTAGATGGAGTACTTTAATAGGAAAGTATAGAGTAATAAGTAGGAGGAGGAGATTGGTACCATACTCTGTGCAGAGTGTTGGTGCTGCCTAAGCAGTCTCCTGGGCTATTGGGCACAATCCTGGACGGGTCGCCACTTCGACACTGGATACCAGCATGCTGGCACTTATTTTGCCGACCTCAGAAGGATGACAGGCCGAGTTAATCCCACCTGGTATTAATTCAACAGCTGAGCGGGATTTGAACTCAGGACCCTTGGATCCAAAGTCCACCACCCTCACCATTAAGCCAACACTAGGCATAGTAATAAGTAATAATTAGGATAGTACAGAGTTGCTTGGTCCGTGGATGTGTATGAGTCATCGAGGTAAATTAAGTAGGGAAACTGTGAGCTTCAGGGTTACGTGTCACCACATGGGAGGTGGTGCAGTGTTAATTAGATGAGGTGAAGGATAATTTCCCCCAGTATGTGATTGCCCCCTGTGACATATTCCTACGTTTTTGCATTTACAAGCCAACCATGAAGGAGTTGTGTTTTTATACCAACAACAACCATAACCACAAGCAAGCCAGACATGCCGAGCAGACAGAAGCCCCACCTTCCCGGGTTTCGGGCCGGCAATCCACGCCCTGGAGGTGGACGGTTGTTCGGTGTGTCGTCGAGGGGAGATCAGGAGCGAATGCACGAGTTGGGAGTGAGCGATGCACGTGGTCGAGAGAGAACGTAGCTAGGAGATGGCCTGCAAGAACAGGGCTTTACGGCTGGCTTTCCTTTGATGCATGAAGAAGACGACATGATTCTCGTATTCATGCTGAGGCAAATTGACTCGCGTGGTGGTGAAGCAAGACGCTGGCCATCAATTCTTGACTGGTCGTATGAGACGGACCTCAAAGCCTCGTGTATATCACTGAAAAGATGGTGTCATTCTGCGAAGCCGTGGCGTTGGTGAGGACTATCAACACAAGAAGCTGCACAGCAGTCTCTGAGCCCTGGTGTTGAATATCTCCTCACAAATTGCCTGACGTACATTTCCTGCTGTGAGAGAGTGGCTTGGCGCCATTTTGGGCGTCTACACGTGCATGATGAAGCACCTCAATTCCAATATATATATATATATATATATATATATTATATATATAATATTATATATATATATATATATAGTAGACTCGGCGTAAGTCGCAGCGTGTAACACGTCACTTCGCCTAAGTCGGCAGCGTCAAAAAGTCCCAAATTTATCTAATGTTAAATCCCTTTGAATAAAGTCTGTAGTCGTCATCTCTAAGTCGTCACTTCGTCTAAGTTGTCAGATGTTGTCCGTTCCCGCGTAATGGAAACTCAAGTAAATTACCACGCCTAATTCGTCACACGGAACTTCTACCTCGTGAGAAGCCCGATTTCATGGAATCGTGATGCGCGCTCATTGGTGTACACCGCCAGTGATAGGCTATTTATAACTGCGCTGCGATCAGCTCAGTCAGCGCGCCGTCCCACATGCATCTGACGAGGTAGACAGGCTGCGCAATGCAGTCTCTGGCGAAGGAGTAAAGGTCAATCGAGCTTAGTGTTGAAGTCCATCATGGTTTTATATTGGCTTGTTTTGTACATCACCACACTTACTTTCACATAGGTATTGAGTGTAGTCATCACGATGACTGTGTGTCATGTATATTGTCGATGGTATATGAGTTTTCATTCCATATGAAAACTCATTCTACATTCATTCCACATTTGTCGATGGTCATATACCATCACACACACACACACACATACACAACACACATACACACAAGCATTTAAAGGCCATTTTCCCCGCTAAAAGCGGTTAGCCTGGTCATTACCATCACCGATGTATATGAGTTGTCTTACAGTTGTTCATTATCTTTACTTTTGATAAAGTGATTAATGAATTCCATCTTTGATAAAGTGATTCATGCTGCACTTTCCAACTCACCAATGGAACCCCCACCTATGCCCCGAGGATTGTGTTTCCCTTTTGGTACAATAGCCGGCTTAGAGATTGTTGCGCCCTCTCACACGTATGTGTCCATACTGTGATACACATATGTGTCCATACACACGTATGTGTCCATAGGGAGGTCACGACTGAATTGTCCGTTCCGGTGGGCGACGCGGTCGCGATTTGAGTGTACGGCCGATCGCACGCCGGGCGGACCAAAATTCGTAACAATATATATATATATATGTGTGTTATATATGTATATATGTATAATATATATTTTATTGGTGTGTGTATATATATGTATATATGTATAATTATATATATATATATATATGTGTGTGTGTATATATTGTTACGGCTGTGGAAATTCGCATTACACCATTCAGGTCCCGTAGGTGAGATATCTCTAAGTACATGTGTAGTTAGCCCAAACCCGTGTTTAGAGGAATTAATGTGATTCATTCGGGCTGCGACGCTTTGAGTCAGTCGTTCTTCTTTTTCTATTTTTTATTTCAAACAAAAACCAACAAGGGGCTCGCCTGGTTTTCACGCCATTCTTCTCCGCGCTTGGTGGGAGGAGGAGAAGCGGGGTGGGGGCAGCTGGCGCCCGATTGGTGATGCGCGGTGTGACGCGGCCAGGAGGAGGAACGCCCCTCTTCGAGACCTTTCTCGAAGCGCCTCGAAGGGGGTGGAGCAAAGAACGGGCCGGGGCAACAGGGCAGAGCTCCGGGGTATAAAAGTCGGAGACGGGCGAAGCAGTTTGGTGGATGCTCTTGCTCGGTGGATGTTCTTGCTTCGTGGTTGCTCTCGCTCTCGTCTTCCGGCTCGCTCGTCCTGGTGGCCGCTGGCCTGGTCTTTTGTGGGCAGTTGCAAGACCCGCTGGCGGGAAGGAGCGTCCGCCATTCCCCTCTCCCGACTTCGGGCATCCACGTTTCCCCCCCCCCCCTATCCGCGCTGGGATAGCGCCGAACACTCCGTTCGTGGGTCGAGTGGCCAACATGTGCAGGCGCGAGGCACGCAGGAGAGGACTCGCCTACCACGCCAGGGCACGGAGTCGCGGCCAGGCGGGACCACGTCGACGGACGTAGGAGAGGGACTCGACGGCCAAAAAGGGAAGTGACCATTTTCTTTCGGGGTTTTTTTGTATGGAACTTGTGGGCCGTGTCTGTAAAGTAGAACTGTATAAGTGTTGCCGTGTGTCGGTCTTAGTCGGTTGTAGCTCTGCGTCGTCGTTGCCTTTATTGTTTTCTTCTTGTAATTGCTTTATGTGCATTTTTCATCCTGTATGGCTGTATATGTGTGCTCTCCGCGTGTCGTGGGAATAAAGTGCTTGTGTGAACTTCTTCCCCGTTTCGCTGCGTCCTTCCCTTGTTGAATCTCCATCTTGCTTCACGTAAAGGTTCGTAGTGGGCTTGATACGCCCGATAATTAATCGGAACCGTCGAGGCCGACGATAACACCGCTCGGTTATCCCGATAGCACGGAACGTACCGCTTAAGCGGTTCGTGTCCGGAGTCGACCTGCGCGAAGTACGATCGCCGGTTTACCATCCGCGTGGGTACTTAGGTAGGTCGAGTTTGGCGAACAACCCTATCCTACGCGGGTGGCCGATTGGCACGATCGTGGTGAGGTCGAAAGGCCCACCCGTGACTGGCTCCGGGCGATAGTTCCCGGAGGGTCACGACAGAATTGTCCGTCCGGTGGGCGAGGCGGCCGCCATTCGAGTCACGTGCCGTCCGCACGCCGCGCGCGAATTCGCAACAATATGTATATATGTATAATATATATATATGTGTGTGTATATATGTATACTATATATATATATATATATATATATTTATATATATATATATATATATGTGTGTGTGTGTAATATTATTACTATATATATATATATATATATAGTGTGTGTATATATGTATAAATATATATATAATATTTGTGTGTGTATATATGTATAATATATATATGTGTGTGTGTATATATGTATATATGTATATACAGTATGTATATTATATATATATATATATATTATATATTAATATATGTACATATATATACTATAATATTTCTTTCTGTCCTTGTATATGTAAGTTTATGCCTGGTGTTGGCTTAATGGTTAGGGTGTGGGCTTGGGATCCTAGGATCCTAATTCAAATCCCACTCCCTGTTGAATTAATACCAGGTGGGGTTGACTCTGCCTGTCGTCCTTCTGAGGTTGCGAAAATGAGTGCCAGCTTGCTGGTTACTTGTGCCGGAGTGTGACTCGTCCAGTATTCCAATAGCCAAGGAGACTGCTTTGGCAGCACCAACGCTCTGCACAGAGTGTGGTCCCAGTGGATGGATGGATGGATATGTAAGTTTGCATATCCCCCTCTCCCTGCTCGTTTTTGTTGACTCATTTGATTTGACATCCCCACATCTTGTCCACCTTTCTCCCCGTACTCCTTATTGATAAACCATTTTGATTGTAAGAAATCTTTTACTGCTTTCTGCCTCTCATGCGCACGCTCCACCGTCCAGTTTCGGCTTAATGCATTCTCCCCTACCCCTCATTTCTTCCCACACTCCTTATTTGTCCAAGTTTCTCTCTTTTGTCCTTCAACTATGCTGTTGGTGTACCCCCCCCCCCCAACTTTGCGTCCTGATCCGCTCAGTGTTCTCGGTCTTTCACAGCCTTGACTTTGTATACAAAAATAAAGTTATGCACAACAAACAATGGTGTCGATGAAAGCCAGCCAAGTCTGAGGGACCTTGAATCCACAGAGGGGTCTCTGTTGACAAAGGTGGCCTGTCAGCACCTCAGAGCAACCACAAATGTGCAATATAAATGGTGCCAATAAAGCACTGTTCCTACATTTGGTAAAGTAAGCAAATATAAAGTGTGTGTGTGTCTGTCTGTCTGTCTGTCTGTCTGTCTGTCTGTCTGTCTGAAGAGCCTTCACAAGGGGTGGGCCTGCATTGTTAAAAACAGGCTCTGAAGCCAATGTAGGCTGACTAATACTGCAGGTAGCAATGCAGCTGCTGATGCTGCTTTTAGCAATGGGGTGGTTCGGTCTTTCCCAGACTGCAACTAAAGCTGAAAGTTCCATTTTAACTGCAATACCATCTTATTTCCTGGGTACAATTCAAAATCCTCATCACTTGCATAATGGATGCCTAAATATGGTGGACCGTTGGCACGAAGATGCTCCCTTATCTGTCAGGACCCTTGCAGCAAATACTGGTGTGGAACAGGTGGTTCATGATCACCATTCCAGTGAAGTGGTGCCATTCGATTTATTTTCTATGTATTATTTATTTATTTACATATTTATTTTTGCAATGGGATATAAAAGCTTGCCGCCAGTCTTTTTAAGGCAGGCTAAACCACATGCAAATTGTAAGTATTGCCCATCAAACACGCATGCTATGAGCATGGACCATCAAAGAAAATGTTGTATCTGATGATCTGATTAAGGGGGGTAAAAGCTAAACCCCATGTATGACTTATTTGCTTCCAATTCTTGTGAAATCTCAGGATATTGAGAAGGTCTCGACGACCTCCTTTCCGGGGAGCTACCATTATCCCCGAACCCACTGAATTTTGAATGCTTGACTTGTTCACAGAGTGCGGTGGTCTTGGGGTAATGATGTGTGGTGGTCTGGAGATCATTTTACCAATCTTATGTTTTGGTTGTTTGTCATGTGTGTGCCCAGTCGCTGGGTCCGCCTCCTTTTTGGCCGCGAGTTTCCCTTGCAAGACTTGCTGGCATTGTGGGATGCGATATTTGCTGATGGTCGTTCCCTCTCGCTTGTTGACTACATCTTCGTTGCCATGTTACAGCACATCCGTGATGCATGCAAGTCATTATTATGCTTACTTGCTTTATTCTTGCGAGTCTTTTAATGGTGTGTGGGGCTCGTGAAGTTTGTTATACTTTTTTAAAAAACGGACATGACGTCACAATTAAAGTATTGTCACATCGACGGTCCTGCTAATGCCGAACCGCCAGGCCGAGCATTAATTCAACTCCCGAGGATCGGAATGGTCCCCCGTGCACCCTTCATCAGAAATACTAATTCCGCCGGTCTCTTGAAGCGTACGTTAAAATTTTAACCTCGCCGAGGGATTTACCAAAGCCGAGCCAAATCATTGTCTCACGCATGAGCTTTTCGATGGCGGGTCACCACACAAAATGTGTTCTTGCGGAATAACAGGTTTATTTAAAGAAGGCACAGAATGACGAAAACTGAGAATCCCGAGACGATAGACGGACACTATACCGTGTGCTTTTATGTATTTGCCTGTATTAATGAAACTACTTAATACAGAATAGGAATTATGACATCATGAGCACACAATCATTCATTAATTCATGCAAAATGGGGGTGGAGGCATGTGAGGTCTTTCAAAAAGGATACCGGGAATCAAAATAGCTCCATCGAAACAGATCTCGTGCCCACGACACGGACCAGTGAAGAGGTGAAGCATCTAGTTAGTGGGCGAAGAGAGCATAGAAAACGAGAGTAGAGCGGCAAGAGCTTGTAGTGCGGCCAGGGAGATCAGGAGATCAGCGGGCTGCATGTGGAGAGAGGAGAAGGCAGCCTGCTCAAAGGACGAGTGAAGATGAAAGACAAGAGAACAGCAAGTGTACAGGGCCTGACTCACAGCCCCAACTCCTTTGGGCTGCCTTCGTTTCCAACAGACCAGCTCCACTCCACCGGTTCCTCACGCAACTAATCAGCCCAGCTAATTTCCCGCACCTGTGGGCAGTTCATTTTATCACCTTCCCCACGATCGTGCCCACCGTGTCAGAGCATCCCCTGCTCACCGTCTGGGACCAGCCAATGAGAGTGTGTGGTGCTGCTTCAGTGATGATGCCACACAAATGTAGTGTCGTCACTGGCGCCGCCCGAAGCATCGAGGGCTGCAGGGAGGTTTTTAATGCCACACCCAGAATGCAAATACAGCAAAAACTATAAGGCCACTCGGTAGAGCACATACCTCTGCTACATAATACCTGTTCCACGAGAACATATCGGGCCCAATACATTTTTGAAATATCATGCTATCCAGTGCTATATCGATTTGTTTTGGCCTTGCCACACACCCAATGTGTCCACTAAGTTTCATCCAAATCCGTCTGCAACTTTTTGAGATTTTGTCCTATATATTTGTTTAGCCGTATCTCTCAATGGTGAAGAATCACTTAAAAAAGTTATCAGATCTGGATCTGGATCCAGATCTTCACCAAAATTGAATCAATTCTTCCTTGTCACCCACCCAACATGCCCACCAAGTTTCGTCTGAATCCGTCCGACTTTTTGAGATACCCTGTACACAAACAGACAAACAAACAGACAGAAAGGGGTGAAATCATAACCTCCTTCACTTTTGGTGGCGGAGGTAATAATCCCTTCTAGTGTCACCACACCTAGTGCCTCGGCTAGTTCACAGAGATCACAAAAACGAATAACGCTTTCCTACCGAATGTCAATGTCGACTCCGACGCCCCTTCGGGCACACATAAGAACAGGACACATTCTTTCTGACAGCTCCCTAATTACAGGAAATGTTCCAGCCAACTCAAACACACTGACAACGGAACTTATCATCTACCGAATGCGTACCCCTTCCAATGTAATGTTACAGTGTACAATAGTGCATGCCATTTGTAACGGGTGTTGCAGTCATTAGAAGACATTTAAATTCTGCTTCAATGGATGGTCAATGTTTTTAAAAAATCCAATTTTAGATTTTGTTATTTTCTTCTAATTGCAAGCTTTGCAGAAAGGATAGATACCTCTATATGGGGTAATTGGGGTTGGGGGTGGGGGGTGATTCCAGCTTGATATTATACTTTAATTAAAATGAGTTGTGATATGGAGATAAAATTATCTGGATTAATGCATACTATCTACAAAATGAAACTCCAGTCGATAATATATTCTCAAGTATTTCTGTTGGTGATGAAGACCATCAATTGTAGTTTAATTGATTATACACGTTATCTTGGCCCAGCTATAAATGGGCGTCCCGTCTGCCAACATTAGTTAGTCGATGTCCAAGAGCCCACGGTGTCCTTCACGAAGAGTAGGCAAGCTTATTGCCGGCATCCTGGCCAAATTCCAAATTCCTGCCCTGACTACTTAGTCGAACGTCGGGCCTGGGCAGCCGATTCGTTTAAGACTTGGGCCAAACATCCCCCGGCTAATCCCACAATAACATGGGAATAATTGTGGCTGTTTGGGAAGGAGAAGAAGAGTTGATTATACACGGTCTGCATCATGATTAACAGCTTTTACCCAAACCATGCTGTGTGTATTGATGTCGCATTTCCGATTTCAGTGCTGTCAAGTAACTACCAGATGTGTTTGGGCCTCCTGATGAAATACCCACCGGCTGGCGACATGCACCACCTTGTACGGAAAGCCCTATTTCTACGTGATCCCAAGGTTTTTCCTTTTCATTTTGTTCTTATTTATGAATTGCAGAATACCTGCTTTATTGTACGTTGTTCAATTTCTGTAAAACATGTACGTATTCTCAATAAAGTATTCCTGTGGATTTATGGGGGGGGGGGAAACATTTCATCCATGCAGAGAGCTTTATCAGTGTTATTACAGAAGACCGGTCAGTAGTTTGACTACCGTTCAATTTCAGCATCTTTGCAAAGTTGTGTCGATTCGGTGGACTGACACAATCTTGACCAAAGAGGTCCTCTGCAGAGCTGGGATGTCCAGCTCCAGGCATTCCTTTCCTGTAGTAATTCTCTGCAGACTACTGTAGTCGGATCTGTTGGCAACTATAGTGCATGAGAGCACTACTCTCATATAGTGTAGTTCTAACTGTAGCATTTTTGCCTGGGACGTGGAGGTCAGGCTCAGTAAGCTGCCGAGATGGGAAGACCGTGTGACGCATGGATGAAACCCGTCTCCAAACAAGACGAGCTCTCCAAATTATAGCCAAGGCGTTGCTGAAAGTGAAACGCTCAATTAACCGACATACCTGTCAATGAATGAGGAGCTGTGGCAGCCAGCGCAATGGAATGGCGATCTGTGGACAAATGTGGCACTGACGTAGTGAAAGCGACCAGAGCCGGTGTAGCCAGTGGTGATCAATAAAGCCTCCATGTCCTAAAACTGCGACTCAACGTCGTCTTATTGCAGTGTACAAGGGTGATGTACATAAGACTGCTTCAGTGGCGCTAAACTTCCAGATGTTTTTTTTAAAGCGATCTTTAAAATCATTATTTTATATATAGCGGACCACTGTTGGGTATCGTATTCTATGAACTCCAGTTGTTGTGTTTCGTTGTTTATTTGTTTTTGGTTTGCAACAGATTAGTACTCGTACTCAACTACCAACCACCTGAATTTATTAAATGTGGGAAAGTTTTTATATATATATATTTTTTTCTCTGGGGTCTAACACTCGTGGAGGATCTGCAACACAAATCACACGCTCATTAGGGTGCATCAAACGCCCCCTTTTTTTGCGAGAGTTTGAAAAACATAATGGCAATAGGACAGATGTGTTCGAATACATGAAAAAACATTTCTCTTTTTTTTTCAGAATTTTTGGTCATTATCTTGGGGGTCCACATCGGGGTCAAAGTTCAGGCACGCAGCTCCTGCGCATTTTTCAGAATAAGTGTTATTTTTCACTATATAGTGATCAAAACTTGTGTCTGGTGGTGAAATAATTCTGACATATCAATGTTCTGCTCCTTTGGTGATGTTTGTAACACGGTTGGCTTGTAATTTGTTGG
>CM068959.1:106054923-106065621 GCA_035128595.1 Eptatretus atami
CGTCTCCTGCATTTGGGTTACTTTTTATCAGGAGGTTGGTGGCAGGATTTGCATTCCGGTCACCGTAAAAACCTTCATTCCGCAAAACATACCAAAAGCAAAAATAAATCTGAAAACCCACTCCGTGGAGTACCTCCTGTGCAGCTTCCCTTCGCAGGGTATCTCACCGGATGACGGGATTGGGGCAAAGCCTTCGGGACCCCCATCTTTAATGATGGGAGGGAAACCACAGGGTAACCTCCAGGGTCAGATTGCGGTAGTGTGTGTCGGGTGGTGCTGAGTGTCGTCCACCAGACGGCGTCTCCTTGGGTTAATCTGAGGCGGTCCCTTTGGGTGGGTGCCTGGAATGTCCTATCACTAAGAGAGGATGATCACCTGTCTCTGTTATCATCTGAGCTCAAGCGTTTGGACATCGGTATTGCAGCACTCTCTGAGGTTCAGACACCGGATTGCGGCGAGATTATGGTGGGTGGTTCCACCTACTATTGGTCTGGTCGCTCTGATGGTTACCATGCCAAGGAGTTGCTGTAGCTGTGTCCAATAAGCTGACTCCAACGATAATTGAGGTAACACCGTCAACGAGCGTATTATGAGACGAAGGATTCGTCACCTTAGGTGTCATTTCCCTGGTCTCTGTATATGCTCGAACTGAGGCGAGTGATCTCACCGTGAAGGACACATTCTATGCCACGCTTGAGTCTGTGGTTGATCAATGCCCCAGGCGAGATACTCTTCTAGTCTGGGGATTTAAATGCATCGATTGGAACTGATAGGGATGGTTATGAGACGTGTGTGTTGGTCCCATGGGTCTGGAACTGTGAACCAGAATAGCACTAAGTTCCTTGACTTTGCAAGACGTCATGGACTTAGGGTGGCTTTTCATGGTTTCAGCGCCCACAAACTCATCGCTGGACTTGGTATTCCAACACTGGTGGTGTGGCAAAGGAGATTGACCATGTCCTCGTTGATGGTCACTGGAGGATAATCCAGAACTGCAGGGTCTACCGGAGTGCTCAGTCTCAACACTGACCACAGGCTTGTTGTAGCAACTCTGAAGTTGCAACTTAAATCCAGGAGAATGTACCATCCCAGCCTAGGTGGATGTTGGCAAGCTCAAGGATGAGAGGGTAGCTGAGGAGTTTGTAAACAGACTGGGATTTGGGGGGCTTGATGGCTTTGGGGAATCCTGAAGAGTTGGAGTGCCTTCAAGACCACCACCCTTGATGTTGCCTGTGGATGTCTTGGAACTCACCGTAGGGCGAAGAAGAATTTTGTCTCTCAAGGGACACTGGACACCATTGACTAGAGTTGCAGGCCAGGCTGAATGGCAGAGGCTGAGCTGTTCAGGGAGCTGAGGCGTAAAAACTGTACGTGCACTAAAGGTGGACAAGGAGGGCCTATGTGCGAGGAATCTGAGGGAGTGGAGCATCACCTGTGGTCAAGTGATTCTCGTCCTGCTTACAGGAGGGAATTCGTGCATGCGTTCCTCCAATCTCATCCCTTGGGTGTACTGCAGTTAGGGCAGAGAGTGGTAGAGCTCTTGACAGAAGAGTCCGAAGTGAAGCCAATGGGCCGGTTATTTAAGCGACTGTACCAGGCTGATCACCAGCTGTCGAGTTGGACGTCAGGGGTGTTACAATCCCTGTTGCTGACCTCCAATCAGCTGTGGTCCACCTTCATTTGTAAAACACAGACTGTGTGAACCGGTTCAAAGTGGGTAAAGCTCCTGGGATTTGTGGCATCCATGCTGAACTTCTCAAGGCTGGTGAAATGCTGCACTTGTGTCTTGCAAGCAGTTTGTGCTCTGTCTGGAACACAGGCATCATCCCAACTGACTGGAAGAGGGGCCTTATTATCCCTCTCTGGAAAGGGAAGGTGATCGCCAAGACTGTAACAACGACGAGGGGTGACGCTGCTCTCAGTGCCGGGCAAGGTCTTTGCTCGGATAATTCTTGATAGGGTTCGCCACCATCTGCTTGAGCACCGGCGACCAGAGCAGTCAGGCTTACACCAAAGAGGTCAAGATTGACGTGTCCTTGCTCTTCGGGTCCTCACCGAACGCACGAGAGTATTCAGCAGGGTTGCTTGCAGCCAATGTTGATCTCTGTAAAGCGTTCGATTTAGTGAATCGGGATCCTCTGGAGGATTCTTGTCTTCGTGGGGTGCCACCAAAACTGATCAATCTGATGTCTGAACTATACTCTGGTACTGAGAGCGCTGTGAGATGTGGTGGTACCATTTCTGACTTTTCCAGTTGTTACTGGAGTTCGTCAGGGGTGTTGTACTGCCCCCACACTTTTCAGCACTTGTTATGGACTGGATTTAGGGAGGATGTCAGAGATCAAGCTGCGGTGCATCATTTGGGAATGTCAAGATCTCTGACCTTGATTTCAAGATGATGCAGTCATCTTTGCGGAGACACTGGATATCCTTTTGGTGGATATCGGAGGCAGCGGGATTACGAGTTTCCTGGGTCAAAACTAAGATCCAGGCTTTCAATGACATCTTGGATGCTGCTATCTGTCTGTACCTGTTTGTGGTGAGCATGTTGAGTCACAGAGAGATTCACTTACCTTGGCAGTGATATTCATGTCTCTGCTGGCTATGAGCAGAGGTCAACAGACGTCTGGGTCGGGCATGGGGAGTCAAGGATTCACTGGATCATGGGTTGGTTGGCGCTCGGTACCTGTGCGGGAGATGAAAGTCTCAGTCTTCAGGTCCTTGGTGCTCCCAGTCTTGCTCTATGGATGTGAGACTTGGACTCTGACCATGGATCTGAGGACGGAGACTTATTCCTTGGTACCAGGTCTCTTCGGAGAATCCTTGCTATCGCTGGGTCGGACTTGTGTCCAACGAGCGGTTGCTGAGAGAGACTCAAATTGAAGTTCGTTACCTGCATAGTCTGTGAGTGTCAGCTGTGGCTGTTGACATGTGGCTCGTGTCCTGACACTGATCCTGCTCACCAGATCTCTCAGCGAGGGAGCCTCGTGAGTGGAGGGGCCATTGGCCAACCACGTGCTCGTGGTTATAGCAAGTTGATCAGCATCTCAAGGAGATGGGGATGGGCCAGGCATCTGCCTGGGGGTGGCCAGATGGAGGCCCTTGGAAGTACCGGCGGAAGTGGATGCAGCGATAACAGACATTGCTTTTGATTAAAAGGACACATCACCAGTATGGCAGTGCAATCCTGGGAAAATGGGAACATTCAACAATGCCACCTCCAAGACGAAGAGAACAACATTGAAATCCTGTCTGTAATGTAGATGGAGTATTTTTCACATCCATTTATAAACCCCTTGGCACGCGCTCATGCCTTTAATGATCCCGCAGCAAAAAAGCTTCCACACCATGTGTGATAATTGGAGACTTTAACATTGAGATGTGGAGGCCTGGGCTGATGCTTTTCATCTTGGTGTCAGCACCTTGTTATTTGTTGGCAAATGGTGCTATATACTCGTAAATACAATTGTTAGTATATTACTAGCAGGGACATGTGGAAAATCCGCGCAATGTAAATCCATCAACTCTCCCCCCCCCCCCCCTCCCCTCATAAACCCAAGTCCTCAACCTCCGTCTCCCAAGTCCTCATCCTCATCCTCCAAAACCCAAAGGCGTCAATCCCCTCTCACTCCAAGCTTTCAAACTCAAACCCACTCCCGACCACCCCACCACAATCTCCTCAAACCCCCCCCCTCCAAAGTCTCAACCTCCTCCTCCCACTCCGTCCCATCTTTGCTCCCCTCCCTCCCAAACCCCACTCTGTTCTTCCCTCCTCCACTTCCCCTGCTCATGAAAGTAAACAGGCATTCCCAGCATAGAAACCAGCGGACTATTTTAACTATTTCTCCTCCCCTATCATGCTGTCATCCACTTCACAGAAACTGGCAATTGAAATAATGCTCTACATGTCACGGCCCATCAGGAACTGACAATCCTGCGGAGATATATTGGAAACCCCATGGAATTACAACTTTCAAGTGACCATGAGACCAAAACCAATTAATCTTCTTCCTGAAAGTAAATAGTGAGGATGTTTTTCTTTCACAATGTCGTGGATTCCAGGAAGTCCTCGAATAATGACTTTATAATGACCTGGGTTTTAATGGTCCCTGGTTAGTCGTTTTGGAGAAAATGGTTCAGAATAATAGCAAGGATCTGTCATACTCTTGCGGCAAAAGCCCTGCTTGAGAGAATGCCAGCATAGTTCTTTGGCGTGTGTTCGACAACAGACCACTGCCTCAACCGTAAGCCTATTCTTCACAGGCCAGTAACGCCTGTCGGCTACACATCCTCTGAGGGAAAACTACAGGCGAGGCCTTGCGTGTGATTATGATGTGACAGCCTCCGACGAGGGATTCTTCTTAGCTTCCACAATATCACCAAAACGGTGGCGGTTTTGATTTTTTTCATGAGGTTGATTTGTGGTGGGGGTCAGGCATGCCTGGTCTATTGCCATGCAGTGCAAAGCTGCTGAACAGTTACAAGCAAATGTTTTTGTCGACTCATTTTCTGAAGCACCATTAACGCAGTGAAGAACTGACGACTGCCATGTCAGAAGAGGGCAGAAATCTTGGCAGGATCTGATGAGAATTTAAACAGATCTGAATGCATAGCAGGCAGGAAAAGGCCTGGGGCAACTATCACGGCTTAGCAATGACCACACAAAAACGAGACAGCACTATAATGTTGAACGGCAAATCGGATTACCCGCCAAATTGCTTCTCATTCTAGAAGGTAAAGCAACCTAAAACCAAGCCTTAATGAGGCAAGAGTACCCAGAAAACTTGCTGGTTACACTAACCATGGTGCACTAACCATTCTCATGAAAAAGCTTGGCAATATGGGTATAAATCACATCAAGAATGGCAAGCTGCTGCCCTTTGATGATATCGGACGGGAACAATTAAACATTTTCGTAACCAAAGTGCGGAACTGGATATTTAAGGCTGTACAATCAATGCCTTACACGCCAAAAAAAACCCCGAAGTTACGGCGACAGCCCATGCTATCGCGCAATGCTGAAGCTGGAAAAGACCCTGCACTGCTAGTTTTTAGACCCATCTCCTTGTGTGCCACACGTATGAGGTCAATGAATGACGAATTTCTCAACCTGGTTCTTCAACCAAAATCTCAACCGCCTTTTGCCAAATGTCGAACAACATCTCATCCATGAGGTTCATACAAGATCATACCCAGGCACAATGACCTCAATTAATATGCCAGTGCACCAAAGTCCAACACAGGGACTTCCACCATGTTGAGTTGGTGTTGACTCAAAGCTACGAGTGAACTTGATATCTAAACGTGTGAATAAAACCAACCTCGGCCAAGACCCAAGGTATGTGGAATTCGCATTTGAGAACTCCAGGCAAAGCCCTGACTCCCAATCTCATTGAATGGCATTCAGCTTTATGCTTACCCCCCCAAAACGATTTCTATCTGGGGGATATTCTTGACCACTCAATTGACGTACAAGAAGAACATCCGACAAAGTGAAAGCAAAAGGTAAAATGGTCAGAAATTCATTGCTGCACAAAGTTGGGTGGCCTCATCCTTCACATTATGGACCACTGCTCTTGCCCGTCTGTCATTCCAATCTGCAGGATATTGCATGTCCAGCGTCCAGTATGGGAGTGTATCAGCACATGCAAGTAAAAACTCGATCCTGCACTGAATGCTAGCTGTCATTGTGTAACCAGATGCCTCAAACAACGCAATGTGAAAGATCTGTATCGCCTGTCTGGCATCGTTCCACCCAATACGAGGGAGAGCGGTTACCAGCAGAGGGAACGTGTTCAACGAGGCACAGAACAAAACGTCCACATTTGACTGGCATAATCAGTTGCCATCACGGAGGAGGCTGAAGTGAAGGAAAAGAAATTCCTCAGCACCAACAACCAGTCAATGTGGGACCCTGCTTTCCACCAACAATCCAATATGTTGGTGTGAAAGCCTGTTTTGGTGATTATGACAATCACCGAGACTGGAGCTGCAGTCCACAGAAGGCATGCCATCAGGATCACGAGCCATCTTAACGCACCGCTGCACGCTGGTGGAGGATTGCTGTAGTGTGGTGTGTGTGTGTGTGGTGTGTGTGTGTGTGTGTGTGTGCGTGTGTGTGCAGTTGGTGCGTTGCGTGCGTGGTCGCCCCATGTGTGCGTGCGCGGCTTACCTTCTGCTTGATTAGAGCAGAAAGGCCATATAACGCGGAACTGGAGACGTGAACTGTGTCTTAATTATAAGAAGGATACAAAGGATAGAACATTAAAAAGGGGTTTCAAGGGAGAAGTGATTTTAGACACAAACATTAAGGAGGGAAGACGACAGGCTTGTTTCAAGAGAAATATCGACCGCTATAATCCTTTAATTACAATTAAATGACCCACTCTTATGCTAATAGACACACGGAGGGAAATAACTCACAGTATTTTCTAAGATACACAACTTAGCCGCCAGAAGCCAATTCAACAACATATATTTCAAATCAAGTGGTACTCAATACATGTATCTTTTCAGGAAGATGTTCTTCTCTTAAAGCAGGCAAAGGATCAAATAATTTTGAACCAATTATAATGTGCGGTCTGGATCTGAATAATAGAGATGAGAACATGTTGTTTCAAGGTTGATTGGAATCAGATAAGCAATGCCTCAACTTACTTTATTAATGGGAGCAAACAACTCGAGGAATGGTTTTGAAGAATAATGTGCAGAAGTTAACCTTGCCTCTCACCACACCTGCAGGACTGTATGTGTTTGATGGCAGTTCGTCGCCAAGTTTCTGAGAGCCTTGCTCAACGATGAGTCAACCTCCGTGTCACACTGTCCCAAGGCCTCGCATCACGATGGCGTCCTGGAGCGTCGGACCATTCACGAACGCACAGCCAGACCGTACGAGACAAGGTAACTTGGCTTCCTGTTATTTTCTGGAAGAGTAGGCTGTTTTTTGGAGAAGGCGGGAATGCAGTGTTAAAAGGTCTAACTACATCACACTGACTAGATATTCAATGTTGAATGAGACATTTCTTACTGCCATCACGCTCATATAAGTTATCATCAGCTGATGAAGTTCGAGGCAATCTCAATACTTGGATTTTGGTTTTTTTCACTCTGTCTGTCTGTCTGTCTGTTTGTTTGTATGAAGGAGGTTGGGGTCTGTGACTAAGCGACGAACCGATTAGATTTAGTGAAGATCCGGTCGGCGACTGGAATTTTAAAAGTGATTCTTTACCATTGAGAGATAGGGCCAAAAACGATATTTTATAGCATGAATATCTGAACAAACATATGTGGGCCAGATATGTTCTCGTGGTATCAGGCATTATGTGGCAGAGGTCATGCCGCTCTACCAAGTGCTCCTAGTTTTCTCTGTTTTCTCGTGCAACCGCATCATCAGGTTAGGGGGTTTCGTTGAAACAAAATTTATCACCATCGGTGCGACTACTCCATGGAGAACGTTTTAATTACAATGATGACATCATACAATCTATGACATTCTCGACTCAGATTCTGCAACCGGTCCAGACGGCATCAGCCCAGGCGTCCTAAAACTGCTCCTCTTGCTCCTTGCTAAACCTCTTCTTTTCATTTTTGCTTTGAAAAAGGTCATCTGCCATCTGCTTGGAAATCAAGCAAACATGAACCACTCTGATAAAAAAGGTGCAAAAACAATAACTCAAACTGCAGACCAATCAATCATCAGCCGAGGTTATGGACATCCAAATCATCACTTCAGATACTCTAAATCCTTCCTCTTCTCCAATGGCTTGATTTCGATCATTTTAAGTTTGGTTACAGACCGGTCACAGTCTACCCTGGAATAGCTGCTTCTGCTCTCCGCAACAACAATGGATGGAGGTCCTCAATGCCGGACATGAAATCAGATGCATATCCGAGACATATCACGTGTTTGAGCACGGTCTGGTCCCCTGCCCATGCTCACCAAACTTCTCTTCCTTATGGTATATCCAAGGCCATCTCCACTCATGGCTTCGCAGACTTCCTCTCCTGTCGCAAGTCACCGTTGTGGCACCCTAAATGAGTTCTTTCATACCCCTCTTCCTGTCCTGGCTGGAGTTCCTACAAGGTAGTTCTGGCGCCTGTTCTTTTTCTGGTTTTCATCCAAATGATCTCTCGCGACTCTCTGGAAAATACCTCTTTATTCTTTGCTGATGACTCCACCTCTGCCATATCATGTGTCATCCCTCAGACCGGCAAGCAGCAGTTCTTCGCTCACTGCAGATCTGATAAAATCACAAACTGGCTCCACACGTGGAACATGTCTTTCAATCCAGACAAAATCTCACACTCTCATATGTCTCTTCGAAAGGACCGTTTGGAGCGCCCCCCCCCCCCCCACCCCATCTACTTTTCTTCACAATCCTCTGGAAGAAGTCCCTTTCTTTCAAGACTTCTGGGTCTTCTATCTGCCATGATCTTTCCTGGGAAAGCCACATTTACACCTGGCCTCCAAAGCCAGTCGCTGATGGGTCCTCCATTGTGCAAAGTTCCTTCCTCAGCCCACCTGAGCTCCTTACACATACAAAGCTTACGTCGCAGCTGATAGAGTACTGCTCTCCCTGCTGGCTGGTGGCTTCCTGCCCTCCCACCTTTCTCGGCTTCACGCTGTAAGAAACCAGGCAATTTCGGATCATTGGTATCTCCCGGCATGAGGCTGATCTTTGGGCTCTCACTCTCTCACCACTGGAAAAGGTCGGTGTCTTTCTGTCTTCTACCGTCTGCCTCTCCGGTGTCCCCCCCCTCATATTTCCGCAGGGCGCTCAAGGTCCGCCAGCAACACCCTATCTGGTAAACTACCAAAATCACGAATCACTGCTCACCTTCACTCTTTCATTCCTCTTTTTCCCGCGCTTTGGATAAAACCTCCCACACTCTTCTTTAAATCCACACTCAATGCCTCCAGGGTTTTCAAACAACGTGGTACGCTCATCTCTCATTCTTCCTTCCATCCAAACCCATGATCTTTTCTACCGCGCCATTAATCACCACCCAACCCACCTCCTTCAAATTCCCCTGCTCTTCCTTCCTGAAATTCTCTGTCGTGTCGCACTTGTATTTCCTCATGTTCCCCCGCCCATCCTCTTCCTTCACAGAGATCTGCCTCATGTCTCTCGTCCAACTGTTTTGTCCTTCCCTCTCCCGCCCCTCTTGGTCTCAAATGCCCCCTTGCTGTGCGTTGTGTGTTAGCTCTCATACGAGCCTCGGACAAGGATATACAAAAAAAAAAAAACATGGTGACGTGAATGTGGCCAGCCATGTTGGGAAAAAAGGAAAAAACATTGGAACTCTGTATCTCTGAAACCGCTCCATGGAAAAAATTGAGACTTGGCTCATGTCAAGTATGTGCCATGGGAAGCGAGTGATGAATTTTTGATGGTGTTCATAGGTGGCTTTCTTATGACGTCATAATTGCATACGTCAAACACTTTATCCTGATCAGTATGAAAATTTTTGAGTGTCATGCCTGATCAAAATTAATGATCTGTAGTCCATGGGGAAATAACCGGGCGTAAGTGGCATGCACCTGTAATCCGGCTACTCGGAGGCTTGGTTGGAGGATCGCTTGAGGACGGGAGCTCTGCACTGGGCGCGCTGTGAGGGGGTGTAGGGCAGCCCGGAATCATGCGAAACCCAATCCTTATCCCTGTGTCGTAAGAGGCGACAGGGTTGCGTCAGGAAGGGGCATACCGGCGTAAAACGCTATGCCAACATCATTATGCGGATTCATAACGGATTGATCCGCTGTGGCGACCCCTAAACGGGAGCAGCCGAAAGAAGAAGAGTCATGGGGATATCTTCTTCTTCTTTCGGCCTGCTCCCCTAGGGGTCGCCACAAGCGGATCATCCATTATATCGCGCATAGTGATTTGGACACTGTTTACACCGGAGCCCTTCCTAGCACAACCCTGGTCCGCTCCTTACGACACAGGGATCTGGTACACCTATATTTACCGGGGTATTACACCGGCGTGGATACGCGGTCAGTACACTGGGAATATAGTTCAAATTTCAACAACCGAAGAACCAAATCTGGGTTCAGGCGATTTTAAATCAAACTTGGTACAAGTATGCATTATGATGTTAATATATGTGGGTGGAGGCATATCGGTACATCGCGATGTCGAGAGGTGCCTTGCTTGCATATATTATATATATATATATATAAACTAATTTATATTTGACACTGTGGAATACAAAATAGCTTGGCTTGCACTTTCCAAAATCCCAAGTTTATCAGTACATTGGGTAAAAATTTTACGCCTTCTCGACCAATCACATTCCATCCTTTCTGAGCAGAGATCGACGTAAGTAGAACAGTGAAGATTCAGAGAAAATGGCGGAGTCCAAGTGATGCAAGGACAAAGCTAATTATCATCAAAAATCTGTTTGTTTCAGTTCATCTTTTGTCACAGATCAATTCCAAAATCGTACTCCGTTTCTCCCAGAAGAGTTGCAGAAGGTCAGCTGTGGCTGATCCATTTGAACGCAGCTGCTTCCAGTTCAGCAATGTGGTTTCAAATTGTGCTAATCTCTCTCTTTCTGATTGCGGTAGTGTGTGTCGGGGTGGTGCTGAGGTGTCGTCCACCAGACGGCGTCTCCTTGGGTTAATCTGAGGCGGTCCCTTTGGGTGGGTGCCTGGAATGTCCTATCACTAAGAGAGGATGATCACCTGTCTCTGTT
>CM068959.1:106090425-106125994 GCA_035128595.1 Eptatretus atami
CTTCGGTGTGAATGTTCTTTTCTTGATTGCGTTGGCAATAATGTTTCAACAATTTTTCGTTGTTTGGTGGAAGCATTTAATGTGAACATTCTCTTTTACTCCAGGCCCATAGTGCTAACGGCACCCATAAGGACGATCACAAAGGTGAACAACAACAACAACAGCGTCAAGATGAGGTCGTCACAAGCCAAAGCTTTCCTAGCCCCGTGGAGATGATCATCCGTGATCAAGAGTCCGCCGCAGAAGCGGTGGGAACCTGTGCCGTGTGCGAGTCCGCCGGGCAGAGCCACCCACTAGCAGACCTTATGGCAGGTCGAAAGTAGTCCGGACTGAATAGATATGCCATTACGATCCGGATCACGCAAGTCCCCAAACGTGGTTGTTCGCAAATTGACTTAACGTTTGTCGCTGTGAAAGCTGGGAACTTTTCATCCTTGTACTAGGTTGGATCAGAGGATCGAGAAGAACATCCAATGATTCATGAAACTGTCCGTCCCTTATCGTGCGAGTTCGGTTTATGGGGCGTACGTACCGGCAGAATGATGTACAGGTGTGCCGCTTAAGATCGACACATCTTTCGGTGCATCTTTGCCACACGTTTTGGTGGTGTGTTGCCTGACTTGAGGACAAGTGGTTTAAATAATAATTGGAATACTATGCCACATTGTCAAAACTCACTGTGCACGGGCTCTGACTATTCCTTTAGAGAACACATCATAGTTGTAATTCTTGCATCCTTGGGGGAAATAGTGGTCAAAAATAAATAAACATTAAAATACTGTATCTTCTTTGGCAATGTTTTTCAATGTTGCATTTGTTAGAAAAAGCGATATTTTCCGATAACGAATGAAGGGGAGGGAAGGGGAGGGGTGTTGGGTCACAATGCACCTTTTTATACTACCTTACCGTGCATAAGTTCTCTTTATGGAAACGACCATCTCAAGAGAAAGAAAGAAAGCCAGTGCTGCTGTATGAAAGTTCATTGGTAAGTCTCTAACTCTGAAATAGAAAAATGGTGATTATTTACTTTAAGGTTAAAACTGATCGGCAATCACGAGGACGATGTTAACTCTGTTCCGCTAGGTTCCTCTGACCATTTTCTCTTCAAAGCTCACATTTTCCTGACTGTTGTACAAGAGCGACCTCAATGCACTACAACCTGGCTCTTCACACAAGCCAACTGCAAGGACTGTAAATTACCTTCTCTAAAAAGGATTGGCTTTCCATTTCCACTGCATCCGATATTGGTTCTGCCAGGGAAAAGTTTCACAAAATCTCTTTCTCTCTCTCTCTCTCTCTCTCTCTCTCTCTCTCTCTCTCTCTCTCTCTCTCTCTCTCTCTCTCTCTCTCTCTCTCTCTCTCATTGTCTTGGAATCGGGACAATGAATCCTGGGTGAGACAAAAACATCAAGCAGCTTACTTTCTCAACATGGAGGTGTGATCGAGACTAAGCACAATCTTAGGACACTCGAGGCTCGCAACAAGTGCCTATCCATTTTTAAGTAAGCCAGAAACCAGTCCAGCTAATCTCAGGTCTGAAATCTCCAACGATTCTCCTTCCTAAAAGTCACAGTAGAGTCTCGTCAAATGTGTCTCTGGTGTATGCTCCCCCTCCATCCACTTGCTCACCTGAACTAGCCTCACCTCAAGCTCTGTTTGAGAGAGGCAAAACGTGTCAATTTAGTTCGCCTGCAAGTCTCATGTACCTTCCCCATCACAGTCCCCACCTTACCCCCACTGCCTTATTAACTCTCTGTTCTGTGGCCTGAAAGAAAAAGTTATTTCCAGCCTTCACTCTCTATTGGCAAAGGGCTCAGATGGAATCGGTGCCAGCGGTCTCAAATCGTGCTCTGTGCTCTTGCTTCACATTTGTCTCCTCTTCAGCACATCCTTCACTGTGGGTGTCGGGAAGTTTGAATGGAGGTCGTCCTGTTTGATTGGAGGTCGGCTGACATCACTCCCATTCACAAGAACGGAACAAAACCAGATCCTCTCAACAACAGGCGAGTAAGCTTGCTTCCAATTACAAACAAAAATCAGGAAACCCATAATGGCTACCAACAATCTTCACTTTTTTTCAAATAGCCTCATCTCTATCAGTTTGGGTTTCATCTTATCACTCAACAACGGATCTGCTACTTCTATAACAATGCTTGGAGGCTTTAGATCTCATAAAAGAGGTCAAGGCCATATTCATGACCAAAGCTTGGGTATTCCATAGTCTGACATCCTGCCATGCTTACCAGGCTCCCTGCCTAGGCACACAAGTCTTCCGTTGTGTGTAGCTTTGACATCCTCAAGCACAGTCAATGCAATGCTATCAATGGAATCCTTCCCTGTCGTTTCCTAGTGGAGAATGTAGTGCCCCAAGGCAGCCTCTTGGGCCCAGTCTTGTTTCAAATATACTTAACGACCTCTCCAATGCTCAGGAAAACCGTCTGTCCTTTTTATAGATGATGCTACTTGTGCTGTACAGTACAGCACCCCATCCCTTGTAGGACAGACAACAGCTACACCACTCTGCTGATGTGTAATTGATTAAATACTCATCTGACAAATGGAATTGAAATTTTATTTCAAGGTGTAGTAAATATGTCTCACCTTGTTTCTCCAGAAGATTCGTCAAACCCACACAACCCACCTCTCCAGTCACACGGTTAGCCGATGAAAAAGGTTCAATCCCTTGAACTTATTCACTTCATCATTAGCCATGACCTGTCCTGGGGTTGACCATACAGTAAAGCTGTGGTCTCCACAGCCAGCTGAAGACTGAGCATCCTCCATCATTCAAAGTGATTCCTTGAAAATTCATTACGACTCGTGCAGCCTTTGTCTGTAGCGTAATACAATACTGCTCTCCCCTCTGGTTTAGTGCTCCCGCATAACATGCATCTTTCCTGGATTCTGTGAAATCGATGGCGTCTCCCACGATGAGACAGAAACACAAAGCTTGTTGTTCTTGCATTGCAAATAGGTTTGTGGCCTCTTGTTTTAACCACCTCTCCTGCAGTTCAGCTCTGTCTCTCACCCTCAGCTTTCTAACCCTCCCTCACTGTTCAAGGATACATCCATGGTTTATAACACTCTCCTGGTTAAATTACCAAAACTAAGGCTTGCTGCCCAACTCCACTCTATTGTTCTTCGTTTGGCGTGGGGAACCTCCTCCTCAGTCTGTTCAATCCCACTCTTCCTGCGAGGCCTTCAATCAGGCCATGCACTCATCTTCCCCCATCCCACCAATGATCTTTACCCCCCCCCCCCAATCCAACCCTCTTTCCTCATTCCTTTGCTTGGCACATTGACGTTTTGCCCCTCTGTCCTCCATTTTGAATACGAGGTCCGTCTAAAAAGTAAAGGGACTGACTTCACAGAAATTTTATTCCAAAAAATATATTGAAATCACAGCTGTCCCCTTCAAAATAGTTTCCCTCCAGTCTCACACACTTGTCCATCCTCTTCTTCCACGCTTCGATGCACCCCCGGAAGGCTTCTTCTGGAATCCTCCGGTGCTCCGTCGTCACGGTCCTTTTGATGGCCTCCACATCAGGAAATCGGGTCCCTTGATCACCCCCTTGAGCTTGGGGAATAGGAAAAAATCACAAGGGGCCAAGTCTGGCGAATACGGGGGTTGCTCCAGAGTTGGTACGTTCCTCTCCGCCAGAAACTGTCGGATACTCAGGGCACTGTGAGCAGGGCGTTGTCATGGTGGAGTACCCAGGCGTTGTTCTCCCACAGATCCCCTCCTTTGTCCCGGACTGATCTCATGAGGTGCCAGAGGATCTCCTTGTACACATATTGAATCACTGTTTGGCCCTGTGGTGGAAACTCGAAGGGGACGATGCCCTTGATGTCAAAAAACACGATGAGCATCACCTTGACCTCGACTTCGACATCCTTGCTTTCTTTGGTCTTGGTGATACCGGACTTTTCCACTGACGACTCTGCCGTTTAGTCTCGGGATCGTATTTGAATATCCACGATTCATCGCCAGTAATGACTCTCACGAGCAGGTCTGGATCGTCCTCGAGGCGCTCGATATGTCTTGAGAGACAGTGACTCTTTGCTGTTTCTGGTCCTCGGACAACAGCTTGGGGACCATCTTTGCGCACACCTTGCGCATTTCGAGATTTTCATGATGATGCTCCAGACAGTGTCCTTGTTGATGGAAAGTTCCTCAGCAATCATCTGCACTGTGAGTCGACGATCTGCACGCACCATCTGCTTCAAACGCTCAATGTTGTCTGCCGTTCTGCTCGTTGAAGTCTTCCAGACCGTGGATCGTCTTCAACCTCCTCCTGTCCCTCTTTGAACCTCTTGTGCCATTCAAATGCACGTGTACGTGACATCGTTTCATCTCCGTAAACTTGCTGCAGCATCGCGATGGATTTGGAAGAGTGTTTGCCATTGCTTGGCAAGAAACTTCAGATTGACTCTCTGCTCACGACTCATAGCGCGACGGCTCAGACTAGACAACGTGTAAAGCACGACCTGTAAAAAAAATCACACAATGAGTGCAATCAACCATCACCAATCATATATATTGCTGGAATGTTGCGAAAGACTGTGACGCCGTTTCATTCAAGTTGTGTAAGTAGAGCACACAGCAGGCTCAGTCCCGTTACTTTTTAGACGGACCTCGTAGAAAGTGGCAAGCCACCATCTCATTTCATATCTTCTTCTCCTCTCTCTCTCTCTCTCTCTCTCTCTCTCTCTCTCTCTCTCTCTCTCTCTCAAAATATTTGGACTTCAACAATCGGTTCCAAGTAGTCATTTGATGGGAGAAGCATGCAGATGTCAAAGGTGGTTGACCTTTTCATAACGAGTGCCTGTTAAAAGTTTACCTTCACAATATTTTATTTTCCTTTCCTCAAGGAGAGAGAGTACACCACAAGACGATACACGGAGAGATTATTACTATAACTGCTATTAAGATCACATGCAACAATGATGTACAAATAACACTCCAGAACCTTCCTTTATGCCAAGCTGGTGCATTAAATGCAAGCAAACACATGGGAGTGACGGGTTGACCCACAAAGCTCAATTTTTGTGCTTAGATGAAGCACAGCAAATCCGTTGGGCTGCAAACGTAACATAAGGTTTTGTGGAGTGCCCTTTATATCAAAATCAACTTCTGAAAAATAAACGTTCACACGGCCACTCGAAGCAGAATCCGATGCGCGTGTCCACGTTTACTGCAATGTGATTTTATGTTCCTGGGTTTGAGCATTTTCATGCAGTCAAAAATGAAATGGCAACCACACCACATGAGCTTTGTCACCATTCAGACACCTTGATGTTACTTCAAGCATCGCTCTCTTCTGCCGTGGCTCCTTGAACCTCATCCTCCAGAATGGGCACAATCAGGTTGTCTTTGGACATCAGGTTGTACTTGATAACAAACTTAGTGAATCGATGACACAGAAGAGTTTCATTCTGTTTTAAGATAGAGAACACAAAACAATGATGCATTCTGTTCGATCACATAATCGTCAATGCACCTCAAAAGCTTTGTAACCACTTAAGCCTCGGTGTTTGGCGGTTAAGTGATGTGCTCTTAATCTACCACCTGCATCTATATAAACGCAGCCGTGTTTGACCCTGTCCTCAACGATTATTTCACAAACACTCTACCTAACCCTCAAAAGCCTCTTTATATCAAAGACTTGTTTCATCTGGGATCAATTTTAAGAGAACTTTCTTCATCCATAATCTTTGCCGTTTCTCGGCATGTACTATACTCCATGATGTGGCACCCTTTAACACTGCTTGATGGGAATATAGAAAACGGATTAGCGTGATACCACAATGAGTGTTTCAGTTATGGTATACAAGCCTGGTGTTGGCTTTACGGTTAAGGTTGCTGACTTAAGATCTTAGGGTCCTGAGTTTGAGCCCCATTTGCTATTGAATTAACACCAGGTGGGGTTGACTCAGCCTGTCACCCTTCCGAGGTCGGCGAAATGAGTACCAGTGTACTGGTAGAGGGGCACAGCATCAGCAGCACAGCCGCACCCCCAGAAAATGAGGCAACCAGCAGCCACAGGGTGCACACGATAGCTAGCTAGTCATGGTATGAAACCGCAAGAGCCATTTGTTATTACAGCAAAGATGTTTTCATGGATATAAAAATAAAAGTGCATCTCACCTCGTATTCATCAAAGAGCTGGCGATGATGAAAGTAAGCGTGTGAGAATATGCGGTAAATACGACGGCACACAGAACCCAGCTTGGCAACAGAAGACTCCTTTATACTAACTCTAGGTTAATAGGGGGAGGGGGGAAAGCAAACATGGAAGAAAATCAGTAAAAGGGTGAGATTTCTTCTCTCTTCAGCACAGCCTTCAATTATTACTTTTAAACATGTGAATTTATCAAATTTCTTAGGAATTAAAATCTTATGAGTTTTAGTCTTGCATCACTTGGAAAATATATACCTGGAACAAAATCAGTAAATGTTGATGGAAGAATGTTTCGCAGGAAGGAAGAGGACAGGAAGGAAGCGAAGGGGAGGAAAGTGACCTTAAATAAGAGCGTTTTTTTTTTTTTTTAATGTGGGGAAAGGTAGCAGGTAGGGATGTGGGATGACGTGACGCAGTGGTAGACTACGTGCATGAAGCCTGAGAGTGAAGAGTGCAATTGAACCACAGCCAGAGGACATTTCCACAAACGGGACAAGAGTTTAGCTGTGCAGTATAAAGCCTGGATGTTGGGAGTTTAACCGGAAAGGGGTTAGTGGACGAACGCGTCTGTCCGGGAGGTGGGGAGAGTCGGTGGGCTGAGAGAGCAGACGGAGCAACACTGGAGCGCGGTGATATTTATAAAAAACCAGCAGGAAAATCTGTCAAAATGACAGGTGACCCTTCTGTACTTTCACGTGATTCAGCCTTGAAAATCTCGAGCTAAAACCGAAAGTACATACAAAAAGGTCATTTCTTTTACAATTTGCTTTTCCCTTTATTTGGATTGTGGATAAAGGCCATAGACGGCTGCAGCGATAGCTCCCAAAAATAAAATAAAAATAACCCAGGGTACGTACATCAAGGAAAAACATGCCCACTGCTTATGTGCATTTCTAATACATTGTGGTTATATACTTGGGATAATTCCAGTTGCACTGGGCCATGGGCTGACATTCAAGGCCTGTGGCCTATGTGGTTTCACAAAATGGAGGCTGTATGATTTATTTTCTCTTGAGGTTAGAATTGTGGGTGGAGTAGGTCGGGGTGTCCAACAGAGGGTGACAGCAGTCCGTCCGCACATACATGGTCAAAAAATGAACTGGCTTATATATATATATATGTATATATATAAATATATATATTATATATATATTATATATATGTTATATATATATATATATGTAATATATATATATTTGATTATTGGATTCGCTATATATGCTAGATATCCCTTATTGTCGGGTTTTCCGTGTGTGTGTGTGTGTGTGTGTGTGTGTGTGTGTGTGTGTGTGTGTGTGGGTGTGTGTCTGCAACGCGAGGCTCCACAGCACAAACCAGCGAACCGATTTCGATGAAACTTTGCCGACATGTGCAGTATTTGTTGGAATGTGCGCGTTTGAATTTCGTTGCCTAGCAACCACCCGTTGATGTGCAGCGGCCGAAAACCGCGTACAGTATTTTCAATACTTGTCCTCAGTTTTGAATGTAGAGAATCGAGACTTCGGAATTAAACACTTCGAGATATTTAGAAAATTTTACTTGAGCGATTTTTGATTGAGGTTTTATTTTTCAAATGGTAGTCCTTCAAATATCGGGTGTCTATTCACCGTCATTTTTTAGAGGGCTTAGGAAAGTGGGCGGTGCTAGGGAAAGTGGACGTGGTTGATGAAAAGTGGGAGTGGCGTAGGAAAGTGGAGTGTGTAGGAAAGTGGGCGTGGCTTATGGAAAGTGGGCGTGGCTTATGAAAAATATTGTGTGGCTCAGGAGGTATGGTCAAACAAGAGCATTGAGAGAAGTTTATCGGGTTTTCCGTGTGTGTGTGTGTGTGTGTGTGTGTGTGTGGTGGTCTGCAACGCGAGGCTCCACAGCACAAACCAGCAAACCGATAATGTATTTATTTACCGAAAACGATCCCCACCCACACACCACCTCCAATTATTTATTTATTTACCGAAAACGATTCCCCACCCACACACCACTCCAATTTTTATTTTATTTATTACCAAAAACGATTCCACGACCCCACACCACCTTTAATTATTTATTTATTTGCCGAAAACGATTCCCCACCCACACACCACCTCCATTATTATTTATTTACCGAAAAGATTCCACGATCCACACCCACCTTTAATTATTTATTTATTTACTGAAAACGATTCCACCACCCACACCACCTCAAATTATTTATTTATTTACCATTTTGGATTCTCTCCCGACAAACCACCTCCAATTATTTTATTTTTACCGTAAACGATTCCCCACACACACACCACCTCCAATTATTTATTTATTTACCGAAAACGATTCCACACCCACACTCCGCCTCCAATATTTATTATTTTCCGTAAATGATTCCACGATCCACACAACACCTTCAATTATTATTTTATTTACCGAAAACGATTCCACGACCCACACACCACCTCCAATTATTTATTATTTAAAGTGGGAGTGGTGTAGGAAAGTGGGCGTGGCTTATGGAAAGTGGGCGTGGCTTAAGAGAAAAATTGTGTGGCTCAGGAGTGTGGTCAAACAAGAGCATTGAGAGAAGTTTATCGGGTTTTCCGTGTGTGTGTGGGTGTGTGTGTGTGTGTGTGTGTTGTGTGTGGTGTGTGTGTGTGTGTGGTCTGCAACGCGAGGCTCACAGCACAAACCAGCAAACCGATAATTTATTTATTTACCGAAAACGATTCCCCACCCACACACCACCCCAATTATTTATTTATTTACCGAAAACGATTCCCCACCCACACACCACCTCCAATTATTTATTATTTACCGAAAACGATTCCACGACCCACACACCACCTCCAATTATTTATTTATTTACCGAAAACGATTCCCACCCACACACCATCTCAATTTGTATTTATTTACCGAAAACGATTCCACGATCCACACACCACCTTTAATTATTTATTTAATTACCGAAAACGATTCCACCACCCACACACCACCTCCAATTATTTATTTATTACCATTTCAGATTCTCCTCCCGACACACCACCTCCAATTATTTATTTATTTACCGTAAACGATTCCACCACACACCACCTTTAATTATGTATTTATTTACCGAAAACGATTCCACGACCCACACACCACCTCCAATTATTTATTTATTTAACATTTTGGATTTTCCCCGACACACCACCTCAATTATTATTTATTTACCGAAAACGATTCCCCACCCACACACCACCTCCAATTATTTATTTATTTACCGAAAACGATTCCACGACCCACACACACCTCCAATTATTGGATTCGCTAGATATCCCTTATTGTCGGGTTTTCCATCTCTGTGTGTGTGTGTGTGTGTGTGTGTGTGTGTGTGTGTCTGCAACGCGAGGCTCCACAGCACAAACCAGCGAACCGATTTCGATGAAACTTTGCCAACATGGCAATATGTGTTGGGAATGTGCACGTTTGAATTTCGTTGCCTAGCAACCACCCGTTGCTGTGCAGCGGCCAAAAAAACCGCGTACAGTATTTTCAATACTTGTCCGTCAGTTTTGAATGTAGAGAATCGAGACTTCGGAATTAAACACTTCGAGATATTTAGAAAATTTTACTTGAGCCGATTTTTGATTGAGGTTTTATTTTTCAAATTGTAGTCCTTCAAATATCGGGTGTCTATTCACCGTCATTTTTTATGAGGGCTTAGGAAAGTGGGCGGAGCTAGGGGAAAGTGGACGTGGTTGATGAAAAGTGGGAGTGGCGTAGGAAAGTGGAGTGGTGTAGGAAAGTGGGCGTGGCTTATGGAAAGTGGGCGTGGCTTATGAAAAATATTGTGTGGCTCAGGAGGTGTGTCAAACAAGAGCATTGAGAGAAGTTTATCGGGTTTTCCGTGTGTGTGTGTGTGTGTGTGTGTGTGTGTGTGTGTGTGTGTGTGTCTGCAACGCGAGGCTCCACAGCACAAACACACAACCGATTATTTTTCAAATGGTAGCCTTCAAAATAGGGTGCCTATTTACCGTCATTTTTTATGAGGAGTGCCAGGTGGCAAAATACGCAATAGGAAAAATCTTGCCAGGCAGAGGAACAATTGTATGTGAACCATACGTCTTGGCAATGAATCTTCGTCGATGATGGACAGAATGAAAAGCATCGTATCCAGCGCTTCGATCCTAGCGAATCCCTCGTCGCCTACCGGCTTGTTCATTTGTATTTTGCTTGAAAAACAATTGTCAATTACTATAACACTCGGTAGGAGCACATACCTCTGCCAGGCTGAACAGTTTACGTTTTGTATAAATAGCCGCATCTGCATCCAGATCTTAACCAAAATCTAATCAGCTTGTTCTTGTCACCTACCAAACTCATACCAAGTTTCGTCCAAATCTGTCTACAATGTTTTGAGATATCATGTTGTTTATCATCTTAGGCAGCCTGGTGTTGGCTCAGTGGTTAGGGTGGTGGCTTGGGATCCTAGGGTCCTGAGTTCAAGCCCCGTCGGCTGCTGAATTAATACACCAGGAGGTTGACTCAGCCTGTCATCCTTCCGAGGTCGGCGAAATGAGTACCAGTTCCAGTGTGTGTACTGGTAGAGGGGCACTGCATCAGCGACACAGTCGCGCTTCAAGAAATGATAGCTACCCCGGCAGCGAAGCTGCCATATGACCACCATCATCTTAGGCCATCTCTCTCAATGGTGAACTACAAGAGCACTCGGTAGAGCGCATACCTCCGCCACGTAATGCCTGATCCACGAGAACATATCACGGCCTCCTGGTCAAATTCCAGCCACCTTTAGTCTGACATCAGGCTTGGCTAGTCACTTTGCGACAGACTGGGGTCAAAGACGTTCCCCGGCCAACCCCACAACAAGGTGGGAATAATTGGGGCTGCTAAAGAAGTGTAAATAGTAGTTTAAACGTCCAACATGAAGCTTCCTTTTGCTTCCGGAAACGTCATCGCCAGTTACAATGCATTCATAAAACTTACCTACTGGGAAAATACTTGTTGCTGTTGAGGAGGCATGCAGCACCGTCTAAAGTGTGCCGTGTGTAGTCGATGGCAGGACACTGCAGCCACACACAAGCCTCAAGGGTCAAAGAAGCAGTCTAGGCTTTAACAAAAAACAAAAAGGTTATGACTGTAGAATAGTTTGCTCGTTTACGGAAAAGAAAAACTCGAATGGCTTTTCCTTTTTTTGGAAGACAGAGAGAGGATGATGACATCTTTCAATACACATGCTTGACAGCAAGCACTATATACATTTCCTTTGCATCAGTGATGACACCTCAACTTAATCAGCAGGCTCGTCCCAATCAACAATACACTGCCGTAGCAAGGACTAATTCCAGGATGGGCTCAACAACGGACAACTCCATCATGAGCAACAGGTACTGTTACCAACCACATCATCAGGTGCACAGAAGTACAGTACTCTGATGGATCACGTTAGAAGTGGCAAAACGTGTTCACGCTTTATCGAGCTTACTGATGCCCATTGTTGTATCTGAGCCGGAAAGGCATATTACTTCCAGTCTGTATTCCAATAAAAAATAATGAATTGTTTTTTAAGCTGGTTGGCTAATTGTAAAGCTTTATCACATCGAGCTTATGGAAAAGGCCACGTGATATACTGCTACAGAATAGCATGAATCTGAAAATGTGATTACATTCAGTGTCTTATCTCATGCACAACAGCACAAGTGAAAGTGATTCCCACCTCTTTGGGAGTCTTGTGAGCAGCACACAAGAAAATCCATTGTTCCGTCGCCGTCATTTGCGTGCACGTTTCCGGATTGCAGTCAGTCTGAGGTGCAGAAGAGAATGAGGAAGACGTTTTAGCTTTTCATTTTTAATTAATTGGTAAAACGATTCTACAAAGATGTTTTCACTTTGTTATTACGAGGTATCTTGTGTATATAAGTGACAAATTTTTTTTAAATTTAATCCATTTTTAATTAAAGGCTGGAACACGACAAAATGTGAGAATAGTCAAGGGGTGTGAATACTTTCTGAAGGCACGATGTGTTTGTATTTTATAGGGCATTAGGGTTATGCAGGTCGGTTTGGTGGGAGATAGAAACAGGTGCAACAGTTGATTTCATTGACACATGTGACGTACATCCATCAGCCATTGAAGAAGCTTCTCGTTGGGCAAACGATTTACACAAATTGTATATAATAATAATCTACCAGGGTCAACAACACAATGTTTTCTAAAACTAAAAACAAGGAGGTGATACTCTGGATCCCCTGCCTTTTTGGTGGAATGACGAAGAGATCTGTGTAATATGAAAGCTAAATCTTGAAGCTTTTTTTTGAAAATATCATGTACACAAGCCAAGTTACTGAGATGGTTGCCGCAGCACCATAATTCAGCCAATCACACCATGATCTAATCAGGATGAGATAACGTCATGAGGAATAGATATCTGCAATATAAAGCTAAAATGTTCAATGGTTTTTGAAATATCGCGTACACAAAAGTACATGGATGGACGATCGGTCGCTCAGTCGGTCGGATGGAGTTCATTTTAACGTCCCCCATCTCCAACTTTGTCGGAAGGGCGTGGGACAACTAGTCCTTTATGGCTTCCATTTAGGACAAAGCAAGCCACATCTGTTCAGATGCAAACCCAAACTTTGAACCAGAGATGGTGAGCAACAGAAGGAAAAGGTAGTGGTGGGACCAGCACGTGTGATTACTCAGGATGCAACACTTGCTATCTGCACGAGTTGGGTCTTTTATCAAACCAATGTGAGAATGTTCATCCCAAGTCTAGCAATTAACCTCCTGAGCATTAAGGAAATGACCACTCCTCTTTATCAATGTTTTATACCGTATTAACTATCAGTAGATTACAGTAACATACACTTGATCTTGATGAAGTCAAATGAACATTCATTCACTCAAAATCACCTGCAGCTTCACTGCCAATCCATTCAGCTCCAACAGAATTGGTTGAAAAAAAAAAAAGTGACCATTCTCAATTTCTCCAACACAATACAACAGCTAAACCACTAAAGCATGTTTTTAAACATGACATGAGCTCATTGTTAATTTTACTTTCAGAATTTTTAACATTAAATGTGTGAGAAGCTTTAAAAAAGAAAAGAAAAAAAAGTTCTTTTACTGCTAAATGATGCATTCAAATGCTACGGGATTTGATTATTACCGAAGGTGGGACGAGGTTATGTTTTCACCCCTGTCTGTTTGTCTGTGAACAGGATATCTCAAAAAGATGTGGACAGATTCGGACTAAACTTGGTGGACAGGTTGGGTGTGTGACGAGGACGAATTGATTCTCTTTTGATGAAGATCCGAATCTGGATCCGATACGGTTATTTTTGGATTTTGTGAGCGAGTCCTCACCATTGAGAGATAGGGCCAAATACGACATGCAGTAAACCCTCCGATATCGCGGCTAACCTATTGTGTTCTCATTTCGTCATCGTGGTATTTCATTTTGGCCAATCACGGTTTTTGAGCAAGGACGAGTCAATGTTTGAGTCGGCATGTACGATTATCTCCCATTACGAGCATTTTGTTGTTTCTCACGCACCGTTCATTGTGGTAATCAGACCAGCATGCGGGAACGAAGCCGAATTTAATAATGAATTGTCATCGGACAAGAAATGACAGACGGAGTTCCTGAAATATTAGATCTGTTAGATCTTGTAAACACACAACAGGATGAGGACCATCCATCTAGTTTTGGTCAAATTCTGTCCTTTGTCTCTTCAAATCTCCCTTCGCTCTCTTCAAATGGCACCACAGCCAACTCCACTCATAAGAGCATACATGAAAGTACAAGAACTGTTTTCAAATGAGACAAAATATATCAAATATTTCACACGTGTAAAAAATTTGATATCTTTTGTCTAAATTGAAAACTGGTTAGGTGACAAGAACAAGCCGATTTGATTTTGGTTGAGGTCTGGATTCAGATCCGGCCTATCAGTGGGATCTAAAACAACTGTTCAGCTGGCGGAGGTACATGCGCTTCCCAGTGCCGTTCTAGTTGGAACATGTTCAGCAAGGAAACAACTTTTCAAATATTAGTATGCAACGACAATCCCCCAATCCCGCCTTTTACCTCAAATAGTATCGTCCTTTATTTTATATTAATAGCTGTCATCTAACCTGATCAAACCTTGCAAAACCTTTAAAAATAGGCAATCATAATGTAATGGGCGTAAGCCTGGAATTTCGAACACACTTTTCTCCGAACATATTCTGTTCATACTTCTGAAATCTTCACATTTATGTGTTCCATGTATTTACGCAGGTGATAGCGGATTCAAAAAATCGAATATAAATAGAATTTTGAAAGAGGGAATCGATGACGTCACAATCAGCAGCGTTCGGCGGCAAACCGACGGCAAAGCGCGTCCAGACGACGCGCTTTACTTAACTAAGTCCATAAGTTCAGGACGTTGTTCAACTCAGCATTTACGACTTTTATTCTGCCATCTATCTATAATTCCAGCGTGTGTGTGTGTGTGTGTGTGTGTGTGTGTGTGTGTGTGTGTGTGTGTGTTGTGACCGCTGTTTCTCGACAACCACTGGTCCGATCTAATTGAAACTTGCCAGGTATATTGCTGGGGCCTGTGGATGTGCCTTTTCAAGGTTTGATATTAATCGGACAAGTGCTTCCCAAGTTATGGCCATTTATTTACCAAACCAATGACAAGACATGTTGCTGCTGGACGTGGCCGATGGGGAAGAGAACCTCAGCCCGTTCCCCATTACGGGTTACAACTACGGACTTCCGAAAGTGATGACTTAGTGTATTCTATAATTTCTCGATTTCTTATGCGCATTTATACATAAACACAATGCCCCAATCCAGTCGTCGTTTACGAGAGCGAAGGAACGGCCTGTGTGGTTGTTTGCAAAGTTTTTTTTTTGTTTTTTTTTGCACGTACGGCCACGCACGTACGGGCACGTACTAGTGTTGTTAATCTGTTGATGGGGGTAATATAGAAACGATGAATATGTCAAATCGTTCATGTTACTCATCTGGCACTATGTGTCAAGGCCAACAATCTAAAGCGACCGGTCTCAAACGCTACCACGGGCACCCAGACACGCCACCAATATGAACTGAGCTGTTGAATGCGGCACAAAACATCCAAAGAAACTACCGTAACCGAATATTGTAATCCGTCCTGTCCCCCATACTCGTCTATGACGGGTATCTGCTTGTTCAATGAATGGCAAATCATAGGCACACCAGCATTACACAGTGCACAGATCATAAACACAGTACAACACTTAAAATCATTCATAAATAATTTGTGATAACATACTTCCTCGACTTTCTTCTCTTGAAAATAAAGTTTTATAGGTGTGCGTGTGCGTGTGCGTGTGTTAATTAGACCTGCATATGGAAAATTAAGCCACATTTCAAAACACCTTCAGGCACAACAAAAGTCAATTGGGGACTTGTAAACATCCAATTAAAGTTATTCTACTTCTTCTTTAACAGCCACAATTATTCCCAAGTTCTTGTGGGGTTGGCCAGGGGAAGCATGGCCCAAGTCTTTAACGAACCGACTGGTTAGGCCTGATGGTCGACCAAGGTTAGGGCAGGAATTTGTTCATTATGCCGGCGATAGCTCATCCACTCTTCACGAAGAACACCGCGGGGTCTTAAACACCTCCAACTAATGCTGGCAGACGGGACGCCCGTTTATCGTCCCTCTGAGGGACGGGACACACATTGATGAAATGACAAACGGTGCGATAGATGCTTGATATGGGCCATATCAGGGATAGTGGAAGCAGAGGATAGTCATTATTTTGGCCTCGTCTCCCTCCTCTAAAACCTGGCAACACTTTGTGGTCTGTCTCTGGTGTATGCTCCCTCTCCATCCCTTCACTCTCTTCAAATGGCACCACAGCCAACTCCGCTCGTAAAAGCATCCATGAAAGTACAAGAACTGTTTTCAATTGACACAAAATATATCAAATATTTCACACATGTGTAAAAAACATTTTTTTGTCTAAATTGAAAACAGTTCTTGTACTTTCATTCAAAAAATGTGACGATTTCTTTCTTTTGCAAAAGTTACATCGCTTACACGCTGCTTCCTGGTGAATTATTCATGTCAGTATAACCAGTAGTTATTACCCTCATGAGAGGACAGGGTATTGCATTTGGTTCTGTTTGTTACTTGCGAAATCGAACATTCACCCCTTTCGACCCCTTCGACCTGACACCACTTAAATCCCTTCACCCATTTTGACACTTTAAGACCCTTTACACCCCTTGGACTCCTAAAGACATTTACACCCTTTAGTGGGGCAACTTAGCATAACAATTGTGCATTTTGTGAGGAAAGCACCAAATTTGGCACACTAGTAGCCTAACATATTATGAACAGATTTGGATATTGGGCCATCTCAAATTCAGCCGCTGATGGCTGTGGCAGCCATTTTCCACTGCCATCAAAAATTTTGAGATGGCCCAATATCCAAATCTGTTCATAATACGATAGGCTACTAGTGTGCCAAATTTGGTGCTTTCCTCACAAAATGCACAATTGTTATGCTATATTTAGCTAAGTTGCCCCACTACTTTAGACGGCTTTGACTCCTTTTCCCTTTGACACATTAGACCCCAACTACTACTGAAAAATCCCTTTTAGATCTTTAGACCCCTTGGACAACTTAGCTTAGACCATTTAGACCTTTACACACCCCTTAGACACCTTCGACGTCTTTAGACACACACCACACAAACATCAATAAAGTCTTCCTGCAATATTGAAACGATACTTTTTTTTTCAGCAAGTTATGCACGATCTCTACCCACCTGGAGGGGTGGCTACGCTGCTGGATTGAACAGAAATTGCATATTGGGTCACTTAATTGGTTTGCCAATCAAAGCGTATAAGTATATTGTTTTTTGGAGGTCAAAAGCTGAAAGGGTCAAAGGTCAAAGTCGCATAAAAATAATCAATTTTCTTCCAGTTGACTTCAAATTTGAACACGGTTTGCATATTGGATCACAGACCTGGTTCACCAAAAATCAGAACAATCGATTTAGCCCTTTTTGACATGTCAATGGTTTCCATGACAACAATTTCACCCCGTTAAAATCAAATGGGACTTTTTTTTGTCAAATGGGATTATTAACAAACCACAAGAATTTTTCAAGATATCACACTGAAACTTACCCAGCTTATTTGTACGCATGTGCAGTATATGTGTATCAAATCTGGTCAAAATTTGTCAAAGGTCAGGGTCAATACCATCCAAAATAGGTGAAACACCTATTAGGACACGATTAGAAAATGTATCAACCAAATTTGTTATGCACAATATTCCATCATATAAAACACTTGATAGGTCAAATTTTCAAAATTAACAAATTGTAACTATTGTACATTTGGATTTCGCAGATATCATGCTATTCACGACATCTTGTTTGTTTGTTTATTGTTTGTTTGGCCACACAGAATATGTCAACGTGGACCACAATTTTTACACATTCTCTTTTTTCAAGCAAGTATCTCTATGTAGTAGGTGCAATTAGAATGTGAGTACGTCTCTAAAATACGTACCATAAAAGCACACAAACACCACACAAAACAAGTCCTGGTGAGGATCTGCAATCACCGATTGCTCTCTCTAATTCTTAAAACACATTGGGATAAAACATTGTTCTGGGTATGTTTGAAAATAATTTCATTGCATATTGAAAATGAATGTTCAGCTTTTTCCTTGACGGTCGTTTCTGTGATTGCCTTCTCATTAAAATGAATGCACGACTGAAATTGATACTTCTTCCCCCCCCCCATTTGTGAAACGTCCGACATGTCTGAATAAAAAAATCACTACCAACCTGAGGTGCTCATACTTCCAAACTCCCTCATCTTGTCCATCAGGGGCTTCCAAAATCTTGTCAATATTCGAGAAGTCTGCCCGGATATTTTGCTGTATAAACTGAAAAATAAAAATAAAAATTCAAGTTTTACTTTGTTCAATGGGAATCAAACAGGAATACATTCTAAAAAGATCAATATAAGCCTCAAAAATTTTGGTGGAAACTGCTATCTACACCAAAGGTGTGTAACCTTAAAAGATTACTTTAATGCACTTACTCCGTTTGAATGTAGGATATTCCCATTTTCTTCTCAGGGGCTCAGTTGTTCTTTGAAAAAGCAGAAAGGCCACTACAGCACAGTAACAAGATACTCTACATTCTACAAGAAAAGACTACAACCAAAACATGAAAAAAATACCAAAGATAATTTTGAACCACTTTCCCGATTCACTCAGGGCCAAAGCTCTGAGCTACTTGTACCGCCCACCAACGAAATGGTGGTGCAACATCGGCAGCAGAGGTTGGATTTGTCTAAAAAAGAGACAAAATATCTTGCTTGTGAAATAAAATTTGGCATCAACGTTACTCATGTCTGTTCTCTCATCATTTCAAAGTGAATGTTAAGCCTGGTGTTGGCTTAACGGTTAAGGTGGCAGCTTAACATCTTAGGGTCTTGAGTTTGAGCCCCTGTCATTCCATTGAAATAACACCAGGTGGATTGACTCAGCTTGTCATCCTTCCGAGATCAGCGAAATGAGTACCAGCTTACTGGTAACAGGGGCACTGCATCAGCAGCACAACCGCTTCCAAAACATGATACAACCAGCAGCCACAGGCTGCATACGAAATAACAAAAAGTAATGATGAATTTTCAAACGCAGGTGGGGAAGCGTCCGCTGTAAACGGAGACAGACGAACGCACGGACAGATACCACCAGTCATCAATATATATATATGATATATAATATTATAATATATTACAATAACATATAATATAATATACAATATACTATACATATACATATATATATATATATATATAAAGGGTGTCACACCTTGACGATTTAGCGAACGTATGCCGTTTTTTACAAATTTGCCGAATACCTGCACACGTCGAATACGTTATTGGTAAGTTTTGTATACGTTAGGGAATTCCCTGAAAAACACTGCCATAATCGTTGTACGCTGCTTAATCGTTGACTTTTGTGCTTTTCTCTCTTTTTCGAATGGCTTAAATTTTACGACGTACTCGGCGTTGGCTCACACGGTTCCGCTACGCTGGCCATAAGTTGTAGGCACGTTTATGCGATCGTTGACACACGTTAATTGTATGTTACTCATAAGTCGAACACTAGAGTAACATTGCGTACCCGAACTTATTTCTAACCTATGAGTAACGTTTGTAAGCACGCTACACAAACGTTGTTCACACTTCGCAACACGCTACTTGAAGTTCCTCATACGTCGAAACACTCAAGTAATGTTAGGTACCGTGACTTATTTATAACCATGAATAACGTGTTGGGAATTATTACGCTATTCATACGCTGACTATCGTTGGCATAGGTTGTGGACGACTAAAACACGATAAACAATCGTTGGTTAACTTATGTATAAGTTCTCGAAGCGTTCTGTGTTCATTACTAGTACATTATGCATTTGTCAAAGTCGTTTTTAATACTTTAAAAATAAAACAAAGAAATATTTTCATCGTGGAGATGAGGAAAAAAAATTAGCCGAAAAACATCGAACAATGGTGCAAAGTAGTCTCTATTCGTGGACGATAAGAGATCCATCATCACCCACACCCTCCCATCACGCTCACCTACTACTTACTACTATACTACTACTACAATACTACTACTACAACTACTACTACTACTACTACTGACATAGACACTACTACTACTTACTACTACTACTGACATAGACATACTATACTACTACTGACATAGACATACCACTACTACTACTGATGTAGACATTCTACTACTACCAATGCTACTACTACAACTACTACTACTATTACTACTGTCACGCACACCAACTTACTGCTAATGTATTACTACTACTGTACTACTGGATTGACATCTACTCACATGGAGTCTGGAACAATGATGGGTTCTCTTGTGAAGCCCATTTGTAGTTACCAATTCCCTAAACGCTGCCAATACGCCAGTACACGTAGATGTAAGTTAGAACACTTTCAGTAAGTTCTGTGGTTGTCCGGAGACGTCAATTAATTCATCTACACGACAATGTGCGTTATACATACGTTACAAATAGGTTCATAGCATGTTATTCAATGTTAGATGCACTTACTTAGGTTCAAACATGCTACACATAGGTTAAACACACGGTCTCTTACGTTCATAGCACGGTAGCCATTGGTTCAGGCCAGTTATACATAGTTTCAATGCAGTTACTCATACTTTCCAAGCCGTTAAACATGGCTAAGCTGACGTTACTCATTGTTCAAAGCACGTTACTCATCGGTTATAAAATGGGTTTCAAGTATGTGCCATTAACTGTGACGTGCTTCGATTATGACTAACCTAAAAGTAACGTGTGTTCGCCGTTGTTTAAAGATTCGCGAACGTGCCAAGAACAGATTCAACGCATGCGAAACGTGTGAGCCTTACGTCGATACGTCTTAAAATTTTCAGCATGCTTGAAATTTCACGACGTATCGAACGGACTGGTAATATGCCGCGTACTTCAATGATTTCGAGCATAATCTTACACGTATACTCAACTTTCTATAGCGTATTTGACGTGTGCCTAGCGTTGTAAACCCATTTTTCATAGAATGGCATACGCTGGCAAATCGTCAAGGTGTGACTGCAATGTTGACAATTCAAAATCTTGGGCAGTTTTGATTCAATCGGCGTCCGGCAAGTTCTCAACAGGCTACGCCATGAGTTCGCCGGTGATACGTATACGCGCGCAAAGGTAAGTTAAAACTATCGTTTGTTCTTAGGTTTGAACGCCGATCACAAGTAAGCATTCGTTGGTAAAAAGTATGTTAAACACAACGAAACGTTCTGTGCCCGGTACTAATATGTTATGCAAACGACCAACACGTTTTGAATACGCCAAAACTCAAAAAAAACCATCAAATTTCAGCGTACGTCAACGTTTTACATACATTTTTATACGTTGCCATTGCTGGCTTAAACGTCAAGGTGTGACAGGCCTTACGAAGCCCCATACATTTGACAAAGCATTCACAAAAGATTGAAAACGGTGCTGCCTTGAACATCATCCCTGACAGATTGGCACTCCGACGCAAGATACTGGTCTGAAAAGTCGAGGCATTATAATTTGTTCCGTTTAAGGGTTGCCGGCGATAAGTCGCCGACTCTTTGTAAAAGACACCGTGGGATCTTTAACATCCACCAACAACCAGTACTGCCAGACAGGTCATCTTGCTTCATATATCCTTCCAATAGACAGCACACACATTAATGCCTTGCGCTGCATGGATGACAGTATATAGGTGCGTCGAGATTTAAAGTCAGACTAGACAGCTCGAATGCGAGTGTTCACACCTCTAAACAAATTACCCCACCAACCCTAAATCTAATTTCCAGCAAGAAAAACAATTTTAATCATACATATACTTATATATTGAAAATATAAAATCACAAATCATGCCAGGTCTTGGACTATTTTGAGCATTTCTTTTGTAATACGTTTTAAGCGCCCGGAGTACATGTGATCCCGAACATGTATGCAGTTCATGTAGGACGTTGGTGCAAATATCACACGCAACACAAAGTCATAAGAGACAAACAGCGTTATCCTTTTTACATGAATATTAGACAATAGGAAACAGACAAATCATCTCAACTATTTGGGATTTGAACCTGGGATCTCACCACCATGAGATACATGCTAAGATAGGAACACCAATTTTGGAGTGAAATGTCATTATATTTATATATATATATATATATATATATTGTTACGGCTGTGGAAATTCGCAGAGCACCATATAGGTCCTTAGATCAGTTATGCCGATAAGTCTGTGTTCAGTTAGATTTCCCACCGATGTTTAACGGGCAATTAGTCGTGTGCAGGGCTGTGAATCTTCAGTTAGCCGTTTTCTTTTACTATCTTTATTTTGCAACAACCACACAACCGCATCTCAACCACCTTCTCCACAACCGCATCTCAACAACACGCCATCCACACCACAGCACCGGCCATAACAACACCAAAACCAACTTCTCCACAACCGCCGACATCTCCACGAACACCAAAGGGCAACAAAAACAACTCCATCACTCCTCGGAAAGCGACGGTTAAAAGTATTCACTTTACAAGTTCCCTCAGATCGGGTAAACAAGATTGACGCGTTGGAACTCAACTCCCGCCCCAATTTCCCTCAGATCGGGTAAACAAGATCGACGGTTGGAACTCAACTCCCGCCCCAATTCCCTCAGATCGGGTAAACAACATTGACGGTTGGGAAACAACAACTCATCCAGCGATCTCTGTTGGAATGTCCCCCCCCCGCCCCGCGCGCCGCGAAGGGAGGGGCGAGGCGCCAGGGGATAAAAGAGCTCGCTGAACGCAAGATGTGGTTGTGTGGAGGAGAGGAGAGAGTTGAGGAGGAGTGCGGTGGAGTGTCTGTCGGGGTCGGAGCGCCTGGAGCCTGAAACTGCAGTCGGTGGCGAAGCTGAGGAGAGCGGAGGAGACGCGAGCACGGCCAAGCCTGCTGTTGCCGCGCGGAGCTGCGTGTTCGTGTTCGGGACGTGGAGAGAGCCGGAGAGACTCGCCACCAGCACCGAACGTCTGAGGTGAAGGTAACCTGCCGCCTCTTGGAGCTCCTTCGGTCCTCAAAGCTCCAGGTTTATAAGACCCCGAGAGGTCAGTCTACCCCCTCGTCTTTGAGGGTTTTTCCTTGCTTTTCTTTTGTATGAAAGTTGTGGCGCCAAGTCCGTCAAGTAGAATTGTATAAGTAACTGTACATAATAAATAAACGGTCGTAGTTCCTTTGCATTGTGTTTGGCTGTATAATTGCATGTGTGCTTCCCCCATTCATTGCATGACTGCTTACGTGCTTATGTGTTGTTTGGAAATAATGTGCTTCTTTAAATGTTGACCTGTTCGTCACGTCATTTTCCCCAATTGAACTGCCATCTTGCCCTCGGAATATAGTGGGCTTTTAAATAGCCGATAATAGAATCGGTCCAGCGAGGCCTCGCGATAATACCCCGCTCGGTTATCCCAAAACGGAGCGAGCTGCTTAAGCGGCTCGTGTCCAAGCAGGCCTCGCTGAGGTACAATCTCTCGGTAATCTACCCGCGTGAATAATTAAGTAAATCGATTATTTGGCGATCGACCCTGTAGCGCGGGTAGAGTGCGGACAAGGTTGTGGTGTGCTTGAGCACACCCGTGACTGGTTTTCGGCGTTGTTCCAGAAAGTCGCGACTGAATTGTCCGTTCGGTGGGCGAAGCGAACGCTATTGGTTAGACGCGGTCGTTCGCACGCCGGCGGGCGAGAATTCGTAATATGGTGTCAGCGAGCGGGAAACAAACTCTCCCGTCTCCAAACAAATTAACGGGAATCGGATCAAGGGGTGTGTAGAGCGACCCTCCTTCCCAAATTTTGAGTGGTTAATTGTTCGATACGAAAGATGGCATTTGAAGCGAACGAGAGCAGGGGTAATAAATAGAGATTTAGAAATGTTTGAATCTATGGCCCGGGGCGAAATCACCGTGCAGGACACTCCATTATGCGCCAGCTATTGTTATTTTTTGCTGGCGAAGATGGATGGCATGGGAAGCGAAATGAATGAAGTGCTTGCAAGATAATAAGCGACATGGAAACAAATACGCAGCAAATGAAAATGAAAGGGAGGCGAATTTAAAAGAAAGCGCAAAGGAAATGAAGGAAGAAATAAAAAACAACATGGTGCGAGCGCGCAAATCATCAGGGATGAGGAATATGCAAAACTGCGGGGTGAGATGCAGCGCATCGAGCGGAATCTCCAGGCTGGCAAAGCAAGTGACGGCAGTGGCGCGCGACGAAGCGCGGAAACGGTGTGCAAAAATGGCGGCGCCACGTGTTGGAGCGAACGAGGCTGAGAGGGAGTTGCAACGGCTGTCCGGCCACGAGAACGACGGCGAGTCGTAATTAATGGGGAGACCGAGACGTGTAAGACGAGACTCGTGCAGGTGACAGAGAAAAGTGACGTGACACAGAGGGAAAATTAAATGGGGTGACTGAGACATGTAAGAGACACGTGGAGACGACAGAGATAATAATATTTTTAAATTACCCCCGTGTGGGGGTGACGGTCATCTCTATAATGTTTTTTACTATCATAATCGATGAACCGTTGCCAGATATCTCCTAAAATGACAGACTAGATAGGTTTTGAAAATGGCGACTTTCACAACTTTCGTGACCTCTGACCTTGACCCTGACCTCGAATCCGGGGAAAAATATGTCGTTGGGTATCACTCATCGACCTCTACCCACATACCAAATTTTCATCAAGATCGAAGTAAAAGTTTTCTTTGTACCGGAGGGTGTTTTTGACCATCTTCCAGGTACGTGGCGGCCAAACGGAAGGAAATTCAAAAATCTGTCCGTTAGAACAGATAATATTTTTTACTATCATAATCAATAAACAGTTGCCGAATATCTTGTAGAATGCAGACTAGATAGGTTTTGAAAATGGCGATTTTTATAACTTACGTGACCTCGTTACCTCGTCCCTGACTTGAACCCAGACAAAAAGTTATATCGTTGTGTAACACTCATCGACCTCTACCACATACTAAGTTTCATCAAGATCGGAAGAAAAAATTGTTGACGGACGTACGGACGGACGGACATTTGGTCGGCTTTATTTAGTCATCTCGGTGGAGATGACCTAATAAAGGAAGTGAAAGAAATAACAGAGACGCGGCGAGATATAAAAGTAGAAGAGTGACTACACGATAAGACGGGGTGAAAGACGAGCACACACACATGGAGTTAGCGAGGACAATGAGGGGGTGCTTGGGGAATGTGTCGTGACCCGTGCAAGCAGCCGGATAGCTCCTCCAGGAACGGAGGGGACGCTATCCCCTGAGGCAGATCTGACCAGGGTGGTCCGGTCGAGCTTGCGAGTAGAGGGGCGAGTGCTGTTGACGGGTGCACACGAAGCTTGGGGGGTATGAAGGCCCCGGGAACCCTTGTGGTGACGCGATTCCCCATTGTGAATGTCCCGTGTGTGTGTTCACGAGTGTGGCAAAATGCGTGCTGCAACGCGCGCATAGCGTGGGTGAAAAGGTTGTGTGAAAGGGACCGCGTGTGTGAGTAATATGGTGTGCGTGGTTGCGAGTGAGCCGAAATGCGTGCCTTCAGCACGCCGTGTGTGGATGAAACACCGTGTGTGGATGAAGCACCGTGTGTGAGTGGAACCACGTGTGCGAGTGAAATGGCATGCGTGAGTGAGAGAGACGCGTGTGTGAGGTGGCGGTATGAGAGGGAGATGGCGGTTGGCATGCGCGAACATGCAACCGCATGTCCCGTGTGAATGTCATGTCGAGGTGTGTGAGCGTCGTGGCACGTGGAAGTTTGTGCGCGAGAGTGCGACGAAGACGGTGCCTGACGGTGACAAAGGCCGAGTAGCGGCCGTAGCTGTTTTGGGACCGTGCCGGGTTTGCACGGCAGCGCTGTGCGGGGTCCGTGCTGTGCTACGCACGAGGCCGCCACGTGCGCGTCTGCGGAGTGAAATCGGTCCGAAACGCCGCGGTGGATTCGAGCCGACCCCGCAGATGGACAGAAGGTAGGCTGGGACATGGATTTGGACCGGATGGGTTCTCCACGCGAGCGTGTTTGTAAAGCTCCGACGAGTAGAGCACATGTGTCCGCATGGGGAACCCTCGAAACGCGAGCTTGCTTTTAATGCGCAGGGTAACGTCGTGGCTGCATGGTTGGAATCGGCAGAAGGAAAATCCCTGCCGGATGGTACCGTCCGAGGAGGGACGAGGTACCGCGAACAGCTGCCATGACGTCACGGGAATAGCGCAGGTTGCGAGTTGCCTGCGCTGGTGCGCGCATGAAAAAAAAAAAGCAAGCCTCGCTTCGGGTGAACAGGATTCCTGGGCAGGGGTGGAAGACCCTTGCCCCGGGCCAGGAAGGAACTAGTTAGGGGGAAGGGATAGTGATAGCTCGACCGGCTCCAGGGGCAGGGATAAGTCCTCATGGAGCCCGTGGAATGGATTAGTAGAGGGGTTTTTAGTTCAGATTTAGGATGGAAATGGATTTTGGATTTGAGGACAGAGACAGACATTGAATGTTGTAGTGGGACGTAGCTTAGCTACGTAGAGTTAAAAGGATGTGCTACTAGTTGAAGGGATGACGAGGAGCACGAGTAGTTAGGGATTTAGTGAAGAGAATGGCAGTGATCAGTGATGTGAGAGATGAGTTGAGAGTGGGAAAAAGTACTTGAGAGTGAGTGAGGGCCAGCGGGCCTGTGCATATGGAGTGAATGTGGAATGCATTGTGCGATGATGATTGGGGGAGGAGTGATTCCCACCAAGGGACCCCGGGTCAGTGTAAAGTGAGTTAGTGGGTTAGTTCAAATTGACAAATGGAGGTCGTTTTGGCTGTTGGTCGGATGTAGGCTCGAACATTGAGGGTGCAGGAGCCTGTTGACGGGCTGGGAGCGTGGCTGCGAATGGTGAGTATCGCTTAGTGGGTACCCGCGGCACCGGGGCTAGTCTGCCACGGTAGGCCAAGGGTCATGGGGGGCCGGGGATAGTGTAGTGAGCACGGGTGGCCCGCATAATGCGGGGCGGGGCGCCATGGCGCGCGTTGGGCAGTGCATTGGGCACGGGCACCAGGAAGGGGCCGGGGCCAGCCTGCCACGTGAGCATTTCAGGGGGTAGCCATGGAGGGCATTCCCCAGTGTTTAGGGAGCTGGCAGGCTCGGAGGCAGTTGCAGGGCCCGGGGTGCCATAGTTGGAGAATCGCAGAGGGTAGTCTCCTGCCAAGGGAGCCACGCGTCCAGCACGAACCGTGCGAGGGACAAGGGAAAATTTGACGGCATGGCCAAAAGTGTGAGGGACCAACACAGGCGACGGGAATCTTGGTTTTAGAACCAGCAGTTTAAGCGAGAGGCGCTTTTGAAAAGCCCGGGGTAGTTTAAGATAATAAATGTTAGGGTAGTTGGAGATGTACCCTCCGCCACATCATCCCTTCGCGTTGTGGGCCGCTGGACTCCCCGTGGTAAGTAGATCGCTGAGATCTGAGGAGGGCCATTCTGAGGCTTCGTTGGGCCTCGACACAGGACACTAGCTCTCTTATTCCCTCCAGGAGGGAATGTAGGGGTGGGAGTAGGCTAGGTGACAGAATAGGTTAGCCGGACAAAGACGATAAAGGGGTTAGGGAGACGATTTATAGAAGGGGAAATAAAAATAAAAAAAAAAAATAAGATGGGGCTAAATTATTGTGTTTTGCAAACTAAGGGGGTGGGTATGGACAGAGACAGGCAAAGGCGATAGGTTGGGAGGGAGACAGTAGGGTAGGTCCGAGCCGCCTTCGAGTGGCCAGCACCACCGCACTCCTCCACACACCTGCAGGACGAGACAAGAGGGCCGGCCAGCTTCACCTGCGGACTGTTTTGCTGCAAGGCCTGTGCGGTCAGTTCACCTGCCGGCTGTTTTGCTACAAGGCCTGTGTGCGGTCAGTTCACCTGCCAGCTGTTTTTACTACAAGGCTGTGCCGGTCAGCTTCACCACCGGCCTGTTTTGCTACAACGGCCTTGTCTTTGCCTTGCCATGCCCTGTCTGCCTGCCTCTGCTTGCCCCATGCCTGCTAGCCTTCTTTGCGTTTGCCCATTTCATCCATCACCATGTGCCCAGTACAATCCATTTTTCTGCAGGGACTGCCTTGCAGGCAGCCGCACACGGGGAATGCATTTGTGCACCCGTGCACCGTTTGTGTTCACTGCGCTCATTCAAGGGGAGGCCTAGGACTGCATTGGTGCAGCCGGCATATTCCCTGTCACCTGAATTTTGTTCATGAGCCAGAGACTGCGTATGAGCAGCCTGGCTCCTGCTTGAAAATGGCTGTGGATGGCGCATAGCCGCGGGTTAGGGTGAGTTGCCTTCAGCAGCTGAAGACTTGAAAAGTTTTTGTGACAGACAACGGGCCTTTTGAACAGGCCCCGAAGACATCCGACCTTCAGCTGCAGGGGCGCTCACCCTCAAATACCGCTGACATTGCTATGTGCCCTTTTTCCCACAGAGTCCATCAGTCCTGGGCCATGGTTAGTGTAAAATGTATAAGGATAAGTTAAGTTAAAATTGTACATGACTTTTGCTTCCCCTGCATGTGGTCTTAGCACCGGCAATTTATTTAAGGTCTGTATGAGTGGGTTTGCTTAGTTAGTTACTCAGCCCATAGGTTATTTATTTTTTGGACACGAATACACTAAATGTCGCACTCAGGGATCCGAAGATAAAACGTACTAGGGAAACTTACACATGATGGCACACGAAAATTCGACGACTCGGGACGAGTCTGTAAAAAGGGGAGGGGGTAGTGTTACGGCTGTGGAAATTCGCAGAGCACCATATAGGTCCTTAGATCAGTTATGCCGATAAGTCTGTGTTCAGTTAGATTTCCCACCGATGTTTAACGGGCAATTATTCGTGTGCAGGGCTGTGAATCTTCAGTTAGCCGTTATTTTTTTACTATCTTTATTTTGCAACAACCACCACAACCGCATCTCAACCACCTTCTCCACACACTGCATCTCAACAACCACGCCATCCACACCACAGCGCCATCCACAACAACCACAAACCAACTTCTCCACCACCGCAACATCTCCAAGAACACCAAAGGGCAACAACAACAAACTCCATCACTCCCTCGAAAGCGACGGTTAAAAGTATTCACTTTACAAGTTCCCTCAGATCGGGTAAACAAGATGACGATTGGAACTCAACTCCCGCCCCAATTTCCCTCAGATCGGGTAAACAAGATTGACGGTTGGGAACAACAACTCATCCAGCCGATCTCTGTTGGAATGTTCCCCCCCCCCCCCCCCGCGCGCCGCGAAGGGAGGGCAAGGCGCCAGGGGGATAAAAGAGCTCGCTGAACGCAAGATTGTGGTTGTGTGGAGGAGAGGGAAAGAGAGTTGAGGAGTGAGTCGGTGGATTGTCTGTCGGGGTTCGGAGCGCCTGGAGCCTGAAGCCTGCAGTCGGTGGCGAAGCTGAGGAGAGCGGAGGAGACGCGAGCACGGCTAAGCCTGCTGTGCCGCGCGGAGCTGCGTGTTCGTGTTCGGGACGTGGAGAGAGCCGGAGAGAGCTCGCCCACCAGCACCGAACTGTCTGAGGTGAAGGTAAGCTGCGCGGCCTCTTGGACTCCTTCGGTCCTCAAAGCTCCAGGTTTATAAAGACCCCGAGAGGTCCAGTCTACCCCCTCGTCTTTGAGGGGTTTTCCTTGCTTTTCTTTGCATGAAAGTTGTGGCGCCAAGTCCGTCAAGTAGAATTGTATAAGTAACTGTACATAATAAATAAACGGTCGTAGTTTCTTTGCATTGTTCTTGGCTGTATAATTACATGCGTGCTTTCCCCATTCATTGCATGACTGCTTTACGTGCTTATGTGTTGTTTTGGAAATAAATGTGCTTCTTTAAATGTTGACCTGTTCGTCGCGTCATTTTCCCCAATTGAACTGCCATCTTGCCCTCGGAATATAGTGGCTTTTAAATAGCCGATAATACAATCGGGTCCAGCGAGGCCTCGCGATAATACCCCACTCGGTTATCCCAAAACGGAGCGAGCTGCTTAAGCGGCTCGTGTCCAAGCAGGCCTCACTGAGGTACAATCTCTCGGTAATCTACCCGCGCGAATAATTAAGTAAATCGATTATTTGGCGATCGGACCCTGTAGCGCGGGTAGAGTGCGGACAAGGTTGTGTGGTGTGCTTGGAGCACACCCGTGACTGGTTTTCGGCGTTGTTCCGGAAAGTCGCGACTGAATTGTCCGTTCGGTGGGCGAAGCGACCGCTATTGGTTAGACGCGCTCGTTCGCACGCCGGCGGGCGAGAATTCGTAAACAATATATAATATATATATATATATATATATATATATATATATATATAATATATATATTATATATATATATAATAATATATATATAAATACACACACACATACATATACATATATATATATATATATGTAAATACATATATACACGTGGCAAAATTTCTTAACTCTCCTTCCCCAACCAAAACATTGAAAAGTTTAATCGAATGTGCAGAGGGGAAATGTACGTAACATTTTACAAAATCAATTTTGTCCAAATCTGTCACTCATATTAGTTACTAGACGACCCGTGAACCCGTTGGGTTCCCGTTGTGACAGCGGTTAATAAAAAAAATCATTTCAAAAAAGATAGCTCCAGCAAACTATATCGCTGAGGTTGTTTGCATTGATCAAATTCTCCCGAAGAGTACTTGACTGAATCCGGAATTGATTTTTTTATAAATTTTTTCGTTGCCCGATTTGAACTAAACTTGATACTGCACACCGCAGGAGAATGGTGAGTAGGGTGAGCCAAAATATTTTGCGCTATCGTGTACTGTTTTGGCTGTATTTCGGGAACATACATACATACATACAAGATGAGAGTTTTAGTAATATACTAGATGACCCGTGAACCCGTTGGGTTGCCGTTGTGACAGCGGTTGATGAAAAAAATCATTTCAAGAAAAATAAATAAACAAAGATAACTGCAGCGAACTATACCGCTGAGGTTGTTTTCATTGATCAAATTCTCCTGAAGAATACTTGACTTAATCGGGAATTTATTTTTTAATAATTTTTTTCGTTGCCCGATTTTAAGAAAACTTGATACTGCACACCGCAGGTGAATGGTGAGTAAGGTAGGCCGAAAATTTTTGCGCTATCGTGTACAGTTTTGGCTGTATTTCGGGAACATACCATACATACATACATACATACAAGATGAGAGTTTCAGTAATATATAGATATATAGATTGTTACAATCAGTTAACACTCTCTGATTAACAACCATTTTCGTGTCTGATTCACATTCACTAAACAGTGGTTTCCTTACCCAGCAGAGCTTCATCTCGTATCACACGTACACCGTAACAATTATCAATTTTCTTCTGTACATCCATCCATACATCCATCGGGACCATACTCTGTGCAGAGCGTTGGTGCTACTGAAGCAGTCTCTTGGGCTATTGGGCACAATCCTGGAAGGGTCGCCACGCCGACGCAGGATACTCAAATGGCTCATTCATCCCAGCAAGCTGGTACTCATTTTGCCGACCTCAGAAGAATAACAGGCTGAGTCAACCCCACCTGGTATGAATTCAATGGCCGAGCGGGATTTGAACTCGGGACCCTGGGATCCCAAGCCCGCCACCCTAACCATTCAGCCAACACCAGGCATAATTTTCTTCTGGGAATCGCAAAACCAGTTTAATTCCTAATATTTTTTATTTTCACATCCACCGATTGTTTACAACGAAGAGTGTGCTTGTTGCCAGACTTGTGGAAACCGAGGCAAAACCAAGTGCTATTTTATGATAACCATCACTAACTTACCTGCTGCACGGCCAATGTGCTGTCCATTTCTTCAAAAGGTTCATCAGGCCAGTTGTAAAAATCCTACAAAAACACAAAAAATAAATTTGGTACACCAGACTCGTCGGCGTAATGGTTAGAGCATCCATTCTGGGTCTGGGAGGTCTGTGGTTTGAACCCTGACTGCGTCATACCAAACACTTCAAACGCTACGTGCTGTTTCTTCGATTGACACTCAGAATTATAAAAACTCATATTTTTATCTCGTATTTTATTATTATTATTATTATTATTAAGTAATGCAATAAATATGCTCACAAGAAAGTACAACACATCATTTTACATCAATTAATTTAAGTAAGGATAATTATGTCTGCTCCAATAAGATAACGATGTGCCACTTGCTGGCATCGGATGTTATGCTGCACTCTAAACTGCCATTTCATTTTAATTACAATTGTTTATGTTATGTTCTTAACCTTAAAAGGAATATAGTTAGTCTTCATGAAGGCCTGTCAATCTGTGACAGTGGACAAGATAAACGATGCATTTAATAACCCTTCGACGATTCATCAACTTTCTCGTGGTCACGTCACAGGCCGACATTCTGCTTCTGTCACCGTAAGTACGAAGTGTTACCAAAGCAGTACACAGTGCGATTGATATTCCTGGTTTTTTCCCCACACTCTGGTTCTTTCTGTTGCACATTTTCAGGGGAATTCCAAAACAGTGTTCATGGAGCATGTAGCACCATCGAAGTTACGGTCCAAAAAGAGACAAAAGATGGCACGAGATAATGTATTAGGCCGACAAATTTCTCAGTTTTGTGCTTTGCTTCTTTTGAGAAAGATTCTTGTAAAAATGAGGTCAAGGTCAAAAAAATTATGTCAATCCCACATACTTTGTATTCCCGTTATTGATGGAAAAATTTTGTAAAATTAAGCTTTTAAAAAAGCCTGGCCGAACCTATCTAAAAAGGGAATATGTTCCGATTGGACAAACTTCAGTCAAGTTATGGTAAAATGTTAAATATGACTATAATTATGTCATGACTAAAAATTAGGTCAAGGTTGAAAATTTTACATCAACCCCACATACTTTATATTTGCATAACTGATGCAAAATTCATTCCGAAACTTCCAGCCAGCTCCGAGATTCAGCTCGGAAATTTAGAGTGTTGGGAAGGAAGAGAATTTTTTTTTATAATTGGTTCACGAGCGCCAGCCAGAGTGACCACTATATTCGTTATGTTGGGTAGTCGATAAAGTCGAAAAAAAAATTTTTTTTTTTTTGATCTACCCTTATTATCACTTTTTCCGTCGATATGTTTGTCTGTCTGTATGTCTGTATGTCTGTATGTCTGTCTGTTCGGTCCAGTGCTCCGTTAATACAATGGCGATTTCGATGAACTTGGTGGGTAGGTTCATACCATGACCTAGTTGTGTGCAAATGAGAACAGTTGCTATGGAGACCACCGTTGCCTAGTAACGGGACTTTGAAATTTTTGAAAAATCATAAAAAAAATATTTTTTCGAAAATCAAAAATCGGGCCACGAGCGACTGTGGGCAGTACATTCAGCCATATTGTCAAAAATTTCCAGCCGAATCCTATGAAAACTGTCGGAGAAGATAGACTTTGAATGAACCCTGGTCGAAAACAATAAAAAAAACGATTCGTTATATCTCAGAGATTATGAGTCAGATATACATGAAACTGGTATGTTAGGTTCATGGTATGTCCTAGTTATGTGTGAGAAAGAACCGTTGCTATGGACCCCTCCATTGCCTAGCAACGGCCGAAAACCTCTAAATGTGGGGGTATTTTAATGAAAAAACAATCTGCAGCATTAACCCTTGAAGCTAGAATCATGAATTTTTTGTGCTTAATCCTCAGGTCATTCCCCATCGAACGGGCTCATCGCGTCAGTTCTATTGGGTAGGCGACACCCATGTCCGCCTACCGGCTTGTCTGTGTGTGTGTCTGTCTGTCTGTGTCTGTCTGTCCAGAGAATAACTCCGTGGACTTTGATCCGATCTTGATGAACTTGGTTATGTGTTCGATATCAATGTCTAGTTGCGTTTTCCTGAATGAGGACATGCTACGCCCATTGTGGGCGGAGCACGCCCAAAAAATAGCCATTTTTAGGGGGTAGTCAGATTAAAAATCTATCTTCTCCAAGGGAATTGACTGAATGGAATGGTTCTTCGGTATTTGAATAGCAAAATGAATTATCTAAAACTTGTCATTGTCTGATTTTTCATTTTCGTCCCAAGGTCAAAAACTTAGAAAATTGCGAATTTTGACATAAAAATCATACGACTGCCAAACTTTGAGAGCTAGGATGACAATATTTTTTATGCATAATCTTGAGGTCATTCCCCACCTAAAGTCTTCAAACCATTTTGCTCTATCTCGAACACCTTGCCCGTGGCGCCCCCTTCAAGTTTGTTTTTACGCTGATTTCATCAAAGTATGGATAATCGAGGAGTGCGAAATTCCATATAGCCTATATGACGTTATATTGTTCTGGAATGTTCCGGAGGAGTTTTGCACCAAAGGTCATAATCCTTGACCTTTGACCTTTAAAGGCCACAAAGGTCAAATTTTCAAAGTTGTAGGAATCGAACCGGGTTTTCGACCATCTTTTGACGAACTAACTCCAATAACCTAGGCACGTATCCTGTTTCCTTATTTTAATGTCCACAACATTGTTTTGTGACCTTTAAAGGTTATGCAAAGGTCAAAATTTTGAAAGTTGTTGAAGAAACCGGGTTTTCGACATTTTGCAGCTAATAACCTGTCACTCGTACCACATCATGTTGATCATTTTTATAACTTGGTCAAAAATTATCACATTGTCTATCCTTGACTTCTGAAACATCTACATCGTCAAATACCGCTCGTGAACCATCGTCGTCTTCAGACTTGTCCTTTCCTATAATTCACGGACCGGTATTTGCGTGTTTGTGTTTGTTTGTCCGTCGTGTTACTCCTCCTACAGTTCTGAGCCGATTACATCCAGCCTTGCTACGTCTGCTCAGCATGACTGCAATTCGTGTTTCGGTGAGTTTTTATCTTTGCCGGTAATCTTGGGGTGCAGTGGGGGCGGGAGGGGGACGCAAATTATCTATGTAAATGTGTACCGTGTAGTGCCACCTCAAGGTGGGGGAGGGTATTACAAGTCCCCACCATTTACAGTACTACTGTATTCCTGTCCTCACGTTTTCCAGTGCAGTGAGGTATGTTTTTGCTTCATGCATGTAACGCGGGTTATTTATTTATTTTTGTAGGGGGGGGAGCAATTGAAGCAGCTGTCAGTTGCCTATACACCGCCCAAATAAAGGTACGTGTCAGAAAAATGCTTGGAACAAGATCGCCCGTTGAGCTGCTACTCTGCTCGTCACAACAATGTTCTAAATGTTGAGTCGGTCAGTCTCGTAGCTCCAGCAACGCTGTCCAAAAGTGTAATGGATGGAGCATCCTCCACAGCCGACTGGAAGGTAGGTTCTCGGTTTACAAATCTGTATGTTGGGAGATCTTGAGAGGATTGGTGTTGTATTAATCCTACGGAGTGCGTGCCATCCCAACATAGGTATGGCCACTTCCTGATGTGTATACAGTATGTACAGTACAAAAATGTCCCCCCCAATACTATACCGGACCATCATGCACAAGGTGGATTTTATCAGTTGCCAACAAATTAAAAATTCCAAACCAAATCTCAGCGATCTGGAAATCTTCTTTAATATTTATTGCTCTAAAGATACATTTGTAAGATTTTACTGGATCCCACAAAAACATCTGTTACCGTCCGAATCACATCGTATCGGGATCACACGCAGCGGTGAAAGCACCATGGAATAATCAATATGAGGAACGAAACAATCGTCACGAACCTGCATCTTTGTCGCAGGCCGATTTCTCCGAACTATCGTCGACTCCGACATGCTGTGGGAAAAATGATTCAGATTTAACACTTCCTGTTTGGGGAATTTTTTTGTTTTTTTT
>CM068959.1:106183758-106194588 GCA_035128595.1 Eptatretus atami
ACGGTTACTTACAGAGGTATTGTACGAGACTTTGGGGACATTGAATAGTTGAGACACAAACATACAGGTATCCTATAAATAGTCCACCGCAGATCGTAGCGATAAGTGGCTATGTGTTAGCGGCCGGAGTGAATTGTAGCGTCACCTTCCATTGTTAATGATTTAGAAATCGATTAGTTAGTTATTCGGGAAAACGAAACCAATGGAGACGGCACCCCGCCCGCTTCATCTCATGCGGAAGAAGTAGACAAAGGGAGACAAGAAGGAAACCCCATTGCGCGATCCGGTGATTCATGATAGCAAACAACTCCCGTACCCACCCGTACTTGAGCGGGGATAAGGATCACGGAGAGGCAAAATGAGTCACGCCAGTGGTGCGGGGGGTGGTCAGAGGTTTGGCCCCGTAAGGAGGTAGAGGAGATATACTTTCTGGATTCGCTTGCGTGGTTCGCGGTAGTCAGTTGAGGGGCTGGGCGTTGTTCTGTGCAGAACCTTCGGTCCAACTTGATACCATGTTTGTTTGCCCGCGTTAGGGTTGGAGGCCTTCGGAAGTCTACTGATTTGCTTCACTGCAGCAGTAAATAAAGTTGTCAGTGCAGAAGTCTTTCGGGACCTGCTTGACTCCTGCAAGTGGTAAGGGTTGGTGTTAGGCTTTGTGAAGGCTTTTTGGTAGGAGGCTGGCCTGTTTGGTAGAGAGTTGAGCTCTAGCGAGTTCGTCGGTTCGTAAGCTGCGAGTTAGAGAATAGAACTTCTTCCTATCTTAGCTCTATGTCGCACTACTAGTTCTCCATTGGTGTCCCGCTTTGGTGGACTCATCGGCTCTTTCTTGGGGTGGTTACTCGATCGGGGCATAACCAAGTGGAAGCGGCCACAATCGAATGAGCCCGGGAAGGATCCGGCGGCCTCGTCTCACGCAGGACGTGTCTTGAAAGCGCTGGGGGAGATTCGCATTGTGTGAATTTGGTATGTCTGCTGGGTAGGACTGTACGGTTCACAGGCCTCTTTGCGCTCCAGCTCGCTCTCGCTGGACGCGCCGTCCATTTTCACCCGCACAACTCTGAAAAGCCCACATCTCGCCGAGGTGTGGAGAGGTCGATGTATAGGTTCTTGGGTATTCATGCTTCACCTTGCACGCTTTTCCCCATCCTACCCGGTGACCTTATGAACGCTCGCATCTCTACTCGTTGGGCTGAATTTGAGCCCTTGGTGTTATATTTAGTAGATTCCTCAGGCCACCAGTTACTTTGTGGGGTGTGCTGAGTGTTAAAGTTGGATGCATTGAAAAGCTGTTGTTCGTTACGTGCAACCATAGCTGCTTTTCCAGCCTTTTGGCATCATCATTCTAAGTAAGGGATCTGCTGTGTCCAGTAGAGCTGCCCGTCTAATCAGTGAGGAAATTGGTCTAAGGTGCTTGGTACTGTGAATCTTTTGCACTGTGCATTGTATGAGTCGGCATGATTAGTTCTCCTCCACGTTCAAGAGTTTGCTTACCCTAGTTCCGCCATTGTTATGTAAGTAGCTGAGAAGGTACCCAAGGTAATACATCGGGGTGAATTGTGCTTCCTATTCTCACGCTAGTTGACTGACGGCAAATTTAGGTTGTTATGTGAGAAATTAGGACAGCTTCTTTCTTTGTCCTCAGATTTATTGGAGGAAGGCTTTATGCTGCCGTAATCCTCAGAGAGGTCATAGTTTGAGGCGGCCTTGAGCCACTCAATGTTCTAGCAGCTTAGTGGCCAACTGTCCTTGATGTCCTGCCAAAACCCAGACCTAGAAAGCTGGATATGAGTGTTTGTGCTTCTCATCGCCCGTCGGAATTTTTGCTTTGCTTTACCCTACATGACCGCGTGGTCTGCCCGCACTGCTGATTTGAGTAGTAGGCCGCACGCTCTCTCTCCTGCAGTGTTCGACTTGCCATTGCCTTTTGAGTGCATTATTCGTGTCGGGACCATGAGTATGAGCTAAATCATCCAACAGTTAAGACGACTTCTCTCCATTTCGTCTCTCTCTCTTCTCTCTCTCTGCTTTCTTTCTCTCTCGTTCTCTCTCTCTGCATCTTCTCTGCAGCTGACTCCTGCTTCCTGGCTATCGTTCAATATAAGCAGATTCTATATCATCTCAGTATGACGATCTCGTCTCTTCTCTCTCCGGCATTGCGTGACTTCCGACTTTGCTCTGGCTCTTTCATGAAGCCAGAGTCTATATCAGCATTAGCCTTTTTTCCAGGGCGTTGCTGCTGGTTCAGTTCGAGAATTCGAGAATAAAGACACGAACCGTGTAGAAAGTTTAGTGGTTTAAAGAGAGTGTCATCAACCAACTGACTCCACAGAACAACATTTTGTATTCAAAAAAACCCGGGTTGCAAATAAATTCACTAGCGTTGTTAACATTGAATTGGCGCTTTTTTTTTTCGATAAATATGCGCCCGGCCGCACAAATCCTCGAAAATCTTCTCTTATATTGAATGAGAATTCTTTGTTGGTTAATACTGTCCTACTCTTATGTTCTTTATTTATGGGTAAGCCACTGTGGCGGCATCCCTGGAGTGTAAATGTTAGGCTATATGGTAGTAAAGACTCAATCGAAAGATTCGACGTAATTTTCTTACTGGCGTCATATAGGTTAAGCAATCTACAAATAGAATTAACAAACAAACATACAGACAGACAGAAGGTGACCCTGCCAATTTTAATTGAGGGATAGATTTTAAATACCCCCGACAATTGTGGTATAATGTTTTCAGCTCGTCGCGACTTCATGCTTCCTTTCATTGAACTGAGGCATTTTCGTGGGTGTTGGTAGTTGGCACAAGCTCGATTGGTTTGCCGTAAATAGGGGGGACTATTTCTCCGGACGACGGTCTTCTGGTTAATTGACAGCGCTCGGCCGAAGTCGCGCACGGGACAGGGCTCGCTTCTCGTGCGGTTTTGTTCGTACGAGATCCGATTTCCGATGGGTGGATATATCGCCTTTGAAAGACAGCTTGTGGATCAGTATGACCGGTAGTGGACTCAGTTGTGGGGGTATCGTGTAAGGATGGCGCCTAACGATATTTGAAGCCCTATTGGCAATCGACCCTTACCCCACGTGAAATCTGGGCGATTGGCGTATTCGGGTTCTCTGTACAAGGACCCGGCGGCTCGGAGTTATCGCCCCGGAGAGTGATCCTATTAAAATCCGTGCGATTGGCTCTCGGGTCGGGTCCGACTTCGGACACTTGCGGCTCTGGTTTCAGAAGCGGTCAGTTCGCTGGCGTGCCGACCCCCGCAACCGTTAACATTGGTGGTGTCAGGAGTGGGATTCGACCCCCCGCCTCTCCTGTAGCATAATTCACGGCAGTTCGTGATCTTAGGGGTCATAAATAAACGGAAGGCAAACCTCCCCCTCGCTATGTGTGCGTCTTCATCAAAGCCGTGTAGCATATTCCTTCTGATTTATGTGACATCTCATTCAGTTTATCAGCGTGTTACCATGGTATGACAATTTGGAAACAGATTTGGGCATTTTCCCTTAATTTAAGCGAATCGAATAATTGGCCCACCAACAGTAAATCTCTGTGCGCAAATTCAGAACAGTATTCAAGCTTATAGTGTATATATTCCCATGTTATTACTTTTGCATCCTTTTCCAGGAACACTGCGGAATGGACTGTGCCTATACTGCCCCCAAGAAGATTAAGTAATCTTCCTGGCACATCGCGCCGAAGAACTCGAGCCGGTAGAAAAGGTAAATAGTGATTGTGAACGGGTGCGTGGGGAAAACTTGTGTATGCGAGTATATGATGCATAGCTGCATATTGTATTGGAGGGATGCTCTTGATTGTTATACAAGCCAGATGTGAACACGCAACCAATGTGGTGCAATGAGAATAGATCTGCCCCAATTGGAGAGTGTGGGTGATATGGATACATATATAAGAAATCGGTTGATGCTCAGACTCAATGAACACTGGGGGTTGGTGCTGCAAATGTAGAGCAATGCGATGAATCTCCTCAAGCAGATAGAACGAAAAGAGAGAGGAATGTGTAGTTTGCCATATTAGGTTTTCCTTAACAGGGGGGCATGATAAGTCAGTGAAAAAGATATATGCGGCCCTTTTGTGTCTCGTTGTGGAGGCGGTCCACGTGTTGTTAGCGATGATAATAAATGAGTGTCGAGCGAGCTACGCGGGAGATGTTGGATCTGGTTGTCCTAAAGGTTCCCGCAATGGAGGACGGAGCGGAAGGTGCAGCAGTAATAAGCGGAGACATTTTGGACGAGCCACTCGCTGGAGCGTATTGACCAGAGAAGTGCCTTTCCTCGGTGACGCCAGAGGGAAAAATTCAAATGGGTTCGTCGTTTGTACGCCAATAGAATAGGGGAGGGGACACGTTGGAAGGAACGAAGAATTAATAATAGGACCTTCCCAACCTCATGACCTGTTATCATCTCCGATATTTAATTGGAAATGTTAGGTGACAACGACGGAGACGCCAGGGAAATAGAAATAGAGGATAAGAGGCGGAGTAGAAGTGGGACTGGGACTATCTATATCAAAGACGGAACTACATACACGATGGTGATTTGTAGCTGGGACAATGGGGGTGAGCTGGTGGAAGTGTGTTGGACACACTGATGGCAAACCCAGCAGGATGGCCTCTTCAGGTAACAGAGGGAGGACTGTTGCACCTACTGAGGGTACTCGTGACGAGGAGAGTCCGGTCGAGCCTTGCAGATCGGCTAGAGGGCGCGCGAAGTGCTGTATATGGCGTGCACGCGAGCTTGGTGTGATGGTAGACCCGGAGTGCTTGACGGTTGCGCACTAATTCCCCGCAGATCGCAGTCGATGTTCAACCGGTGGTAGTGGTTATCTCGCAGCCTTGTCGGTGTCGGCGAAAATGCGTGCTTGAACACGAACGCCATTGTGGGAGTCGCACCCCGTGTGTAACGTGTATCTCCTACAACATGCATCTTCCAAATAAGGCCCCGCCCACCCCCTTTATTCATGCCCTTCACTGTAAAGCGATTCCCCGTGTGTGTAGTGAAACCTCGATTATGGGAAGAAGCACGCGATAGCTCTTGTGCAGTAGAAAAAGTTGTCTTATATCGGAGAAGCGGCCTGTGTTGTGTAACAGAACACGCGTGTTGTGAGGTTGTCTTCGTATGTAGTAAAGGCCAGTCCAATGCGCGCGCTGTTGGTTCTGCCAACCCGTAGAGGGCACTCAAGAACTCGCCTTGTGCTCTCCGTTCTAGATTGCCCATGTTGGTTGGCAGTGGCTGCTGGTCCAGTACGTACATAGCTCGAGCATGTATGCGCAGTGAGAGATATGCGACAAAGCGGTGGACTGGACGAATTTGACAGAGGCCGATGCCCTTGTAAGTAGTTATGCCAGTCAGGTTGGATAGGCAACCGGTTGGGCCCGGAGTTCTAGACACCAGACGATGCACCGACGCGGGATCCGTGCTCGGCTCCGGCTACGCACTATGTCTAGAAGGAAGAAGTCGGCCTCTTTGACTATTTAATATGTGGCGCGGCGGCTATCCCATCGTTGTGTCTAGGCGAGTGAAAACCGGTCCGGAAACGTCCGACGGGTTGGTGGGGATAGAAGCCGATCCCGCTGGACGGACAAAAAGGTGAGGCTGATTGGAATTTGATTCGGAACGGTTCTACTCGGGGTCAAACGGGTGTGTGTTTTTAGAGCTCCATGTATAGGCCAATGCGTCGTCGCGTTCGTGGTTCGCAGGAGCGTGCGAAGCGGTCTTTCCCTCGATGCGCCCGAATGAGCATACTCAGGTTGCGCGAAAGTATATCGAGATACGACGCTGGAATTCGGGTTGGATAGACGAAAGAAGGAATATAGCACTCTGGTGCAAGACTTCCGCCACCCATGAAGAGACTGGTCACGGGCTATGAACCTACGGACGGGCAGAGCACAGTGTGCTCGCTGTGGGAACTCCTCATCGAATACTGCGGGTCTTAGGTCTTTCTTGGGTATGTGTCGGGAAGCCAGTAGAACCGCCCGTGGTCTGCATGGTTGAATTTCCGCGAGAAGGTAATTCCCTGGCTGTGATGGTGACGTACCGAAGGAAGTTCCACGAGTGTGTCGTAAGCCCACTAGTTGGTGGTGCTGAATAGCGAGCTGCTCATGACGGATCTGACGGGGCTAGAGATACTGACTTGGCATTAGACGCGCGCTAGGAATGCTCGCGCGAGGAAAAAAAAAAAAGCACAGCTCGCCGACTCACGCAGAAGTAGTGGACAACGTGATTTCAGCAGCTGGGTGTGAAGACCCCCCCCTGAACTGAGGGCACGGACCAAAGTACTAGTTAGGGGGATGGCGTTAGAGATAGTTAGACTGCTTCAGGGGACATGGGTTGCGAAATTGTTCAGTACAATGGAGCCCGTTGGAATGGATTCCCGTTAGAAGGGAATTTAGTTTAGATAATTCCCAGAAATGGAATTTTCATAGTGAGTATTCTTGGAGATATGAGACAGACTGGAAATGAATGTAGTTGGAAACTGTAGCTTAGCTAGTAGAAGTAAAAAGAGAACAGCATGAGTTTTAGAGGGATTGATGACAGGAGCGAAGGAGACGAGTTAGTCAGGGGATTAGTTAGAGTTAGGGCAGTTATTTAGAGTGTTGGTGGTGCAGTGTGTGAATGGGAAAGTGTGTATAAGAAAGATGGAGGTTGTAGGACACGGGGCCAAGTGTTTTGTGAGTGCCAGCAGCGAATGTAGTATTGCATGGTGCGATGACTGGATTTGGTTGGGAGGAGAATGATTCCACCCAAAGCAAGACCCCGGGGTGTGTCCAGTGAATTGTTAGTTAGTGGGAGTTATTCAAATTTTATAAATCAGCGAGTCCGATATTTAAGTTTGCCCGGTGTAACGAGAGAAGGCCACGCAACCCTGCTCTGGGAGAGCGCTGTTGCCAAGGAAGTTCGGTGGTGAGCCGGGGCTAGGAAGCAAAGCGAGGTCAGAAGCCAGTTGGGTGCGCTGTGGAGAAGGTAGTTTTAAGTGGTGGTGGGCACCGCAGGCCACCGGGAAACACTTTAAGTTCGGGGCCCCCAAGGGGGAGGGGGGGGGGGGTAGGGGGCCAGGTCCCAAGAGCGGTCGGGGTAGTAGAAGATAGTTGTAGGTGGCAGGGAGCTGGGGTGGGTACGCGAGGAATTCCCTGTACAAGTCGGAAACCATCGGAAGAACACTCCGTAGAAGCGCCCAGTATACTTGCCCACGGGGCCTTGGCTAGTCCGCGGTCAAGTCGCGAGAGCGTCAGCCCATGCTCGGGGCGATCCTCGAAGGACCGCGGGGAGTTGTCAAGCATCTGAAACACGCCACGTTGTGAGGGCATCGGAGGGGGGCAATGCCAGAGAGGGCAACCCCCTGCGTTTATAGGGAGCAGCTAGGCTCGGAGGGAGCCTGCGGGCCTCGGAGTGCCATGGTTAGAGTTCGGCAGAGGGGGAGTTTCTGCCAGTTGAGCCACGCTGCCCAGCCAGGAAATTGTGCGATGGCGCGCCACGAATGAAAAATTTGAATGCGAGGCCCCAAATTTATAATGGACACAACACAGAGACTGGATTCATGGGTTTTTAGAAACGGCGATTAGTTAAAAGTGTGAGGCGTTTTTGGAAATGCCCCGGGGTAGTTTTTCAGGTTAATGAATGTTAGGGTAGATAGGAGATGTACCCCCTTGCACGCATGCCATCCCTTCGCTCGTTGTAGGCCGCTGGGGACTCACCATCGGTAGAATCGCTGAACTCTGAGGCCATTCTGAGGCTTTTGTTGGGCTGAGACAGGACGCTAGTCTTCTCCCTATTCCCCTCAGGAGGGAATGTAGGGGTTGGGAGTAGGCTAGGTTGACAGGATAGGATCGCCAGACAAGAGACGATAAAGGGGGTTAGGGGACAATTATAAAAGGGAAATAAAGAGGGGCTTAAATTTTGTTGTGTTGTGTGGCGAAATTAAGGGAGTGGGTATGACATCAGAGACAGGCAAAAGTGATAGAGTGGGGGGAGACAGTTGGCTAGGTCGGCGCGCCTGCCTCGCTAGAGCGGGCCGGCACCACGACTCCTCAAAGACGCTGATGAACCCACCAGAGGCCGGCCCGCTTTCACCTGCCGGCCTGTTGTGCTGCAGCCGCCTGTTCTGCATGGCCTTACCTTGCATGCCTAGTTGCCTGCTCTGCCATGACCCCATGCCTGCTAGCCCTTGTTTGCGTTTGCCCCTGTGTCCATCCATCACCATGGTGTGCCAGGACATCCAGTTTTGCAAGGACTGCCCTGCAGGCAGCCCGTGCATCCTATCATGTTCATTTGTTTTTTGCTGCCATCTCCATCCACTCCCTGCACCAATGACTTTGTAATGACTTTTACTTTTCCTTTCACAGATCACAGGTCCTGGGCCATGGTTAAGTATGGATAAGTTGAGTGAAATTGTAAATACGTGGAACCTCATCTGCATGTTTTGTTTTAGCGCCGGCAATTTTAGTTAAGCTTGTCCGAATGAGGTCTGTGAGAGTTTGTTTAGTTACGCAGCGGCATTAGGTTATTTATTTTTGGGACACGTATAAAGAAATGTCGCACACAGGGATCCGAAGGTAGAACGTCCGAGGGAAAACTTACACATGCTGGTCACAACGAAAATTTGACGACTTGGGAGCGAGTCTGTAAAAAGGGGAGGGGGGTAGTGTTACGAATTTGGAATTCGATTGCACACAAACATACAGGTTCCTTTTGTCAGCTATGTCGATAGTGCTTGTTCCCTAGGTAGCTCACTTCCATTGTTTAAATGTTTAGAAATCGATTGATGTGCTGCGGATCGATTGAATAGTTAGGGAACGAAACAATGGAGTCGCCCCCCCCCTCTTCTCTGCGAGAGGAAGAAGAACCCTGCCGTCCCATGATTCATGATGTAACAACTCCCTCCCACCCGTGATTGAGCGGGGGATGGATCCGAGGGCATGAGTCACACGGGCACGGGGGAGGGGGCTGAGAAGGATAAAGAGGAGATTCGTTCTTTGTTGTGTCTGTGTTGGGAGTTGAGGGCTTGCCTGGTAGTGTCTTCTGCAGTTCCGAGCTTCGGGTCCTGCTTGACTCTGGTTAGGGTTGGAGGCTTTTGAAAGCTTTTTGGAGAGCTGCCTTGTTTGGAAGAGAGTTGAGCCGGCGCTCGGCTCGAGCTGCGAGTGGTGGCTTCTTCTTCTTGGTTCGTGGAACTCTTTGTTCTCCATTTTGGTTCCCGGCTTGGTGCGACTCATCGGCCTCTTCTTGGAGGTGGTTCCTCGGGGAAGCGGCGCATCGACGGGAAGGATCGGCGCCTCGTCTCACCAGCACATATTGAGAAGCGCGGGAGGATTCGCGGGAGCTCGGGAAGGATCGCGGCTCACGGCGATTGGATCCAGCTCGCTCTCGCTGGAGCCTGGGTCTGAAAACTTGAAGACCACACGAGGTGGAGAGGTTCGAGATAGGTTTGGGTTTCAGCTCACCGCTGTCCTCCGAGCTGGAGCCCGTTATTTAAAGGCCTCAGCCACATTACTTGGGTGTGTGTGTGTGCGTACGTGTGTCCGTGGGCCTGTCTAATAAGTAGGAAATTGTTAAGTTCTTTGTGTGCTGTAAATCTTTGCATTGCATTTCATATAGTCGGAATAGTTTCTGCTCTTACGTGCCTTCCCTAGTTCCCCATTATTATTAATAAATACCCCAATTGTTAAATGTTTTCAGCTCGTCGCGTCGATTCTTTCATTGACTGAGCATTTCGTGTGTTGGGAAGTTAGAAACCGTTGGTTTTGCCGTAAAAGGGGGACATTTGGACCGACGTTCTCGGCGATTAAGCCGCTCGAATCGCGCACGTGGACAGGCTCACCTCGGCGGTTTTGTTCCGTACGAGATCCGTCGAGGGTGGAATACCCCGGTAGTTGGATCACGTGGGTATTTAGGTACATTGAAGATTGGCAATCGACCCTACCCCACGTGATCTGCCGATTGGCGTATTTTCGGTTCTTGTACAAGGACCCGTCGACTCGGAGTTTATCCGGGCGGCGATCTATATTCCGGGCGATCGGTCGGGCCGACTCGACTTGCGGCTCCGTCAGAGCGGTCGGTTGGCGGCCGACCCCCGGTGCCGTAACAGTACTAATGCAGCAAAAGGAAGTCATTACTGAAAAGTGGGGTGGTCTCAAGTTATGTGCTTTGAGCCTAAAGGCATTCCCTTCCTTTTGCCACCCAACGACTGCGCAAGCCCCAAGTTACACACTGTGCAGCAAACATGAGGTGCCCAGCCAGCTCTTGTCTTGGTCTCCAACTTTACATTCAAAATCATATTTGGAAGCAGCTTTGACCCTGTTGGAAAGGTTCTTGCGTGCTGGCTCCGTGGAGTGCATTTCCCACAGATATAACAAAAGCTATCAGGGTGATTCACACAGCCTCACCTATTCATGATGCCTGGAGTAACATGCTGAACCTGAAAATATACAGAATAATGCCTCCGGCACCCTTGGTGCGGAGGCATAAAAATATATTAGGTTATAACCTCAAAATATACCGATACAGAACTATTAGCATGATATGAATTTTAAACTTGATACATTCTTAAAATGTATACATTGTATTTAAACATTTTAGTTTCAAGTTAACTCCTCGCGGAACGCAAAATTGTCATGCTGCGTGGAAAATTTTACTTAAAAATTCAGAGCTTGGTCAGTTTTCATCCAACGAGATGACCTAATAAAACCAGTGTCGATGTCCATACGTACGTACGTCCCCATTTTTATAGCGCGGCGACATGGCACTGTTATATAATTGGCTATTCTGTCCTGTGTCTTCTGTCACACTTATGGCCACGTACGTCCCTTTGAT
>CM068959.1:106194613-106204913 GCA_035128595.1 Eptatretus atami
ATATGATCTGAGGCTATAAATATAAATTTGTCCAACGTCACACTCTTCCCATCATGCATGCTAATTCACCAGTGTCTACATTTAACCTTGGTTCGTACGGGTCGCTTAAAACCCATAAAAGTCCAACATTTCTGAGTTGTACAATTTAAGTACTTAAATTTCAGGAAAATGTTCAAAAGTTCAATAAAATCAGATTTTCCCTGTTATTTTGGTGAAGGGTGTTTCATTTTCCTCGCACGAGTATTCTAAACAAGGGCAAATGTGTCAAGAGCGTGTCCTAAAGGTTTTGTCTCACCAGAAGAAGAAGAACAAGAACAGAAGAGGAAAAGAAGAAAAAATAAACAACAAAAAAAAACAACTTCCGATATTTCGTCACGTGCGCTTGATTAGCCAATAGCGAGACCCGTCATAGTGTATTTACGTATTTACCAAATATAGTGTATTTACGAAATAAATAGTGTATTTACGAAATTACAATACAATTAAATGGAATAATCTTTAAATAGTAACGTGAACTTTTCGAACTTTAAAGCAAATGTCGAATAATTTAAAAGTTCATGATAGACCGCTCTCAAAATGCACCCTCAATGCGAGGATGTGTACAGGTGTTTAGTATTTAAGGAGATCCGGATCCTGTATATAAAAGAGCCGAGTCCTAAAGGTTTTGCTTCACCAGAAGAAGAAGAAGAAGAAGAAGAACAACGCCGAGCTCTCTCTAGAGCCACGTTCGCTACGCGAGACGTGGCTAAAATGATATTTTATTGAAAAAAAAAACTGTTTACGCGTTAAGCGGCATGGTCGCATTTCTATTCCCGCCCGCCCTCATGCCAGAGCACGTGGCTTTGTTTTTGCGCGGCTGCCGAAGTTCACGTGTCTGCATTGGGTCATCTCGGTCAAACTTGGGCCGCCATATGTGATCGCTGTCATCACACGATAAAAGAGGCTGAACAATACGCCTATTTTATCCATTATCATCGGCATTTATAGAATTTGTTGACCCAAATTTATATGCACAATACATCACAAGGATGCGCTGGACAATGCTATTTCCAAGCTACGTCGGCTTGATAAACCGGATTCAAAGGATGGTTGGAGAAAGATCCCGGATGTCGATCTTCTGCTCGTTGTCGTGTGTGCCGCAAATCTTCTCTGTGAAAAGCTTGGGAGTTTCTGCCGTCACCGTCCATGGTAAAGGACAAAAACACTACAAGAGTGAGTGAAACTGTGTTTGCCTATTCTGATATATGATCAACGATCTTTTGGGCATTGAGTGATTGACCGAATTGTCTCGCAGTATGCATGGTATCTGGTATGTATTTGATTACAATGTAATACATACCTGGTACTTTTCTTTTTCAGCTATGAAGTGTCTGTAGGTTCAACTTTGGGTGGAATGGGAGATTATTTTAAATACGCGGAGCTGCGACAACCTCAGATGCAAATCCAGCATGTACTGCCCTGCTCCTCAGCCTGCTGCCCCTCAGGCTGCTGCTCATCCTATTCGAGTGCCAGCTTCTTCTAGACCTGGATGTGGGGAACACAGACTCTAATAGAGAAGTGTTGTGGGCAATGAAATGTGTCGAGTCGCATTATTCCTTTCGTTCGTGTGAGGGAACTTCTGATTTATTTAAAAGGATGTTTCAAGGGCATCCTGTTGCTGAAATATTTTGCCTGCGGTGAAACAAAATGTAGATATCTGTACAATTCAGCTTGCTCCTCACTTCTCTTCTAAAGAGTCGCATAAATAAGACAGTGAATATGTTTTGCGTTCGATGAAAGCATGAACACAAAGACTAAAATAAACAATTAGACATTCATGTCAGACTTTGGCACCATGACCAAGTCCACACTAGATACCTAACATCACAATTCATTGGTCATGCTGCTGCAACTGATTTATATGGAACACTTCAATGCATCAACTTCTAATCTACAGTGGGGAGAACAAGTATTTATACACTGCGATTTTGCAGTTTTCCCCATTACAAAGCACGTAGAGGTGTGTATTTTTATCATAGGTACACGTCAACTGTGAGAGACGGAAATCTAAAACAAAAATCCTGAAAATCACATTGTATGATTTTAAAATAATTAATTTGCATTTTATTGCATGAAATAAGTATTTGATACATCAGAAAAACGAAACTTAATATTTGGTACAGAAACCTTTGTTTGCAATATCAGAGATCAGACGTTTCCTATAGTTCTTAACCAGGTTTGCACAGACTGCAGCAGGATTTTGGCCATCCTCCATACAGATCTCTCCAGATCCTTCAGGTTTCGGGGCTGTCGCTGGCAACACAGACTTTCAGCTCCCTCCAAAGATTTTCTATTGGGTTCAGGTCTGGAGACTGGCTGGGCCACTCCAGGACCTTGAGATGCTTCTTACGGAGCCACTCCTTAGTTGCCCTGGCTGTGTGTTTTCGGGTCGTTGTCATGCTGGAAGACCAGCACGCCCCATCTTCAATGCTCTTGTTGAGGGAAGGAGGTTGTTGGCCAAGATCTCGCGATACATGGCCCATCCATCCTCCCCTCAATACGGTGCAGTCGTCCTGTCCCTTTGCAGAAAAGCATCCCTAAAGAATGATGTTTCACCTCCATGCTTCACGGTTGGGATGGTGTTCTTGGGGTTGTACTCATCCTCTTCTTCCTCCAAACACGCGAGTGGAGTTTAAAACCAAAAAGCTCTATTTTGGTCTCATCAGACCACATGACCTTCTCCATTCCTCCTCTGGATCATCCAGATGGTCATTGGCAAACTTCAGACGGGCCTGGACATGCGCTGGCTTGAGCAGAGGGACCTTGCGTGCGCTGCAGGATTTAATCCATGACGGCGTAGTGTGTTACTTATGGTTTCTTTGATACTTGGTGGTCCCAGCTCTCTTCAGGTCATTGACCAGGTCCTGCCGTGTAGTTCTGGGCTGATCCCTCACCTTTCTCATGATCATTGAGGCTCACGAGGTGAGATCTTGCATGGAGCCCCAGACCAAGGGAGATTGACTTTTCTCTTGAACTTCTTCCATTTTCTAATAATTGCGCCACAGTTGTTGCCTTCTCACAAGCTGCTTGCCTATTGTCCTGTAGCCCATCCCAGCCTTGTGCAAATCTACAATTTTGTCCTGATGTCCTTAGACAGCTCTCTGGTGTTGCCCATTGTGGAGAGGTTGGAGTCTGATTGATTGAGTGTGGACAGCTGTCTTTTATGCAGATAACGAGTTCAAACAGGTGCAGTTAATACAGGTAATGAGTGGGAGAATGGGAGGGCTTCTTAAAGACAAACTAACAGGTCTGTGAGAGTGGAATTCTTATGGTTGGTAGGTGATCACAAATACTTATTTCATGCAATAAAATGCAAATTAATTATTATTTAAAATCATACAATGTGATTTTCAGGATTTTTGCTTTAGATTCCGTCTTTCACAGTGAAGTGGTACCTATGATAAAATTACAGACCTCTACGTGCTTTGTAAGTGGGACAAACCTGCAAAGTCGGCAGTGTATCAAATACTTGTTCTCCCCACTGTCGTAGAAGAAGTGTTTGTTGCAGGTATCTTTGGGATGGCCCTTCAGTGAATTGGTCTTTTTATGACAAATTGGGAAAGAAATTAAGGATGAGTGTGATATGGGCCTGATGAATATTGGGAGCTGTTGCCTCCATGTCATTCATGGGGCGTCCAGACCGGTGCTCGTGAGACCTGGTTGGGATCTTGGTGTATTCTCTCCAGTCCAATACAACCTGTTTTAAAGATACTCTGCCAGGCACGGATGATTTTACTGTATGTAATGGGTGTAAAGACTTCCCATTGAAATTTTGTAAGCACAGGTGGGTTGAGATGGTCCTATCTGCAGCAGAGTTATTCTATTGTGCGCTCACTGAAGTTATTTGTTGAGGCATGTGAAAGCAAGAAGAAGCTGAAACAACCAGCAACTCTTACAAAACTCTGCATGGTGCCAATGAATGATAAGCTATCTGTCGCAAAACTGTCTTTTTTCAGGTCAGTAGCCAGCGGCAGTTGAACATTTTAGCCTTTTCCAACAGACAAGCCAATGGTCCCTTTCTTGTTCATGTATATTGAGAGACTTGTCAGAAATTTGTTAGAGAGGTGTGTTAAGCCAGTTGCATTACAAAATGCTTCTACTGCATATGACTGTTAAAGCTGGATCTTGAAAGGAAAGGGTAGAAACAAAAGATTGAAGTTGGTTTCAAGGCTGAAAGTGAACTGAAGTCCTCCTGAGAACCAAGGGCATCAGTGAAAGCCAGGTGTTTCAGTTCAAAGAGAATGTAGGCTTATTTGTGATGAAATGTGGTCAACAAAATCTTGAAGGTCTCCTCTTAAGTATAGTTTAGCCAGAAATATGGCTTCTCTGGATCCCAGTTGATGGTGACTGATCAAGACACTCAAAGTCAAATTCCAAATGCCTGTTGAAAATTTGTGACTGAACAGAGTTGATGGTGATAATGTAGATATGTTGTTGCGAGTTACAAAGCAATTACTGCAGGATGTAGTAGGTGTGAACTGAAGTCTAGGTAAAGGACTTCAAGGTTGAAGATGACAGGGTAGATGTGTTACTCTATGAATGTGGGTGTAAAAACAAGAAGTTTGAGAAGTTGTGGGGGTAGTTCGTGAAAGTGTTGCTAGTTTCCCATGGTCATGGCGTCTGTTGAGAGGGGTTTTTCCCTCAACAGACAGATAGAGAAGGACAACCTGGGTGAAGGCATGCTTGTGGCACTGAGGCAGATTATTGATTATTTTGTACTGGTAGTGGAATGCTCAAAGTTGAAATACAAAGGAACTGCTATCCTCAGCCTCAGTTCTTGACAATAAATACCATCAATATCTTTGAAGAAGAGAAAAGAAAGAACGCAAGAAGCCATCCAAAGAAACGAAAAATGGTTGTAGATGAAGTGGGATGGTTTTGAAAAAGGGAAAGGTGTTGGAAACTGACATAGAAGGTCTGACCACATTGTCAGAAAAATATGCAGACGAGGCTGAGGCAAAGGTGGCAAAACTAGCCACAGTCTTCTGGTAAAATCAAATGCTCTCAGGCACTCTGCAAGCAAAAATGGGGGAAACTCAAAGTTTTAGAAAGAGAAATTGAGAAGGCTAAATCCTTGCCTGCTATGTCCTAATTGGATATTACAATGACATGTAGTTTACATGTACTGTTCTGTAGTGTAGAAGCAGTCAGGAGCTGCTGCAACTTTGCAGGTGCAGCCACCTACAATAACATTTTACACATAACACATTACATTGAGAGTGCTGCCATCTGAACTTGGTGACTGCTCCTGGCTGATTCTACAGTAACTGTGAAGTGAATTTGCCAATTGGCTGTGTGGCGCGTTGTGCCTTGTCGACTGAATAAGCTCCTGCTGTGTTCTGTATGTTCATTATTAAAATCGATTTTTTGTAAACTTACATCTTTGTTAATTCTAGGTGACTCACCTCAATTTACCCCTGGAATTTATTGGATGTGGTCCTTAAAAGGGGTTATTTTAGCCCTTAAAGTCCTTTAAAAGAATCTCAAAATAAGTGGGAACCCTGTAAATTTTATAACTGCAAATTGTTTCATCATTCTTAACCAAGACTTTTACTGCCCCAGCCGTGCGAATCGAAGTATTCGCTTCTTGTTTTCTTCGATTTTTTGATATTTGGTATGTGGGTATATGTCTGAGGATGCAGGACAATATTGACCTTTGACCCGATTGAAGGAATGTTCAAGGTCACTCAAAAGTTGTTAAAATCATCATTTTTCAAAAATCTATCTCCGCCGTTTATGATCCGATCTTCGAAATTCCTTCGGATTCTGATATGGAACAATTCTAATTTGTTCGGCCGTTTTGGAAATTACGTCCTGTTACGAGTCACGTGTCTTCAAAGTTGGAAAATTGTCAATGTGATACGGTCAAAAAAAAATTTCAAAAAACATTTTTTACTGCTTGGCCTGATGGGCCACAGTGGAACATTTGGGGAAGACTTTTCTCCGTATACTCTCATTTGTATTATTTGCACACTTTAAACGAATGGACGAGGTCTGGCATGCGTTGATGTCCATGTACTCGTAGATACGCAATGATGTATGAATCTGAACAGCTGTTCGATCTTAAGATCTCGTGATGTAATAGGTCAGTTTAAGGCGGCATTTCACTATCCCTCCAATATAGCCATGGCCGATAATGTGCTGCCCGTATCCGATTTCCACTAGCTGACAATCCAATAATATCATAATCACAGAAAAACGTTTCTCAAATGATCCGCGCACTCTATCAGAAATTCATCATCATGGCACTGTCTCCTTCAGCATCAATCTCAGTGCGAGAACATATCTCAGGAATTTACGTCGAGTGGCCTGGAGTTCTCTTTTAAATATCTACCATGGTTAAACAGATAAAAACATGTACTAAACATTTCTTAAAACGGCGTCAAGAATCAGCTCTGAAACAATCTCACACTAAGCCGCGCGTCCTACAAAACTTCTCGTAACGTGCGCGACTGGAGTGCCGGGAGTGCTTCGAATTAGTGTTATTATCTAAAATGCGCATGAGATAAAATTCGTAGATATTAATACTTAGAGGATCTACATTGGATGGTGACAATATTGCTCCGACCTCGATAACCAAATCATAGATTAGTACAGAATAATTGTACGATCATGAAATGACAAGAGATACGTCAAGCTGAATGACCGATTGTCATAACATATAGTGAGAAAATACATACCGAGAAAGAAGTCAAAAAAACCAAATCCGCCATTAATCTTAATGTCACTCTCGACATGAATTTCGTATGGTTTGAGTATTGATTACTGATCATAGAAGAGATACTCCGCGGAAAAGTACAGTTTACAATTAATGCATATAGAATGAGAGCGCAAGACATTGATCATAAATGTTCCAAACTCAACCACATATTATCAAAACACTTTATCCTCGCTAGAGTCGTACCAGAGATAAATGCTCAAGCTTGTGATTCTGAGAGGTTTCGTGTTACTATCCTTTGCATTTACAAACTTCCCTCGCAATTATGTTGCTTAATGGCCAATTATTCAGTAAATGATCTTCGCAGCCAACGTATTTATGCCTCTCTCTCCCCATCCTCCATCGTCTACAGGTTAAAAAAACACCAGAGAAGAGGAAAACCTAGTCGCACCCCAAAACAACAAGCTGCAAAAAAATTTAACTTCCTGCCTTCAGCATACCACACTCTGATGTGCCGGATAATTTGATATACACCGATTAGATTTTCAATCTAAGTATACCTGACCAAACGATCAGCAACTTGGGCCAATTCTGCTTGAATTACCTATACACATGCGACTATTTAACTCAAATCTATACACCAACTCCGACTACAGATATATCTGCATTACCCAACAAAAAACGCCTCGCAACAAGATAATTAGTTCCCTACGTATCCTGTGTATACGAGAAAGTGATTAGACCCACAACATGATACGTTATGAATAGACACAATCATGCATACTCAATAGATATTACCCAATTGAAGCTTTCTACTTCCACACAGTCTCTAAAATAATTAAAACGAAATCATAACTGTTTTGGAGCAACATATGTTGAATTTTTTCATCGTATATGAGATGTCGCTAAGAAATCATAGAAAGTGTTATATAATACGCTACGAAGTCATCACTCTCCCTGAACAGTCTTCCCAGTTCTTATAGCCGTGTCTATGAAACCCGCTGACATAGTCAGTGAGACCCCTCTAGGCCATGATACCTTCCCTGTTAAACTCACCTTCTACTCGGCCACGCCCCGCTCCAGACGGTCTGTGCCAATTGTAGCGCTTTGTCAGTCACCCCACATGCCCATAACTTGGAAGCATACGGTTGTATCCGTATAATTAATCACCTCCACGCTTGCACAGAGGGACCTATAAACTTCCGCGTCACGTTGTACCCCAGCAGATCCCAAATGCAGCGCTGGCAAGTTCGCTTCAGATCGAGACACAACTAGAAGACAGTTGTGCTACTAAAAAACAAGCGTCACACACACTGCGACAGCCTCGCGCGCCACATGCGGCCCTGGACGGAATTTTAATGCCGGCCCCGCAGACACCATGCCCACACTATATCACAAAGCCTATCACCACACACATCACTACACAAGCACACACGACCCACAACACACAACACACACGACACACAGACATTGCGTAGATTTACTTACGCATATTATGAGTTCAGATTGCATCTTGAAGTATTGATCCAAATAAACGTATCTGTAACTTGTTAATAACATTTCTCAGGAATTTAATGCTGTCCAATATTAGAAACTATAAGCTTAATGCTATAAACTAGACAGATTATTTCGAAATAGTTGTAGATGTATATGCTCGTTAGTCATAGCAGATCTGTACTTTACTGGCAGAACTTAATTCATTCTGTGATGTTCTCCTACAGTATATTGTGATCGGAGCATATATTGTTATTCACCTACTAGTTTATTATTTTCGAACTTTAGCGTCCTTTTTTGTGTGCCGGCCTCCGCCCTCACACTTTTGGTTTGTGGCCCTCCGCCCAAAATTGGAGACCCGCACTAAAACAACACCAGGTCATTTTTATGTCTCTCTCCTCTGTCTGTCTTTGTCGTTCTGTCTAGTCGTGTCTCTTCTCATGTGTCTGTGGCTGTCTTCTCTCTCCTGTCTCTCTCTCTCTCTACTCTCTCTGTGTCTCTCTTGTCCTCTGGTCTGTCTCTGTCTCTCTCTCTCTCTCTCCTTCCGACCACACACGGAAGGAATCAAGGCAGGAAGTTAGTTACAAAACCCTCAAACTCCCCCTCTCGAGGAGATCCTCGTCCCGCCACCTCAACCAATAACGAGTGAACAATTTAACCCTTCATGATGGATCATGTCTTGGCGATGATGCCGTCAACATTTACCTCAGAGAATCAATCTGTCCCGTTTCCCCAATCATCGTTCTTGTCCGCCTCAAACCCGCCGGAAATGCTCGCTCGTCTATAGCGTTGACAACGAGCCCGCTTCCACGACAGCCGGAAATCCTGACTGAGAGGACTCGCTGCAAACCTCGAATGGGCAGGGGATCGGGAGGTAACCGATCAATCTGCGCACAGGTCCCGCCCAGTGCGCGGACAGGCCCACCCAAATGACGCGCTCAGCCCCGCCCCAATGACGCGCACGGGCCCTCCCATACGCGCTCAGCCCGCCCATGACGCGCACAGGGCCCCCTCACCAAATGACGCGCACAGGCCCCCCAAATGACGCGTCACGCCCCGCCCAATGACGCGCACAGGGCCCTCCCAATGACCGCACAGGCCCGCCAATGACGCGCACCAGGCCCGCATAACGCGCTCAGCCCCCGACCAATGACGCCAACATTTCTCTAAGCTTTGAAATTAACTCGGATTAATTGGGAAAAATCTCAATTCAACAAATTAATCCTTCTTCACATTCACGTGATTTGTCAATTATCATAACATAATTCCGCTCAAAAGATCATCTTCGATTCATTTCAGATGTCAATGTCTAATGACTTTTCAAGGATTCAACAACAGCCGACGGATAACAACCAGTGTGTGAACCGATCGGGAAAATCTGGCCAACAACTATCCACTCAACCACCTTCCCTGCTTTCCCAAATCGTCTCCGCTCCGTCGAGAGCTCCTTACCAATATCCCTACGTGCTTTGTAAGTGGGAAAACCTGCAAAGTCGGCAGTGTATCAAATACTTGTTCTCCCCACTGTACGTAGAAGTGGTTTGTTGCAGGTATCTTTGGATGGCCCTTCAGTGAATTGGTCTTTTTATGACAAATTGGGGAAAGAAATTAAGGACCCTTTACTTTTCATGATCAGCTTAACAAGTGTGCATATGCAGTTTAGAAGATTTTGTAAGCAATGTTCACTCTCTAACATATTTCTGACAGTCTTCTATATCAGAATGAAACAAGAAAGGATCCATTGGCTTTGTTGTGCTACGGGATAAAGAATGTTTCAACTTGCACTGTGCTATGACCTGAACAAGACGTTTTATTGCGACAGCAATAGCTTAGTCATTCATTGCACCATGCGATTTTGTAAGAGTGCTGGTTGGTTTTAGGCTTCTTTCTTCACATGCCACTCAACAATATCCAGTTGACGGCACACTAGATAATCTGCTGAGACGGACCCATTCTACACTGTGCTTACAAGGATTCAATGGGAAGTCTTTACACATCAGTAAGATAATCGCGCCTGGCTGAGGTATCTTTAAAAATTGTATGGACTGGAGAGATATCACCAGTAGCCCAACAGTGTCGAGCACCGGTCTGACGCCTATGAAGACATGG
>CM068959.1:106216535-106229183 GCA_035128595.1 Eptatretus atami
CCGGCACATCATTCATGCAAATTGTCAGAACATTTGTCATTACAGGTAATAATCCACAACAACAAAGACAGCTTAGTTTTAATACTTTTTAATGAAAAGGATTGTGGGAAAGTACTGTGCTTGAGAGCAGAAAGTTCTGTTTCTCAGAATGGGCGGGCTGTTTTTGCCCACGGGGATATGTTAAACATTGCTCAAATTGTTGAATTAGATCTTTCCTTCGTAAACTTTTTCTTTCACTCTAAACTATCCTCTCACTTAGTAAGCAACTCTACGCTTAAATTTAATCAGCCCCGTTGGCAAAAAATCGCCCTCTCCACCACATACGAGGCCTATTTATCGCCCCGTCCGCATTGAAATGCAAGGCCTGGGAACCGAAGAGAACCTCCCGATACGGAGACATTGCCCTAGCACGTGGACTTGCAGTGGCCGTCAGTAATAGTTCTCGATAGCACTACTGACTTCGTACATCCGTACATCACTTAGCCATCTGCTATAATGCTTATCTTTCAGCCTACACATTTTCTCATTTGAACCAACCGCGACAGAAAGTTGAAATTTCTCCGAATATACCTACGCTGTGATTCTCATTTGCATACGTAACCTCCATAATCGCCTTCTTATTCTCTACTACATACATACAGCATTAAACACAAAGTTTTTAAATTGTATTTAACAGTGGTCAAATTGACCAATGTCCGATACAACTGGAACTGCCAAAGAATCTGATTAAAAACTGAGCCTTAATCCTAATAGTGATTTCAAAATGTACCTTAACGGCCCTTTTGGGGCCAAACACAAGTTCTGAGAAACACTTCTGCTCTCAACAACGAGTACTTCCCACTAAATCTTTTCATTAAAAAAGTATTAAACTAACTTTCTTGTTGTTGATGATTGATACCTGTAATGACAAAATAGTTCTGACAATATGGCATGAATATTGCCCAGGATACAATACATACATGTAATACCATTGAACAATGGGACCATCATTGTATTAGTACACAAGTCCACCCATGTCTCCCCCGGAACTAGCCCACTGTGTTCAAACAAATAATATACTGAGGGAATAAAAATATTAGACTTTATCAATCAATCCTTGTACATGTCAGAAGTATGTACAATGAATGACCACACCTAGGACACCAACCAGTAAAAATAAGTAAATAATGTACAAAAATTTTCTTCAGCGTAACAAATTAAACCTATTATTCGCATGCAAAAAACATAGAAAAATGGACCAAAAAAAAAAAATACATAGACAAACACAAAAATCGACAAAAAATAATAAGCGAATAAATAAATATAGAAAAAAATAAGAAATCAAGATAACTCAACAAACTAAAATATATCTAGACAAGTGTCTCTCTCTCCAAAATCACTAAAAATAATAACAATCATTAGATGATAATCAAGTACTTCTTGCCACAATACATTAACGTTAGTAGGGTTGAGTATTGATGAATCTGTGCAGCAAAACACAACCAACAATAACACAACATCAGAACATAACAATACAGAAAATTGATGAAAGAGATTATCCCCGGAAGCTACCTTGAAGATAAGATGCACACGATACAAGTAATTACTACATAAAAATGACAAGATGTGAATGTCTCTTCACACTCAATGCAAAACTATATCAGATGTTCTCGCGTTCCAAAGGAGACAGTATCCGACCAATGAAGTGTTGAGCGACAAAAGATTAAAAATATATTAATAACCAACAACCACATCAACATCGAGAATACACATACCGACATAATCTATTATAATATTACGTACATTATTCTTTCCTCTTCACAGCTTAATTCCTAACGGGAAAGAGAACAGATAAAAGAAGAGAGAAAGCCACAATAGAAGAAATAACACAACAACAACCGAAGAAAATTCGCATCACGGGAAGCCTAAGTAAGATCATTCTCTATATATCTATTATTTCGGCTTTGGCCTTTGGCTGCTCTAGTTAAAGCATTTGGTTTTATTGCAATTTTCTTTATCTATATATGTTATATGTTCTCTTTTGAGTTCTTCAAAGCCAAAATCATATTTTGGATAACGCCCTATTTCTGGACCATTTGCTTATTTTGATGAGCGAGCCAATTTTTTTCTCACTCGTAAAGCGTCTGCAATGGTGGATGCGTAGTTACGTGACTCTCTCTGGTAGTCACGCAATCCAATTCTAACCTGCCCATCCTGGAAAAATTGTGTGGTGTGTGTTGTGTTTTTTATTGCGGAATTCTACATATGCGGTGTTCAGGAGATTATGTGAACGTAGTTCCTCTCCCAGGGCAAGCTCAAAGGCATCCACCTTCATTTCAGTCAGGATCATGATTCATGGGATTCTTACTGCTGAAGATTTCACTGTTCTCAAATTTGTGCTGGGGGCTCTCCTTCAGGATTGTACTGAGCCCCCAGACAGCTTCCAACTGTAGTTTGTTGTGTCAAGTACAATTCCAGGAATGGTTTTTAGTCCACCTGTAAAGTAGTTCCGGGAGAATTATGAGATGCACGATCGTCCAGTGTCCGTCCACCAAATACTCTGCAACTTCTATAAATAACAACATATTGATTTCATGATAATTTGCCACGAACCTCATCAACCGTCATGTGTATTAAAAACAAAAACAAAGGGGGGCGGAGGGGGTTCTGAGAAGGTTTCAAAGAGGGAGTTACGGGTTGTGGGGGGGGGGGTTGAATTGGTTCCCTCCCAAAGAGTATTTTGCATTCTTCTTAACATGATATACACAATTCTGATGAACTTCATTACAAAACCTTCTCACCCATGACAGTTACCAAAGTTTGTTCATGACATTCAAAATCTGGCTCGTTTCAGGGGGTGCCCCCCGAAAATATGTATTTGCTTCTCTTCCAAAACTACCACATCAATTCTGATAAAACTTGACCACATCTTCACCACCTGTGATGCTACCAAGTTTGTTTCACAACATTAAAAAATGCCGCGGCCTCGGAGGGTCATATTGGGATGGTGGTGTTTCCCCCAAATATGCTTTTGAGTCTTCTCAGAAAACTACAACACACCTTTCAATGAAACTTGACCACACCTTTATCACCTGTGATGTAACCAGGTGTTTGTTCATGGCATTAAAAAAAAATCCAAAGATATTTACTTTTCTTCTCCATTATACTATTTGTGGGTCGTCCATGCTATCAGTGGTTCTGGTTATCTATCTAGCCACAACCAGTGATGCCCAGGGTATCTGCCCAATATGTTAATATCTCGAGTTTTTCATCGTCTTGTCGGTCCAGATCACTGGTCAACTTTGGCATTCTTCAGTTCCATGATCTTCTCAACTTCATTCTTGAGGTCATTGTGTTTGGTCAATTTCTTTATCTTCTGCATCGTTTCATCCAAAAATCACTGAGATTAAACACCTCAATAAAGCAATGCCTTCTTTTCCTTTTTTTTGTACTGAAGTCATGATATTGTCACAATGCTTTGTTTCAATGTTCACGTCGATGGGATTATGAGACTACAGAGTAGTTCCAGTACTCATGTTTTACAGTGATTACTTTGTTCAGTTCCCACAATTTTCTGGAGCGGGACATCAATTTTTGCAGATGTGCCAGTGGATTACATAATAAACTCTGTTATGTTGTTAGTGGTGTACAAGCTGTTCTGACATGAGGTCTGTTTTTGTGCTGTGTGTTGGTATAAGCATAACAATTGTTGCGAATTCGCGCCCGCCGGCGTCGCAACGGCCACGTGACTCGAAATCGGGCACCGTCTCGCCCACGGACGGACAATTCATCGTGACCCTCTTGGAACTATCGCCAATGAAGGCTAGTCCGGTGGGTGTTTTAACCTCACCACAACCAGTCCGCATTCTAATCCCGCGCGAAATCGGTGAATCGCCGAAAGTCGATAACCTAATACTCGCACGGGTAACCTACCGAGGCGTTGTACCACGCCACAGGTCGACTCCGGACACGAACCGCTTAAGCGCTCGGTCCGTGCTACAGCGGATAACCGAGAGCGGCAGATTATCGGCGGACCTTACGGTTCAGACATAATTATCGGCGTGATTAAGCCCCACGTCGACCCTTTACGTGAAGCAATGGAGCCCAACCAAAGGAAAGGACGCAGCGAAACGGGGAACAATTCAACAAAGCACGGCTTTTATTTACACAAACACACGGAGGAGCACACATATACAGCCATACAGTCAGGAAGCACAATTTATACGCAAACGATGACGCAAGAGCTACAACCACTAAACGCGTTACACACCGGCAACACTTAATAGTTCTACACCTTCACAGGACGTGCCAGAACAGCAAGTTCCACACAAAATAACCCCGAAAAGAACAGAAAACTTCCCTTGGTCCGGCCACGAGTCCTGCTCCCACGACCCTCAACTCCGAGCTCCGTCTCCTTTCCGCCTCCTCCACTGCCGACTCGACACGGAAAAAAACAGCTCGACTCTTAACGAGCTCCGCGGGCTCGAACCGGCGTATTGACTCTTCAACCCGAGACGAAGGAAGCAACCAACCAACCGACGAACCCTCACAGCTCCACCCCACCAGTTCCACGACGAAGGGAAACGACCGAGCAGCTTCTTGCACCCCGGCCGTGTCCGTCTTTTATGCCGGGTCCGCCCTCCACTCCGCCCCCGGTTTCGGCTCCAACCCTCCTTCGAGAGGTTTCCCGAAAAAGGGCGTGCCCTCTTTCCCCCCTCCCCGCGCGTCGGGGGCGAGGAAAGTCAGTCTTGACCCGGGGCCAGGATGTATTCCCCAAAAGAGGCCCCACCTCATTTCTCACTTTGACCCCCGGCTCGGATCGCACCTCCCCCACCCACCAGCGCGAGAGAGAGATGGCGGGGTGGCGAGAATGCTTGTCGCGCAAGATGGCGGAGGCGGCGGGCCGCAGCGCGGTCGGCACTGGTGGGCATGTGTGGTTGGGTTGAAATGTTGATGTCAAAAATTAAAGGAAGAAAGATCACTGACAAGTGTCACAGCCGAATGGGCAATCACATAATTCCCTCTAAAACAACGGGTTTGGGCTAACCTATACAGTGTACTTCAGAGAATACCTCACCTACGGACCTGAATGGGGCTTCGAATTTCCACAGCCGGTGGAGCTACAACTCCCTCCCGTCGTGTGCCCTATCTGTCCCGAGTTCCGTAAGAATTCGTGTGACCATATTCGATGATAGTGAGTTCATCCCCTCATGTAACGCTCCTTACGTACTCCGCATCGCCGTGCGACATTCATCCGGACTTCGCTCCGTCCCACAAATAATACCTGAGGCTGAGTTAACTGAACTAAACAAACCCACTACACGGGCGACTTAAATAAAATTGCCGGGCGCTAAACAGAGCTTGCGGGGCACTACATATTGTACAGACAATACATGTTAATTTATAAATTTACACTAAACCATGGCCAGGATCAATGACTCGCAGGAGCGAAAAACAAAAGTCAAAAGAAAACGGTGCACGGGCCGCCACTGCAGCCCGTTTGTAGCTGCCAACAGGAAGTTCTTGAGCTTGCAAACGTTGCCTGATCCTGGCGCACATGGCAATAACAAGGGGGGGCAAATCAAAAACAGACGGGGCTGGTGCCATGGGCAGTGGGCTTCTATGGCAAAGGCAGGGGCAAGGCAAGGGCATGCATACAACGCCGCTGTAGCAAAAAACAACCGGCAGATGAATGACCGGACAGCCTTGAAGCCAAAACGCCGTTCGGACGATCCGACCGGCACCTCCCCCCGGGGCCCCTCCTGCCAGCAAACAGCGCAGCCGATGAAGATTGGCGCTCGAGTTCAGGCCTTGAATAACACAAGCCAGCCATTGAAGTGGCGCACCAGGCCTTGCAGTAAGAACAGCCAGCAGATGAAATTTGGCCGCCTCTTGCCGTGCAGTGAGGTTGGGGGGGAGGCAGGTGGTGCTGCCAACTCAGGAAGGCGGGCTCGGACCTACCTACGTCTCACCTCCCACCTTGAATCGCCTGGTTGCGGCCCTGAGTCTCCTACCTCCCACCTATCGCCTTGCCTGTCACGTCTACCCACTCCCTTAATTGTAAAAACCAATTTAGCCCCACACCCCTTTTTGTTTTTGTGTTTTTATTTTCATTTTTTTACTTCCCCACTAAAATCGGTCCCCTAACCCCCCTTTATCGGGTCCTTATGTCGGCTAACCTATCGTCCCCTAGCCTACTCCCAACCCCTACTTCCCTTCCCGGAGGGGAAATAAGGGAAGCTGAGCGTCCTGTGTGAGGCCCAACGAAGCTCAGGATGGCCTCCTCAACTTCAGCGATCCAACCCATAGTGGCCACGGCCCACAACGAGAGCGAAAAGGGTAATGATGGTGCGGAGGGCACTTCCTAATCTAACGCCTAACCACTTTATAATTTTTGACACCTACACCCCGGGGCTTTCCACCACAACTGTGCCTCGCGCCTTATACTATCCCGGTTCTAACAACCACGGCCATTCCCTCGCCTGTGTTGTGTCCTTTCAATTTCGGGGCCTCGCACCCCAATTTCGTCCCGTCGCCCTCACCACGGTCTCATGCTGGGACGCGTGCTCCCCTTGGCAGCACACCCTCTGCGATCTCTACCGAACTACGGCACCCCCGGGCACTACACTGCCCGCGAGCATACCAGCTCCCCTTAAACACAAAACGGAGTGCCCTCCATGGCGACTCCCTGAAACGCTCACCGTGCAGGCTGGCTTCCGGGCCCCTTGTCTGAGGTCACCCGTGCCCACAACACTGTCCCACAGCGGGCTAATGGCGCCCCTGCCCCCCGCACCATGCGCGCGCACCCGTGCCCACTACGCGTATCCCGGCCCCCCATGGGCCCTTGGCCTACCACGGCCGACGTGCCCGGTGCCCGGGGGTAGCCCACTCAGCGATACTCACCTTCCGCAGCCACGCTGCCAGCCCTAACGGCTCGCTGCCACCCCTCCAAACAGGTTTCGAGCCTACACTCCACCAACAATAAAACGACCCCTTTGCGATTACTTAACCACTAATCACTCTACAGTCTACACGGACCCGGGGTCCTTGGGGGGGTCACTCCTCCCCCAATCACTCATCGGCACCATGCATTCCACCATTCGCTCCCAAAACACACAGACCCGCTGGCCTCACTCACTCACCAAGCACATAGCTTCCACTTCACAACGCCACAATCTTCAACCACACACCGCTGATCTCTGCCATCCTGCTCTACTAATCCCCAACTAACTCGTGCTCCACGTGTCCCTTAAACTACAGCACGTGTTCCTTTGACACTACGTAGCTAAGCTCCGTCCCCTCTACACCATCCAAAAGTCTGTCACTGTCCTCCAAATCTATAAAAATCATTTCCCATCCTAGAAGCTCACTTACAATCCCTCGACCTAATCCATTCCACGGGCCCCATGAGACTTACCCCTGCCCCCATGGAAGCCGTCTAAACTAACAACAACCCATCCCCCTAACTAGTTTCAATCCTGGCCCACCCCAAGGGGAATTTCCACCCCTTGCCCAGGGAATCCTGTTCACCGAATAGCGAGGCTTGCATTCTTTAATTTTTTTTATTTTCCAAATTTTGGGCAGCACCAGCGCGGCAACTCGCTAGCCTGCGCTCTTTGCACCTGCCCGCTGGACGTCATGCAGGCTGCACGTGTTCTCGTCCCTCTTGCACGGTTACCATCGCAGGGATTCACCTCCTGCCAGGTTTCCAACCCCACGTGCAGCCAGGACGTCACCCTGCGCACCACAAAAAGCAAACCTGCACTCCGAGGGTCCCCACCGCGAAACATGTGGCTCGCCCTTTGAGCTTACACAAGCTCGCGTGGAAGACCCGTCCGTCCGAATCCGAATCCGCCTACCTGTGTCCGTCCGCGGGACGGCAAATCCACCGCTGGCGTTTCGGACCGGGCTTCAAACTCCCGCAAGCGAGCACGGCGGTCTCGTGCGTTGCACAGCAGCGGACCTCGCGCTCGCCGCTGGAGAACCCGGCCGGTCCCCGAAAAGCTACGCCTACTCGGCTTTTTCCCTCTGTCGCGTTGTCGTCGCCATTCCACCCACGCACACCTGCGTGTTACGACGCGACAGACTCCACCATTAAACTCGACCCACCGGGAGACTGGCGGCTGCATGCTCCCGCATGCCAACCGTCATCTCCCTTACCACACAGCGACCTTACACGCAATTCTCTCTCACAAATCGACCGTTCACCGCGCCATGCCACCTCCCTCGCACAAGTGGTTCCCACTCACACACGGCCTTCCACTTTGCACACGTGCTCTCCACACACGGCCCTCATCCAATACGGCGTGACTGGGAGCATGCACTCCGGCACACTTCCACCACATCACTCACATCGGGGTTTCAACTCCCACACGGGGCGCACTCACACCGTGCACCACAACACCCGGACAACCACACTGGGGATTCGTGTCCGCCACAAGGTTTCCCGGAGGCCTATATAACCCCCAAAGTCGTTGCACCCAGTCGCAGGCACTTCACCCTCGACCCCGCAAAGCAACGACCGAACCCACATGGTCGTGAGTCGCCTCAAGCGCATACTCCTCCCCTACGTCCTGTGAGAGGCCATCCAGCCTGCTCCGGGTCTCTACCCAGTCCGCCAGCTTCCCCCCCATCGCTCCAACTACCTCGTGTGTGTGTGCTACGTCTCTAACCCCGTCCAATCTCACCCTCTATCTCCCGGTCTCTGACATTTATGAGTTTCATTTGTTCCTGTTGTCTATTAGTCTCTGCTTCTTTTGACGTCTTTCCCTTATCTTTCAACACACTCCTAAGCGCTCCCGTCCTTCCCTCTGTTTCACTCCATTCTCTTACGATCTCCGCGTACCTCATCCTTGCTTCCGTCTTAATTGTTCTTTTCTTCTCCCTCCAATTCCTTTCGACCTCTGTCCTTATCTCCCTCTGTGCACGGTCTCGCACTTTTTCCGACACCTCCACGCTTCTCGACCCAAACGTCCCCCGAATGTATTTTCTCCTCACCCGCCTCCATTGGCGGGCCTGACAACCGTTGCACCCCCTCCCAGCTCGTTCGCTTCCCCACACGTGCATCCGCCCATTACGCACTCCCCAGTTACTGACCTTCAGGCCCGGCCTGCAGGCTTCGACCCATTTGCTGCAATCATCACCCCGTTTCTTTCATTTCTTCCTTCACTTGTTGCGCATTCTATCATTTTCTTGTTCAGTGCCTTTATTTCGTTTTCAATTTTATTTACGTTGCGCAATTCGTTTTCATTTCTTGCATGTCCCCACTGATTCCTGCAGCAGGCGCATAGCTGGGCCATTCGGGTATACTCGGCTGAGCCGATCGCCAGGACGGGGTTTTGGCGGAGGGGGGAGGCGGTCATACACCGCGGCGCTCTGTCCCTGCCGCGCCCATTTCGGGTTCGGGTTCGGTGGGGAAATTCATCTCCTGCACCCATAAGCATTCCTGCACGGGATTCATCCTGACCACTGGATTCTACATTCAAAACACATACACAGTCTAACCCCGCGCACCACCGCTCGCACCTTGAGACTCCATTCTTACTTTCCGTAACGGGTAATTTTAATAAAGCTTCGTAATTTGCGAGAGAATCGGGTCGTCTCTCACCCCTGGGACCGTTTATCCGTGAATATTAGGCTTCGGAGGCGGGAGGGATCGAATCCGCACTCCTTACACCAGTGTTGGAATTCGCCGGCCCGCCGGCGTCGAACGGCCACGTGACTCGAATCGCGGCACGTCTCCCACCGATCGAATACGGACTTTCAGTCGTGACCCTCTTGGAACTATCGCCAAGAGCTAGTCACGGGTGGGGGTTACCTCACACAACCCGTCCGCATTCTACCCGCCGAATAGGCCGTGAGATCGCCGAAGTCGATTACCTAAGTACTCGCACGGGTAACCTACCGGAGGGGTTTACCACCCCACAGGCGACTCCGACACCGAAACCGCTTAAGCGGCTCGTTTCCGTGCTACAGGGATAACCCGAGCGAAGTTTCGGATCGACCTTGGACGGTTCAGATGAATTAATCGGGTTTAAGCCCACTCAAACCCTTTACGTGAAGCAAAGATGGACCCAACAAGGAAAGGACCAGCGAAACGGGAACGAATTCAACAAGCAACATTTATTTTACACAACCACGGAGAGCACACAATAACAGCCATACAGTCAGGAAGATGCACATATAGCAACGATGCGCAGAGCTCCACCGACTAACGCGTACACACGGCAACACTAACAGTTCTACTTCACAGATGGCCCAACAGCAATTCCACACCAAAAATAACACCCCGAAAAGAACAGAAAGGACTCCCTTGGTGCGGCCGACGAGTCCTTCTCCCACGACCTCGAACTCGCAGCTCCAGTCTCCTTCCGCCCGTCCTCCGACTGCGACTCACGACGGAAAAAAAACAGCTCAGACGTTGAACGAACTCCGGGGCATCGACCCGGCGATGATTTCAACGCCGAGACGAGGGAGCAACCAACCAACGACGACCCCTCACAGCTCCACCCCACCAGTTCCACGACGAAGGGAAAGAGCCGAGAGCTTCTTGCACGCGTGTCCGATCATTTATAGCGCGGGGTTTTCGCCCTTCCACTCCGCCCCCGTTTTCGGCTCCACCCTCCTTCGAAGGGTCCCGAAAAGGGCGTTGCCTCTCCGTTCCCCCCCTCCCCGCGCCGTGCGGCGAGGGAAGTCTCTTGGCTCGGGGCAGGGAATTATTCCCCAAAAAGAGGCCCCCCCTTTTCTCACCTTTGACCCCCGTCTCGGAATCGCACTCCCCACACCGAGCGCGGAGAAGAGATTGTGGGTGGCGAAGATGCTGTAGCGAGATGGCGGAGGCGGCGGGCCGCAGCCGGTCGGCGATGATCTGTTGGTGGGATGTGTGAGTCTTGTGTTGAGACTGGTGGTCTGGTTCAAAAATAGAAGTAAGAAAGATAAAACGAGCCTGACTCAAGTCACAGCCCGACGATGAATCACATTAATCTCCTCCTAAACAACGGGTTTTGGGGCAATATTACATGTACTTCAGAAATACCTCACCTACGGGACTGAATGGTGGTTGCATTTCCACAGCCGGTAGCAATATCACTTCTCTTTTTTAACCCCCTAGCCCACATTCATTCTCTTTATTCATACTCTGTCTCTGTCTCTTCTCTTCTCTGTCTCTGTCTCTGTCTACTGTCCTCTGTCTCTGTCCTCTTGTCTCTGCTCTGTCTCTGTTCTCTGTCTCTGTCTCTTGTTCTGTCTCTGTTTGTCTCTGTCTCTGATCTCTGTCCTGTCTGTTGTCTGTCGGATCCTCTCTCTCTCTGTCTCTCATGTCTCTCTGTCTCTCTCTCTGTCTCTCTGTTACTCTGTCTGCTCTCTTTCTGCCTCTCCTCTCCCCTCGTCTCTCCCTCTGTTCTGGAACGTATTCACATGGTATTCCCAGGTTGGGAGTTTGTCTTCGATAGCTTGGCTCCGTACGATGTCCGGGGTGTTTGTTCTGGGTTGTGTTTATAGTCGACGGTTAAGAAAATGATTTCAGACATTATTTTGTTTCCGTCTCTCCACTGTTATTTAGTGCAGAATCGTTTGGATAGACATAATGACGTAATTGACGCGCCACCACGTGTCTTCTCCTTTCCTCTCACCCCTCACTCCTCTCTTCCCCCCTCACTCCTCTCTCCCCACTCCTCCTCTCTTTCCCCCTCCTCCTCTCTTTCACCATACTAATATACACCAGGTTTTGACTCAGCCTGTCATCCTGCCCAAGCGGCGAACATGAGTACCAGTGTACTGGGCCGGTGTATGCCCCGGTTAGAATAGTTTACCATATCCCTCTGATGTCTTGGCGACCAGGGTTGCGTCAGAAGGGATCCGGCGTAAAAAACCTATGCAATCATTATGCGGACGATTAAACGGCATTTCATACCGAGGTCGGTCAGGGCCCCGGGGGTATCAACGGATCTCCTCCTCTGTGTAGCTTGGTCATGCAGGCTAGTGCTGAGGTCGGTACCGTTGAAAATTGTGCTACTGCTGGGCATACGGAGGAGAAGAGACGGGAAGGCGTCCACGAGGCAGTGGGAGAGGGGAAGGTAAAGTGTGGAGGTGAGAGTTGGAACTCTGACATTTGGGACTACTGGCAAAGGGCGAGAGTTGCTGAATGATGAGAGAAGAAAGGTGACCATACTGTGTTACAAGAGACCAATAGAGGGGAGTAAGTAGGAGCCATTGGAGGTGGTTTTCAAAACTTCTACCATGCCTGGGGCTGGAGGAGAAATGGCCTGTCGGATCCTGAGGAGATTATGGTCAAGAGGGTAATTGGAGTGGAGATGTCGACCGTGTGATGAGGGTGAAGTTGAATAAGGGGTGATGATGAATGTCATCATGCATATGCCCCACGTATGGGTGTGAGATGGAGTATAAAGAAGATTCTGAGTGAGTTAGATGTGAAGGGTGAGAGGTATCAAGGAATGAAGAGTGGTGATGGACAAGATTCAATGGCGATGTTGGGGAAGGAAAAAGAGAATAGATGGATGGTAGGTACCAAGTCTCGACGAAGAGATGGGAAGGGCAATGTGAGTAGTTTTCCAAGAATGGAAATGCGTGTAAATACGTATTTCAGAGAGGAGGACACAGCCTAGGGACGTAACAAGAGTGAGGAAGTGCACAACAGTGGATATCTCTCTC
>CM068959.1:106235042-106247161 GCA_035128595.1 Eptatretus atami
TATAGTGAAGTAAATGAAAAATAAAAACAACAAAAAAAAAAAAGTTGGGGCTAAATTGGTTTTACAAATTAAGGAGTGTGTATGACAGGAACAGCAAAGGCATAGGTGGAGGAGACAGGCCAAAGCATAGTGGAGGATACAGATAGTCGCGAGCCGCTCTGATGGCCATCACCACCGCACTCCCTCCACCAACCTGCACTGCACGGCAAAGAGGCCGCCATACTCATCTGCTGCTTTTTACTTGCCAAGCCTTGCCGCCCACTTCATCGCTGCCTGTGTTCTTCAAGCCTGTGCCGCCCAAACTTCATCGCTCGTTTGCTGCCAAGCCTTTGTGCCGCGTCGTGATCGTCCGACGGCCGTTTGCTTCGAAGGCCTGGCCGTCAGTTCATCTGCCGGTTGTTTTGCTACACGGCGTTTCATGGCCAGCCTTGCCTGGCCTGCCTTTGCCATACCATCCCCACTTCCCATGCTGCACAGCCCCTTTCTGTTTTGCATTTGCCCCCCCCCCCTTGGTCATTGCCCATTGGCAGCCAGGATCAAGCAACAGTTTGCAAGCGCAAGAACTTCCTGTTGCCTACAAACACGCCCTGCAGTGCCGCCCGTTGCACCCTTTTCTCTCCCGTTTGACTTTTTTGTTTCGCTCCCTTCAGAGATCCATTGATCCTGGCCATGTTTAGTGAAATTATAAAGTTAAACATGTATTGTACTTAAATATGAGTGCGCCCCCGCAGTCGTTTAGCGCCGGCAATTTATTTAACGCCCGTGTGAGTGGTTGTTTAGTTAGATACTCAGCCCCTCAGTTATTATTTTGGACACGAATACCATGAATGTCCGCACTCAGATCCGAAGTAAAACTATAGGAGAACTTACACATGATGCACACGAGAATTTGACGACTGCGGACAGTCTTGTAAAAGGGAGGGGGTACCGTATCGCTGTGAAATTCGCAACCACCAATTCAGTCCCGTAGTGAGGTATTTCTGAATACATGTATATTAGCCCCAAACCGTTGTTTTAGAGGGAATAATGTGATTAACATTTCCGCTGTGAGCACTTTGAGTCAGCGTTTTCGTTCTTCCTTTATTTTGAACCAAACCATGTCTCCACCACAACCACACCATCCCCACCCAGTGCGACCGCCTGCGGCCGCGCCGCCTCCGCCATCTGCCGACAGCATCTTCGCACCCCCATCTCTCTCCCGCGCTCGTGGGGAGTCGATCCAGCCCGGGGTTCAAAGTGAGAAAAGGTGGGGCCTCTTTTGGGAATAATTCCCTGGCCCCGGCCAAGACTGACCTTTCCTCGCCCCCCGCACGCCGGAGGAACAGAGGCAACGCCCTTTTCGGGAACCCTCTGAATGGAGGTGGAGCCGAAAACGGCGGATGAGAGGGCGAACCCGCCTATAAAGACGGACACCCGGGCCAAGAAGCTCCTGTCTTCCCCTTCGTCGTGAACTGTGGGTGGAGCTGTGAGGGGTCGTCGTGGTTGGTGCTCCCTCGTCTCCTTTGAAGAGTCATCGCCGGGTCGAGCCCGCGGAGCCGTTAAAGTCGAGCTGTTTTTTTCCGTCGTCGATCGGCCAGTGGAGGACGCGAAGGAGACGGAGCCGGAGTGATGGTCTGTGGAGAAGACTCGTCGGCCAGAACCAGGAAGTCCTTTCTGTTCTTTTCGGGGTTTATTTTGTGTGAACTGCTGTTGGCACCGTCTGTGAATTTAAAACTGTTAAGTTGCGGTTACGCGTTAGTCGGTTGTAGCTCTCTCATCGTTCTCATATGTGCATTCCTGACTGTTATGCTATATTTCCTCCTTTGTGTAAAATAAAATGCTTGGCTTGTTGAATTTCCGTTTCGCGCGTCCTTTCCTTTGTTGTCTCCATCTTGTTCACTAAAGGTTCGATTGGCTTAAATACGCCGATAACTTTAATCTAAACCTTCAAAGTCGACGATAAACTCCGCCGGTATCCCTGTAGCACGGAACGAGCGCTTAAGCGGTCGTGTCCGGAGTCGACCTGTGCGTGGGGACAACCCTCGTTAGTTACGCGAGTACTTATGTTATATCGACTTTCGCGATCCCCTAATTCCGCGGTTAGAAATGCGGACTGGTTGTGTGAGTTAAACCCCCCCTGACTAGCTCATTGGCGATGTCAAGAGTCACGTATGAATTGTCCGTCCCTGTGGCAGACGTGCCGCGATGCGAGTCACTGCCGTTCCACGCCGGCGCGCGAATCGCAAACATATGGTATGCTAATGACCAAACACCACACACAAAAAAACCCCAAACTCCCATTTGGGTTCAGAACAGCTACCACACACAACAAAAAATCATAACAGATTTTATTATGTATGCCACTGCACACTCAAAAACTTTGAGTCCCAGCTCCAGAAAATTTGTGAACATAACCAAAAGTAACACTGATAAAACATGATGTACTGACACTCATGTACTGCCCTCATATCCCATCGAGCGTACATTGAAAACAAAGCATGTGACCAGATATCATACTTCAGACAAAAAAAAGAAAACAGCATTGCTTATTGAGGTTAATTCTCAGTGATTGATGAAACGATGCAGTAAATCAGGAAAATGACCAAACAGCAAACCCAAGAATGAATGAGAGATCATGAAGCTGAAAGAATGCCCAAAGTTACCATTGAAGCGGACCGACAGAACCGATGACAAAACCTCGAGATATAAACATATGGCAAACCCCTGGGCACTCACCTGGTTGTGCTAATAATGAATAACCAGCAACCTAACATAGCATGACGACCCACAAAAATTATAAGGAAATAAAGTAAATATCTTTGATATTTTAATGGCCGCAATTTGAAACCCCAAACCCAAACCTTGGTATCATCACAGTGATAAAGGTTTGTCAAGTTCATGAAAACTTTTGGAGTCTGAAGAAGAAATCAAAAGCATATTTTGGGAAACCCCACCATCCCAATATGACCCTCCGAGGCCCAAGTTTTTAATTTGTGAACCAAACCTTGTACATCAGTGGTGAAGATGTGGTCAATTTATCAGAATTTATGTGTAGTTTGGAAGCAAGAAAAGCAAATACATATTTTGGGGCAAACAACCTGAAAGAAGCAGATTTCTAATGCATGAACAAACTTCGGTACGTCATGGTGCTGATGAAAGGTTGTAATGAAGTTCATCAGAATTGTGTATATCATTTAAAAGAAAGGCAAATACCCTCTTGGGAGGCAAACAATTCCAAAAACCCCCCCGCCACACCCGAAACTCCCTCTTGTGAACCTTTCAACCCCCCCCCCCCCTTGTTTTTTTTTAATACAATCTACGGATATGAAGTGGGACAAATTCATGAAATTCAATGTGATAGTTTTGATGAATTGCAATATTTTGGACGACAACGACGACGTCCATCTCATAATCTCCCCGGAACTACTTTTACAGTGAGCTAAAAACCATTCCTTGGAATGTTACTATCAAACAAACTACAGTTGAAGCTGTTCGGGCTCATAACAATCCTGAAGAGAGCCCCAAGCACAAAACTTTTGAGACAGAAATTTCACAGCTTGTTCCATGAACATGACTCTGGACTGAAAATGAATGGTGTATGCTTTGAGCTTGCCCTGGAACTACGCATATTCTGAAAACCCGCATATGTAGATTCAATAAAAAACACACACACACACACACAATTTTCAGGAGGCGGTTTATTGGAAGTTGGCGACTTACACCATACGTACTGTATTACAACAAAACCTGAGCAGCTTTCACGTGTGGGAAAAAAAATGGCTCGCTCATCATTAAATGCAATGGCTCAGGAAATCAGCCTATCAAAATAATTTTGCTTTGAAAAAACTCACAAAGAGAAACATATACCTTTGAAAAGCAAATCTGATACCAAATCTTAAAATAACCAGGCAGGAGACCAAAGAAAACCATGGCTTGCATTTGACGGGCGATCAGCCCTCGCCCCCGTGATCGACCCGTGTCATTTTCAGGGGTCTTTTTTCGCCCCGTAAATTAACTGTGAAAAAAAAAAATTACAAAAAACAAAGAACGCGGATTACCTGTTATGGCAAAAACCAAAACACCTTGTCAACACCATTGGTCTCCTTTTGGACGCGAGAACGGACCATACATGTTGAAGCCATCTCCACAGTATATGAAATACGTTGTGTTGACTTATCTTCAGGTAGCTCAAGGATGAATCTCTTCCAATTATCTGAGATCTGATGATAGGACTTTGGGTTTTGCCTAGATTACATCAATACTAAACCTACTAAAGTTTATAGTATTTCAGAATGTACTGAACACATGTATCTGATTTATGACTGGAAGAACAGATACTGCAATAAAATTAGGTTGTAACAGAAATGCATCCAAAAACTCATAAATTGCGACGTTCAGATTTTTTTTGGTCATTCAAGCTTTGCAGCGAATAAAGTTTTTAAATTTTACGAGTAATAAAATCTTTACATGATACTATGTTACGTGATCCAGGTGACATTCAAGTACCAAACCTACATGACAATCGTATGGCAGTGAAAAGTCAAATATTCCCCATGTTATATGTTAACACATGGGTATCCAGGGGAGAATGTTTGGACTGTGACGTAATACATGAAATCGTCCCAGTTCAATGCAAATGTAAATGTATTGTACCGGGCACATCATTCATGCAAATTGTCCTAAACATTTGTCATTACAGGTAATAATCCACAACACAAAGACACTAGTTTTGATACTTTTAATTGAAAAGGATTGTGGAAATTACTGTGCTTGAGAGCAGAAAAGTTCTTTCTTCAACTTTTTGCCCCAAGAAGGGCCGTTAAGTTAATCAATTTTTGAAATCACATAGTTTTAGATTAGCCAGTTATTCAGATCTTTGGCAGTTCAGTTGTACGACATTGGTCAATTTGGACCACATGTTAAAACAATTTACAAAACTATATTCACAAGATTTGTAAGCAATTTAAAAAATCATGCCCCGTGGCAAAAATCAGCCCCCTCACCCACATACGAGCCTATTTATCAGGCCCCGTCCATTTGAAAATGCAAGGCCTGGAAAAACCTGAGAAACCCTCCTATTAAATACGGATGAAACTCCATCACGCACCCGACGGCATGCATTGTCCCACGTGTGAGGTCCATACCAGATCGAAAACTCCCATGATGTACACGTTCTGTGTGTCGGATAGTAGCTTCCCTGTGTAGTAAACTTGTTGATTGCCACATCCAGATCAGACACGACACTGTACTGTACAACTCATAAGTGGCTAAGCACTCAAGCCACTCCAACGGAAAAGGCCTGGCTTGACAAAAGATTATCCCAATCCGTCGAGACAACTACGCACCCCGTAAACACCCGGCAATGACCGCTATCTGGACAAAATCAACACTTTTTTCGGAGTCGAACTGCTGATACAAAATCAACGCCTCTCAGATTGAAAGTAATTTCTGGTATAGTCAAGAGATTCTTCTCGTTATTTCATCATGTGCAAATGAAATAAACACAAACGCTGCTTCCAGGTATTTAAAGCATTGCAATATACCAGCTTATTCTAGCTATTATGAAACAGGTATTCAATAATATGATTGTGTTGTGAAGAAATGAGAAGAAGAAAAAAAAAAAAACCTAATCATTAGAAATCGTTTGCCGTCCAAATTAAAGCGATGGTTGATAGGCCCCAAAAAAAAACATTCTGGCTCAACCCAGTGAGGTTACTCCAGAAATGCCTTTCAGACTCACACAGAATTGCAAGGATCGCCTGATGAAAGCATAAAAATTAAAAAGGCCATTAATTAATTCTCAAAAAGGTGTTTTAATTTAACCCAAACCTCAATTCACTCCACTCCTGAGTTCTTCATATGCAGCCAAGTTTCAGCTGTTAGGTTTTTATATTTGGAGTATGAAACACGCCACCACCATTTTATAATGTTAATTAGCAAAACTTTAAATCTTTGAATCTTATTGGGAAAAATGCTGGTTTTGACATCCTCAGAATGTATCTCCCATTTATACAATTCTTAGGGAAAACTTTTCGCAACAAAAGTCGATGCACATATTACACCGTTTTTCAGGAACGCACACTGGTGTATGGTGAGGTATTTACGAACTTCTGAACCTTGTCACACAGACAACAGAAAACCGTTCCCCGTAGCTTAGTTATTTGATAAGTGTGATTTCTAGTATGGCCCCCTACCTTGTCTAATGAATGTACAACATGCCTGCAATTATTTTGATAGATAGTTTTCTTTACATTTTTACACCCCGTATCACAAACACCATCCTTCCATCCTGACGCCAAACGCTCACGGCATTCTGTCGCGGCGCTCTGCCAGCAAGCGCGTAGGCGAAGCCTAAACATAGCATGCATCCCTCTAAACCTAATCGGCAAGGAGCAAGCGTCTCCAACCCGCCCCGTTCCGACTCACACCACGCCATTAGCACTTGTCCAGGTAGGGATGTGGAAAAGGAGCCACAAACGCCTCCGCTCGGACTCCGCCCAGAGGGTGAGTGCCCGCCTCCCGCCTGCCCAATGGAGCACGCCAGGGAATCGCTCGTGATCCGACAATCGGAGGCGATGGTCGGGAGAAATAACCCCTCCCTCCTGAAAAAGAAGTGGGACGAGTTTAAAGACACAAAACTGTCCAACACGTGAACATGTCTTCAATCCGAATAAATCTCACACTCTCACTATGTCTCGTCGAGAAAGACCTTTAAAAAACCCCCCCATCCACTTCTCAAACATCCTCTTGGAATAAGCTTCTTTCAAGCTCTGGGCTCTCACTATCTGCCATGACCCTTTCCTGGAAAGCCACTTTCAAAACCTCCCTCCAAAAGCCCAGTCGCCGGACTGAAATCCTCCGTCGTGCAAGCCTTCCCGCCCACCTGAACTCCTGACCACCTTACAAAGCTTTGTCCGCAGCCTGATGGATACTGCTCTCCCCTCTAGGTCTCATCTGTTCGCTCGTCTCACCAAACCGCACGACGAAGGCCAGTTCCGTTTTGTATTGTGTGTGTGTGGTCTGTGACTTCTTTAAGTAGCAAAATGGTTAAGTCTTTGCGTACTTATTTGGCATCTTTTAGTCGGTTAACTCTGCCTAACGTGCTTCCCTCTTCCCCCCCATTGTAACAGGAAATCCCCTTTGTTAATGCTTCCAGCTCGTCTCGTCCTTACTCATGGTTTAGCACGTCGGTGGTTCGGTGATAACAAGGTCGTTGCTGCTGTAGATTACACTTACCGAGGAGACCTCGGTAACCATGCCGCTCGTTACGCACGGGTCGAGCACTGGTGATGGCTCGCCCCATTCGAGCTCCGCGAGGTCGTAACTCCTGTAGCTCGCCAGCGCCTTCTAGGTATTTTGAAAGTTTGGCAAAATAACCCTGTACCACTGTTGAATATGACGATTCACGGTCCTTAGGACCCGTACTTCAGATTCTATCCGAGTAACAATCTAAATTCCGCGTCAGTGGAGCCGACTCCACTGCTCATCTACCCGCTCTGCCACCGATACCCAGCCCAAACAGTACTGTACAGCCAAGATAGTCAAAAATGTATGCCATATTCGTACGGGATCAGTATTGTGTGTAGGATTTAGCACTGTATCGTAGTGCCCTCCTAGTTAACAAAGCCCATTCAAAAAAATGTCATAAAAATATCTTACAATTTATAACATATAGTCCACTGACAAATTGAAAAAATAAAAATAAATAATAATACAAGTCATTGAAGCATTTTAAGAAATACTATAACCCACGCTCTGCGCAATTGGGTTGTTTGAGAAAGAAAACTGAGCAGATATCATATAATTTTTACTTTAATGCAGTAAGTGGAATACTATTTTCACTGTTTCGAACCATTTATTACTTTTGTACATGCACCTCAATGTCTTTATATAATGTAACCTGAATAGCACGTTACGTCGAGCGCAGAACAAAGTCGAAATTACCGACACAAACACAAATCGAAATAATATTATAAATGCTGCTATTCAGGCTTAACTTTTATTTAAATATGCTGAATTGATTAAAAGTGTTGCCACATTTCATTCAAGTTTTTAACACTTAATTAATTGCTGACTCAAATAAATGGCCATATTAATTTTGTTTTTCGTGAAATATTCTGAGAATAGATGAAAGTTTCATTGTTGAACAATATATCTTCATATTTTCTAAGTTTCACTGGCTCGAGACTTCACTACATACACCACAACAAAACTTAGAAGTTTGAATATGTATTACCCCATGCCCACTACAATAAATGAACCCCAGAGTACTTAAGAATGGCAAGAAAAAAACAAGATGCTTTTTTCCGTTTTTTCAATCCACAACGCAGAACAGGCCAAAGCAATTAAATACTCCCAAGAGTAAATTTACCCCTCAACAGATGACCACAATATCACCCGACCCCCCCCCCTACCCTGCCACCACAAAAGAATAAATGGTTTAAAGCATGTCTAATGACAGAGCCCATGAATACTATATTGAATTTCAGATAAATTAACATTTTACAGTCCTCCAAAAAATGTTATGATTAAAGATATATGCGTCTGCTTTGCTATGAAATCTCACATATCGGCAACAGGTAATCCCAGTCATCCGCAACTGCAAATCACAATACCGAGGCAGCTATTGGTGCACCTACACAACAGATCTCCATGACATGCTTTAGAGAATCGAAGAGAGGGCAGTAATGCTGGCACCAACTTCTCTTGGGTCCATGCCCGGGAATTAACACCCAGGAGACATGAAAGGGAGAGTAGGGATTGGTTCAGACACCGTGCTGAAGTGCACAACAAATGTGAAGAGTGCTGCATCAGTTGTTTGAGGTATGAGTTGAGAACCGCCCCATTGCAAAATAAACTTGGAAAACTCGTGCTCTCTGCAACTGGTCTACATCTGGAACTCCATAACAACATTTGCAAATGAAAACTTCGGGCCGATTTGATATGATCAGTAATTCATCGTTGCCTTACAGCCCGAGACTGTCCAATAGGTCACTGGTGTTTCCTTAACCAAATGGCAAAAGCATGTCAACTGCGTGACCAAATAGAATGAGAACCGCACACTCCGTCAAGATTGAAGCCAAGATCACGTCAACTGAGGGGCTGCCAATGCTTTGAACAATTGTACACTGGAATAAACTTGGGGTCTTGCATGCCAGAATTCATCCCAAATAATGAATATGGCAATTTATGTCATCCATAAGGCCAGCAATAGCAACCAGTACAATCTGTCTCACACTGACCATATGACGAGTCCAACAATTGGCATGAAGGCAAGTATGATACTGGACGGTAATAAGCCTCCTCGACTGATCCGCTTCAAGTGTATCACATCAAGCTCTGGACTGATCTTCACCGCATTAGGTTCTGCAAATCCTCCAGAAACCAACAATTTATTTGTAGGGCTGTAATTTCCAATAAGGTGATCAAGATAAAAAACAAAGGGCAAGCATCTTACTTTGTTTTTCTCAGCTCCATACAAATTTGTTGACCAGTTGCTGGTACGTACTGGTGACTTTTCTGCACGATCATCTCAGGTTGTAAGCGATGGTTTCATTTCACTTCTTTGGTGCAAGGTTTGATGGAATCTTATCCAACATCTATAAACAGCTACGTTAAACATGGTCATAAAGCTTCTCGCCCATGTGGTTACCTTTTTGCAAAATGTTCTCGCATATTCAAAATGTCGTTTTTCTGTTGGCTTCCCAAAGTCCATCACCAATGCTTTGGCCCATCCTAATGACCAAAGCAGGTTGTCCCACTTAAAGCCACAGTGTCGAGGAGGAGTGCATCAGCTTCTGGCTGTAATAATTTTTCTTGGGGGACTATGTCTTGCTCTGCAAGCCAGATTATTAATCCTTTGTGAGTTTACTTCTGCACTTATAGAAGTTTCTGCTTGCTTTTTGTTTGTCGAGAAAGAATAGACAGTACAATGAAGGCAAAGTGAGGGCCTGATTCTTCTGTATGGGTTCTCTAAAGTCTACATAGCTCGTCAAGTCACATTCTTTGCATAGACGTTTTTTTCAAAAAAAGCTTATCAACTGAATTTGCTCCCAACTGCCAAGCACCAAGCCAAAGAAATTTTGAAATGTCATTGAGTCACAGATTTCTTAGTTGACAAATTTTTCCAGTGTGGATGCAGCGCAATGCCTTGACCAGCTGATCTTCATTGCAGCATCTGCCATCACTTTCCTGGTACGCTCAATTACCCTCCATTTCCGAAGTGTGTGGAATGGAGGTTATTTCACCCGTCTTGTTAATGGCTGTTTGTGAACAAAATAATATCTCATGAAAGTTAATGGACGGATTTGGAATGAAATATTGTGGAGAGCTTGGTATGTGAACACCGACGAAATTAGATTTTGGTGATCAGATCCCGTGTCCGATCTGGATACTTGACATTTTAAAAAAATGATCCTCACACAATCGAGCGATACGGAATAAACCAATATATGTAGTACGATATCTCAAAAGTTATGGACCGGATTTGCCGAAAACTTGGTGATCACTTGCTACAATGAAAGAACACAGCTGATTAAATTTAGTTCAGGTCCAAATCCAGATCCAGCTTTCAGGGATACAAAACGTAAACTTAAATCCAGCCCTGCCAGGAGGTATGCCGCTCACCGAGTGCCTTCTTGTTGTAGGTGGTCATCCTCTTCTCTCCATCTGCTATTTCATGGTCGTTCCATTGCTCATGCTGAACCAATTTGGTGATGCCATTGTTCATTTTCTTTCCAAATTGGACCCTGTCGATATTGTATTTCACCAATTATATTTCAGTCATTTCATATCTGAAGAAATATGTTTTAATCTGCCCTAACTGTAGCTCCCTGTGTTAGGCATACGTTCTACTACGTTTTTAATCTATGGACAAGTTCAAGAATATGCTTGTTGCTCTCCACAAGTCATAATATTTCACACTATAAACGCACCATAAACACTTTGGGGAAGTTTGTCTAAGAAAACATACGATACAATGTGGAAATGAGAAGTAAATCTCGTTTATCAAATAATTGGTGTGAAATTTATTAGTACTGATATCGATTTGTAATACCCAAAAAGAAACTGAAGTGTGAAATTTGTTTTCGTTTTTTTTTTTAATCTTCAGAGTTATTTGGAATATAATCATCATCAATGCTAATACTAATACAAACCCATAATTAATGCAGTAAATCATCAAATTAATCTAAAGATGTTCTCCACACCTTCACACAGTTGTGAGTTCATTCCTCACACACTGTTCTGATCCAAATCCAATCGTACATGTACATGTGCAGGAATAAATTTGCAAAGATCTGAACCCATGAGTATCCCCATTGTCTGCTGGAGTATCTTGTTGCCAAATGCAAAGAAACTGTTGTTTCGGAGAAATCGAACACTTTATTTGTTTATTTTTTGAAAACTACTGCACTTTTTTTAATCGGTAAAAAAGGTAAAAGTTGGGGATGTGGTTAATACATGGGTATAGGCTAGGAAAAAAATAAAAATAAAAAAGGTCTAAGAAACGATCAATGCTGAATTTCAATTATATTACAAATGAACACTTTTTTTTTTTCAGTCAGAACTGCTGTTGAGCTCAATTCCACAATTTAAATTTTGAAATCCAGTTCAGGTTAAGAGTTTGTACAGCGTTTTATTAACCGTGTGCGGAAATTAAATGAAGCCACACTCGGAAACATCCGGAGACACCGGGAGTTTAGGTGCGCGTGTTATATAGAGCCTTGCGGCTCTGAAAACACAAAAGAAGAAGAACACCTGGTCTCACATCAAAAGAAGAATTATTCACAATAGCTAGTCTAATAACGGAGCACCCATCTCAAATAAGCTTGCACGCAATGTGACGATAAAAGCTACTGGTCGCGAGAAGGACCGATTCACCGTCATGCTCGTCTGCACCGCAGACGGCGGAAAGCTTCCCACATATGTCGTGTTGAAGAGAAAGACAATGCCCAAAGACAAGTTTCCAGCCAGCATCATTGTTTGTGCACAGCAGAAGGGGTGGATAGATGAGGGACTGATCCAGGACTGGGTGCGCACGATCTGGAGTAGTCGGCCGGATGGCGGTCTCTCCCAATGATGGAGCATGCTCGTGCTGGATGCGTTCAGTTGTCACAAGACTGACGACACCAAAACGCTGC
>CM068959.1:106273914-106276414 GCA_035128595.1 Eptatretus atami
CAAGGTGATGTAATCCATCATCGCAGTTGACCTCAAATCTTTCCTTTTCTCTAATGGCCTCATCCCAGACCATCATTTCTTCTTCTTGCATATGGCAGCTTGGCTGCCGGCTAGCCATCATTTTGTTGGCGCACGGCTGTGCCGCTCTCAGAAGAAGTGAGAACACAGAACGGAATTTACGATGCAACAGAACAAAAAGAAACAGCAGAAAGGTATCAAGTTAACAAGGTCTCAGTGAGGAAGGGGCTGCCTGCCTGCCATCTGAAAAATGTTATGACAGAGGGTGGAGTCAATCAGCAAAAAGAATGGGAGATTTTCCAGTCAGAAAGGTCGTTGATGAAGATCAAACACTACCTTGGGCAGCCCAGCCTTGAAAGGGAGAGGAGATCTAAAGAATCCGCTAGAGCACCATGTGTTGGCGACGAGAGTAGAACTTCCATCAGTAAGCCCTATGTGAGTTTGCCTTGGACACCAGAGCGAGAGAGTTTGGAGAGCAGGTGGGTGCCAGACTATCGAATGTAGAGATACGTCTAGAAAATGGCCCCCGATCTCATGTCCGATATTGAGAGGCATCCATCCATATTTAGGAGAGTAGAAGCATGATGTCCAGTATAGAGTGACCAAGTATAAACCAGAAATGATGGTAAGCCTCGGTGTTGGCTTAGCATTAGGCGTGGCTGGCTTGGGATCTTAGGGTCCTAAGTTGAGCCCCATGGCCACTGAATTAACACCAGGTGGGGTTGACTCAAGCTGTCCCCTTCCAAGGTCAGCCAAAATGAGTACCAGTGTACTGAATATAAGGCACAGCGTCAGCGGCACAGCCGTGCGCAACAAATGATGGCAGCCGGCAGCCAAGCTTGCCATATGCAAGAAGAAGAAGGAAATGATGGTCTGGATGAGGCCATTAGAGAAAAGGAAAGATTTGAGATCAACTGCGATGATCAGATTACAATCACCTTGCCTGATGAATTGGAACCAAGGTAATAATGTCGAAGCCAAGACGATCGTTTTTGCACCGGTTTTGTAATGTAGGATGTTGGCCGACTTCCCAGCAGATACAAGAGACCAGGCAATATAGGTGACCGACAGTTTTATAGGGCACTGCCACGATGCTCCCGAACCAGTTGAGGAAGCGAAAGTTTAACGAACTTCTCCACATTCTCAGGTGAAAAAAGAGAGCCCAGGAGCAATTGTGGCTGTGCAGGTGGTACAGAGAGCAAGGGTTGGGAACACAAGAATGGAAGACAAACATAATTGACGCATTCGGCTCTCACAGTGCAGCTTGCCATTTAAAAATGAGCAAAGGGACTGGAGAGGAACATACCTCCAGAAGAGAGGAGGAGGAGATTGGGACCGTACTCTTACAAGAGCATGGCTGCTGCTTTAAGCAGTCTCCTGGGCTATGGACCAAATCCTGGAGTGTCGCCACCACGACACAGCTACACCAGTCTGGCACTCATTTGCCGACCTCGGAAACGATGACAGGCAGAGTTAACCCCACCTGGTATTTAAATCATATGCTGAGCGGGATTTTGACTCAGCAGACCTTGGAATCCAAAGCCCACCACCCTAACATAGCTAAACCCAGCCATAAAATACCCAGGAAGACTGGCCAAGGTGCTACCAGGTTTTGGGAGGGAGACCAATTATGAAAGTTACTCCTCCTAGTGGACACACACTGTTTTAGGCTTTGGTGAATGATCCCTGAGTTGCCTCAGCCAAGATTTGCCCTTCCAGAAGAGAAGGCATTTGCTTCAAAAGCAACTACCTCACGTCGCAGGCAGGATTCAATGTACCATGGAAGAGATAGTGGGACGCAGATAACAGCAATTTTTGAGAGGATCTAGCAAAGTGAGCTACAAGCATCAAATTTGGCACATTGGTTCTCCACGGGATTCTAATCAAATTGCCTGATTGGCGCATTTGAAAATCCAAATTTGAAAAATTTGACAAAAAAAAAAAAAAACTTTCAAAAAGTAAGATCACGAATCAATGTTGGCTGCTGGTGAGATTGGTGAATGTTTCAGAAACATCATCAAAGACGTTTCCAAGTCGCCATGCAGTTGTTCTTCACCCTTTACCGCAGAAGGCCAGACACGACCGTCACATCCAGTGAACGCATGAAAGGTATGGACCCGCAAGCTTCATCAGGCCCTATTGCAACGAAACTACCTCATGGACTGGAATCCATCGCGCTTGCTCCTTGGCCTAAGGCAATCCATATGTTCTCAAGACCGAGTTCCTGTAAGGATGGCAGTACAATATGTGCTATGACTAGTACGTCGTGTCATTAAGACACTTAATGATATGACTTGCTACCATCAGTCTGCATCCCTGGCGTGTACAAATATTCGTAGTGTCAGCTCTGTTCATGACAACATGGAGAACGCATCAGGACTCCTGCTGTTGCTAATGCTCTTCTCCTTTTGTGACATATGGAACTGTGCTTGTCGTCTGTGCTCACACATCTTTTCCCAAGGAAGTGAAACAGCTGTAGTGC
>CM068959.1:106281414-106286414 GCA_035128595.1 Eptatretus atami
AATTATGTTTATTGAATCTATATTATTATTTTATGATATTGTTTTTTTATGTTTTTATGTTTGGTTAATATTAATTTAATAAAAAAAAATTTTATTTAAAAATAAATAATTAATATGTTTTTATTTTAATGTTAATATAAAATTGATATTATAAAATATGTTTTGTTTTTTTTTTTTTTTTTTTGTTTTTTTTTTTGTTTTTTTTTTTGTGTTTCTTTCTTGTTGTTTGTTTGAAAGCAAAAGCAAAAACAAAAATTTTTATGTTTGTGTTTTTTTTTTTAAGTTTTTGTTTTTGGTTCTTTTTTTTTGTTTAAAATTGTTTTTGTTTTTCTGTTGAAGTTATGTTTTTTTTTTTTTTTTTGTGTGTTTTGTTTTTTTTTATTTGGTTTTGGTGGTTTTTTTTTTTTTTTTTTTTGTGTTTATGTTTTTTTTGTTTTTTTTTTTGTTTACACTTTTTTTTTTTTCTTTTTTTGGTTTTTTTGTTTTTTTTTTTTTTTGGTTTGGTTTTGTTTTGTTTTTTTTATTTGTTTTTTTTTTGTGTTTTTTTTTTTTATTTGTTGGTTTTTTTTTTTTTTTGGTTGTTTTTTTTTTGGTTTTTTTTTTGTTTTTTTTTGTTTTTTTTATTGTTGTTTTTTTTTTTGTTTCTGTTTTTTTTTTTGTTGGTTTTTTTTTTTTGTGGTTTTTTATTGTTTTTTTGTGTGTGTTTTTTTGTTTTTTTTGTTTTTTTTTTTTTTATTTTTTTTTTTTTTGTTGTTTTGTTGTCTGTTTTTTTTTTTGTTTTTTTTGTTTTTTTTTTTTTTTTTTGTTGTAAATTTTTATTATGGTTGATGGTTTTTTTTTATGTTTTTTTTTTTTTTTTTTTTTTTTTTGTTTTTTTTTTTTTTTTGTTTTTCTTCTTTTTTTTTTTTGTTTTTTGTTTATGTTTTTAATATAATTGTTTTTTTTTGGTTTATGTTGGTTTTGTGTTTTTTTTTTTTTTTTTGTTTTTGTTATTTGTTCATTTTTATTATTTGATATTGTTTTTTTTTATATTATATGGTTTTGTTGATTCGGTTTTTTTTTTTTTTGTTTTTGTTGTTGAAGGCAAAAAAGAGCGAGAAACCCAAAAAAATTAGAAAAAGTTTTGGCTAAAAGCCCAAAATTTCACTTTTTTTTTCCTGTTGGTGTTCTCTCTATTTGATTTTTTTTTTTTCCTTATTTTATTGTTCTATCTTAAAAAGGTTCCTAATTTTTATGTTGTGTGGGTATTATTTTAATTATTGAATCTTATAAAATTCGATATCTATCTTTCCCAGAGAGGAGAAGGGGGATAAGCAAATATAATATTTTATTATATATTAAATAATTAGTGTTGTGTTTCATTTTTTTTTTCCATTATTTTTTTTAAATATGGGAAGAGGTGGTTTTGGTGGGTTGGGGGGGTTTAATCAATTAATCTCAATATCATGAGACTCAAGCCCCCTAGAACACCAATTGTAGGTTTTTTTTGTCTGCAAGCGTTTTTTAGAGATTAGAATAGAAATAAAAGTTTTTTATTTGTTTTAGGTTTTTTTTTTTAGTTTCTTTAGTTTTTTAGTTTTTTTTTTCTATATTAGTTTTATTTTAATTAAATGATCTTTTTTTATAGTTAGGTAGTTAGAGTAGTGTTTAGAATGTTCCAGAGTTGTTATAATTTGATTAGTTAAATTTTTATTATATTTTTTTTATTATATATTTTTTAATTTTTATGTACTTTTAAATATTTTATTTAATTATTTTATATAATTTATTGTAATAATTAATTTATATTTATTTATATTTTTTATTTTTTTTTAATATTTATTATTCATTTATTTTTGTGTTATTTATATTATTTATTAATGTAATTTAAGGTGTGTCTTCTATCTCTTTCCTTGTTCTATGGTATGGGGGTTAATTTTAAGGTTTCTTTGGTGTTGTTATTTATTTATTAAGTGTGTTTGTGTGTTTTCTGTCCTATTGGGGGGGGTTATATAATAAGGAGTTCTGTTTTTATAATTGGATGTTTCTGGAGATGGGGGGGGGGGGAGGGGGGTGGGGAGAAGGAGAAACAGGTGTGGTGTTGCCCAATTTGAGAAAAAATAGGCTAGCTGGAAAAATTTTAAAAAAATGTATTATAAGGCACATTCCATCCATTTGTCCTCTGGTGTGGGGAAAAAAATGGGAAGTGGTTGTCTCGTCCTGGGCCAGGATGGGCACATTGGACTCAATTTCCTCACCACCAACAGAAGTAGAGATGCAATTGGGGTTCTTTTCCCTTTTTATCATGTGAGCAAAGAGAGGCCAGGCTTGTTTTTTTGTTTGCCAATAGGCGACGATTTTTTTCCTGGTTGAATGCTGTGGGGGGCGGGTAGAGCAAGTGGCTTAGAGGACAATGTGACTGGGGGGCGGGGGGGGGCCGGGGGGCCTTAGGGGTCTAGGGGATTTATTCCCTGGAGGGGCCCTAAGGACCTGCCATTGGGTATGGGGTGTGTGGCCCGCCGGCCCCTAGGGAAGGATGGAGTGAAAAGAGGGGGATAGTGGAGGTTTGGGCGGATAGTTGAGGAACCCTTTGGTTTGTTAAGCCCCCTGGTCAACCAAGCACGGCCTCGGGGAGCGGAGGGGGGGGGACAGTGGGGGGGTGTTGGGTGTGTGGAGCGGGTGAGGGGGGAAGGGACGGAAGAGGGGGAGAAAAAAAAAAAAAAGGAAAAAAAAAAGGGGAGGGGAAAGAAAAAAAAGGAAGAAAGAAAGGGAATGGGAGGTGGGGTGAGGGGTCTGTGGCTTGGAACAACCAGCCAGGACAGGGAAGGGGAAAAGGAAAAAACAAAAGTGGCCTCCCCCCTCAAGAGCCAAGTCCCGGTTATTTTATGCGCCCAGTCCCTCATGCTTTCCCTCTATGTCTTTCATTGGTACTTTTTTTTGGAAGACTAGCCCCCTCAGGTCTCAAGACCTTTGCTCAGCTTCTCGCAAACTGCCACTCTGTTTCAAAAAACCTCTCTTGCCCTGTGAGCCTGCCTGCCTGTTCTCATTGCTCTTTTTTTTCCTGGTGAAAGGTAAAAGGAAGGAAGATGAGAAACAACAATCAGGGTGATGAGGTGTGCTGCTCCAGCCCAGCCCCTAGCCCTCAAGAACTAGAGTATATTGTGAATTTTTCCCTCTCAGCAGGCCCCGGTTAGGTTTTTCGACCAACGACGTGCCTTGAGTTTTTTTTGTTTATGGCATTCCAGCGGAAAAAACAATAGGCTTTTTGTGGTCTTGTTTTTTCTTTTTTTTTTTTTTTGTTTTCGGGAACCAGGGATTGGATTTTTGTGATTATTTTTTTTTTATACCAGGTCTCAATTGTAATTTTTTATTTTAAATTTTTATTATTAACCTCTTGAGAGAAAGAGGGGAAGAAGGAGAGGGAGAAGGAGAAACGCTTTCCTTTTTTTTTTGCTTTGTTGTTGTTTTCTTGTGTTGGGTTGGTTTTACTGGCAAACAAATTTCGTTCATGCCAACAGACTCGGGTTTGGTTGAGTGTTTGCATTCTGCGGGGATGGCGGCCTTAGGGAGGATTTAAATTTGATAGTAATCCTCCTTTTGCCAACTGGACACATTTAAAATAATAGGCCCCACCGGATATGATTTACAGGCTGGGCCAAAATTAAACGGTTTGGGGGGTTGGGGTTGTGTTTTTTTTTTTTTTAACAAAAAAAAAAACACGTTTGGTGTGATGAAAAATTGAAAAAAAAAAAAAAAAAAAAAATTGAAAAAAAAAAAAAAAAAAAAGAAGAAAAAAAAAAAAGAAAAATTGTGAAAAAAAAAAAAAAAAAAAAAAGAAAAAAAAAAAAAAAAAAAAACGAAAAAAACCGTGTGTGTGGAATTGAAGGTTGTTGAATTGGGCGAAGTGGGGTGTGATAGTTTTTCAGCTGTCCTCTTTTGAAAGTCTCAGCTTTGCTTTCCTGACAGCTTCAGCACAACCATAACCACATCGCGTTTCTGCCGGCGGGATACGGGTTCCCTCCTGTCTGGGAGGGGGGGGGTAAGCCACCCACCCTTACAATATACCCTCAACTTCATATTTTTCTGCAACATCTCAAGTTACACATTTACATTTCAATTTTTTATAGCCAAATAGTTTTCTTTTTTCTTTTTTTTTTTTTCTTTTTTTTTTATTTTTGGGCTTGGAGCATCGTAATTGCAACACCCAGACAAGAAGGCCAAACAAACCAAGTACACATTGTTCCCTCAACCTCCATTTCTTCAGGCTTCTTTTTGCAGGCTCATTCCTCAAAGATTTGTTGGTTTTGCCTTTTTTTTTTTTGGCAATGGGGGTTTACTGCCAGGGGGTTTTATAAATTATTTAATGGCTTTTATATAAATTAAAATGTGATCAAAACCCCTTTTCGGGATATTATTTTTCCGCAAAACCAAAATTCCCCTCCCAAAAGCCAGCAGGGGTCTTTTGGTTTTGGTGGTGTGTAAGCGAAAAACAACATCAACTCATTTAAAAATCCCCAATTACAGGGAGGTTTCCCAGAGCAATTTTAGTGTTTATTTTTTTTTTAATAAAATTTATTTTTTTTAAATTTTTTTTAATTTTTTTTTTATAAAAAATTTTTTAACTTTTTTATAATTTTTTTTTTTTATATTTAAATTTTTTATTTTTTTATTTTAAAATTATTTTTTTTTTTTTTTTTTATATTTTTTTTTAACATAAATTTTTAAGAATTTTTTTTTTAATTTTTTATTTTTTAATAAAAGAAATTTAAATATAAAAAAAATTTTAAAAAATTTTTTATAAAAAAATTTAAATTAAAATTTTATTTTTTTAATTTTTTTTAGAGGGAATTTATTAAAATAAAAAAAAAAAGGTCCAGCCGCCTCCGCTGCAACCACAAAAAATTCAGGCCAAGAAAAAAAAGAAAGTTTCATCCAATTTTTTTTTTTTTTTATTTTAAAAGGAAAACCTCACACACCTTTTGCTCGGAAACAACAAAAACTTCTGTCTTTGAAGCTCCTCC
>CM068959.1:106350812-106363256 GCA_035128595.1 Eptatretus atami
CAGATATGATAAAGGTCAAGGGTCAAATATGTCAATACTCAAGTGTTTGTGCGGGAGAGCGGAGGCATACCCGTTCGACTGCGCGCAGTCGAATTACTCTAGTTTTTTTTTATTTTTTTAGCTCGCCTGTTCGAAGAACAGAGAGCTATAGCGATACCGGGCGTGAGCGTCGGCTTCAGCGTCAGCGTGAAAATGTTAAAGTTTTTGGTGCAAGTTATTTCCTTTCTAATGTTTTTTATCTACAACACTTTTTTACTGATTACAATATACAAATACATATATTGCTTTAAAATTATTTGGATCAGACTTCACTGCAATGCTTTATAAAATATTATTAGACTAGTCTTTTAAAAACGATAAATGTATAAACAGGCGAGCATTGGGTGGCTTTGACACCAAACTCTGGTTTTTTAATCGGTACCAGTATATCAATATATCGCGAGACCTACTACCACACAATTTTGATGAAACTTGACCACAGCCTTCATACCCTGTGACGGAATGAAGTTTGTTTCATGACATTAAAAAAATCGGGGTCTAAGGGGATTTACGGGGAGGGTTGCCCCCAAAATAGGTATTTACTATAACATCGGTTCATCGTACATTTTTGCTGATTCCGTCTCACGTTGACTTCCTCCTCGGTATCATCGTTCTACCAGGTGAGTGCCCAGGGCTATTGCTCCTATTTTTCTCTGCAAGGGTGGGGAGTTTGAGCAATTTTTGTCGACATAAGCATATCTATACGTTTACTACAGGATAATTTTTACAGTCGTTTACTTTGCTTGGCAAACATTAAAACGTCGAACGTCAACTTTGTTGTCCGAGCAAACTGAATCGTCCTTTCTGGGTGGAGGGGTTCCTGTTTAACCAAGGGGACAAATCCTATACAGGTGTAATTTGTCGATGCTCAATGTTTGTTCAGCGTGAAGAGCGATATCACTTGAAAATGACTGAAGCCTCATTGGAGCAGACTGTAGATGTGTGGAGTGTACGATCTCGCCTCCAAGTCATCTCGCCTCGGTTGGAATCCCGACCAACTGTCGGTCGGTGTTTTGTCAGCAGAGTGATTTATCATGTGTGTCGTTAAACTGGGTGTCCCGTCTGCCGGGATTAGTTGGTGATGTTAATGATCTCACGGTGTCCTTCACGAAGAGTAGGTGATCCATCGCCGTCACCGTGAACATGTGTTCAAAATTCCTGCAGAAGCGACTGCTGAGAGAGTGATGGCAACCCACCCAGCATGATGATGCTTCCAGGAAACTACTTCGGTGGAACCGACACACTGTCAACACAGAATCTGGTGCATCAGTCAATAAAGGTGTACGGTATTGACAATTGAGCTGTTCCTACAGCATCATGCCAGGAAGCATATTTACATACTGACCGTAGTATTTATTATATGGGAGCTGTTGGATGAGCAATGAGCATTTGGAGGAAAAGAAATACCAGAAAAGGCAATTCATTTTTCTCAACCAAATGTTGAAATGGGATACTAACTGCTGTGGGAAGGATTTGAAATGACATTTCGCACGTGAACCAATGTGCTCATTGCTGCGAAGAAGGCCTTACGAAAGACGTCGCTTCACTCCTTCACCACAGCGGTTAGCGGGGTTTAAAAAAAAAATCTCTCAATGTTTGGTTGAACAAATTGGCCGTCCTTTTCTGAAGGTGAATGCTGATCTACTGAACTCTAGTCTTTGTGAAGACTAGTTTTCACTTGGGTCAATAATTATTAAGGTTTGGTTTATTACTTCTGTCACTTAAGGTGGAAGGAGCCTTATCTGTCTGTTTGCAGGATATCTAAAAAAGTTTGTGGACGGATTCGGATGAACTTGGAAGGCAGGTTGTATGTGTGGATTAGGACGAACTGATTCGATTTGGTGAAGATCCGGATCGTATTTGGCTGTGAGAATTTTTAAGTGATTTGTCATCATTGAGAGATTGGGTAAACCAATATATAGCATGATGTGTCAAAAAGTTGTGGACGGATTCGGATGAAACTTTGTGGACAGTTTGTGTGTGTGACAAGGACGAATCGATTGGATTTTGGTGAAGATCCGGATACGAGGTTTTTTTAATGTTAAAGTGATTCTTCATCATCATTGAGATATCGGGCAAACCGATAATGTAGTATGATATTTCAAAAAGGTATTGGGCCCGATTTTATGTTCTTCTGATCGGGCAATGTGTGGCGGAGGTATGCGCTCTACAGTGTCCTATTACCCTCCAAAGGAGAGGGTATTGCATTTGGGTTTGTTTGTTTGTTGTCTCTCTGTCCACACAGAACGTTCGTGTTTTCTCCTCAACCGCTTGTCGGATTGAGACAAATTTTAATCATTGGTGCGACTCCTCATGTAGAATGTTTCAATGATAATTATGACATCATAGGTAACGTGGTTTGGTAGCCATATTGGAAAAAGCGGAAAAATTTGGATCTCTATCTCTGAAACGTACCAAGGAAAGCAGAGTTGGTGTCAAAGCCACCCAATGCTCACCTGTTTATACATTTATCGTTTTAAAAGACTCGTCTAATAATTAATATTTTTTATAAAGCATTGCAGTGAAGTCTGATCCAAATAATTTTAAAGCAATATATGTATTTGTATATTGTAATCAGTAACGAGCCAAGTAGCCAATATACGCCCGAACAAGAAGTATACATATACAGAATTGTGCTACTACATGGAAAACAGCATCCTGGTTGCCATGGCAACCACTTTAGATGACGAACATATGTCGCGACACACCGTCTCCACAGTCTGTACCTATGTACCAATATGAAACGTGAAAGTTGAAAACTTTGGGAGTTAGAGTGCGGAAGGAACGGACAGACAGACAAGACAGACGGACGACCGGTATCACATAATATGCCGCGATATATATATATATATATATATCGGGCGTATAAAAGAAGTGTGGTAGATAAAAACAGAAAGGAAAAAAACTTGCACCAAAAACTTTAACATTTTCACGCTCACGTGCTGACGCTAATGCTCACCCGGGGGTATCGCTATAGCTCTCTGTTCTTGAACAGGCGAGCTAAAAATTGAACTTGCACGTAGCAAGTACTCCTCATGGGGAATGTGTGATGTTTATGACGTCATGGGTGCCTTCGTTATGACATATAATTTCATAGGTAGAAGCGACGCGACAGTATGAAAATTTTTTGAGTTCATTAGTAATAAATGGTCCAAAAAAAATTGATGTCATCGGTCATTTGATTTGGCAGCCGCCTTTTTTTTTATTTTTATTTTTTGGAAACCTTAAAAATCTTCTGAAATGGCTGAACAATCAAGGTGAAACTTTACACACTGACCCTATCGATGAACAAAATGGTCATCACACATGATGTCATAGGTCACATGGTTTGGCAGCCTATTGGATTTTCCCTAAAACTCTAAAAATCACCACTCAAAGAAAGTCCTGGCGAGGGTCTGCAATCTCTGCTCTTTTCTTGTTTGTTTTATTGTGATGTGACATAGCATTGAACCTCAAACCTTGGGATTGACGTTTGGGCTTACTGACATGTCACCAGCCATATAATCCATAAACCAAACCACAGAGGGTCAAGATGAACACTTGAACTAGTATGGAGCTCAAAGACAGAATTTGTCACAAAGGTTGATTCCTTTAATTTGGATGAATTTCTTGGCTGATGTGTTGAGCTGACTTTAAACACTAATTTGCTCTGGAACCTGTAATGGGGATTTAATGAGTTGATGTTTTCGCTTAACAAGACCTGCTGGCTTGGATTTGTTGCGGAATCGAAAGGGTTGACATTAAGCATTAATTATATAACCCTGCAGTAACATTGCACAACAATTTGAGATGAGGCCTGCAAGCTGAATGGGGTTGAGGACAATGTGTTTGGTTGTTGGCTTCTGTCGGTGGTTGCAATACGATGCTCAGCATAAAAAAGAAAAGAAACCTATTTGCTAAAATTGGTAACTTGGAGATGTGCAGAAATGAGTTGAGTACATATTGTAAGGTGGGGGCTACCTCCAGACAGGACGTAATCGCACCGATGTGTTATGGTTGTGCTGAAGCTGAGACTTCAAGGACAGCTGAACTATAACGGTTTTTGAAACTGTTTACACACCCCCAACGGTTATTGCCAGCCCTGTAATCATCCGTGGGGCCTATTATGTTTGTCAGTTGCAAAGGAGATTACTAATCAATTGATCCTTCCTAGGCCATCGCAAGACCAATCCCGATCGTTGGCATGACAAAAATGCAGTAACCAAGACACAGCGTTCTTTCTCAAGAGGTAAAATAATTAATTACATGAGACCTGGTATAACACAAATCCTGGTCGCAAACAGAAAAGCCTATTGTTCCCCTGGATGCCATACAAACTCAAGCACTCGTGTAGGAACCGGGCTGGTGAGAGGGAAATTCACATACCTAGTAACTGAGCAGCTGGAGCAGCACACTACTGGTTCCTCATCTACGCAGAAAAGAAGCATGACAGGCAGCTCAAGGCAGAGAGGTGACAGAGTGCAAGTGCGTAGAGCGAGGCAGGTCTGAGCTCTGTCCAAAAGTCAACAGAGACATAGAGAAAGCATTGAGCTGGGCAATAGGACTTGCTGAGAGCATTCCTGTCCTGGCTGGGTTCCAGACCATCCTTTCCCCTCTCCCCCGCAACTCCAACACTGTCCCCATCGCTCCCCCGAGGCCTTGCTGGTGACAGGCTACAAGGGTCTTTCACTTCCAGGGCCCCCACCATGCAAGTTCCCCCCCTTTAGGCCCCAGGGGAATCCTACCCTGAGGCCCGTCACATGTCTCTACACAGCATTCAGGAATCGTCGCCTTGGCAACAAAACAAGGCCTGGCTCTCTGCTCACTGATAAGGACCATTGCATCTCTCTGTTGTGGTGGGAAATGAGTCATGTGCCCATCCTGCCCAGACCACCCATTTCCACGAGACGAAATGGATGGGATGCCTTAATCCAGCTAGCTATTTATACAATGGGCAACACCTCACCTGTTCTCTCAGGAACATCATTACAGACTCCTTACCATAGACACACCTTAATACAGCTCTGACATTCTAAAGCTGGCACAAACCTACAATGGTGTCTCAGGGGCTTGAGTCTCATGATTAACCGCTCTCCATAAATGAAACACTATATATTGCTTATCTTGGAAAGATTCAATAATCCACAAATAGACCCAAGCAGGACAAGTGAAATTGCTCAGAACTTTCTATTTTTGTTTCTCGCTCTTTGCTTCACAAGAACAAACATATATTTCCATTCAAGTACAAAAAATCACAATCAATTCTGCGTTTCTGCCTGTCAATCTTTCTTCATGAACTCGTTCTACCTGTTGTTCAAAATGCTTTGTTTCCATATCTGTCAGGAACACCCCACAGATTTTCTGTTCTCCCATTTCCGCCTCGCCCCTCCCTCCCATCTACCCTCATTGCCTCCTCCAATCTTTGCCCTGTTCCCTGCACGCTTCCAGGGTTCCGCCCTGGCCTCCCCACTCCCAGGTTCCCTGCCCGATCTCTTCATACAGGCTGCTGCGAATAAACTGGACAATTCCTGTCACAGAATCCCTTCCTCCCACAACATGTCCTTCGACTCTATATGTCTCTCTGGCTATTGTTCTCCTTCCGGTTCGACCAGGCCTGAACCCGCCGTCCTGCGGCGGAGTTGTAATTTACATCTTGAACTCAATTTCCTCACTTTCTGTGTATTGCTCTTGCACCTCCAAAATCCTTGAGTACGTTTGACTTGACTTGACCACCCTCCTCCACCTGTTCCCACGCTCTTGTTTTCCTGTATTGTGCCATCTTCCAAAACAGTGACAACTCCATTTACCTCTTTCTGACAACATGGATCACCTTTAACACCATCACCATTCTCTCATCATGGTTGATTTCAACTGTCACCATGGCAATTGACTTTGTGTTGTACCCTCTCACAGCTTTGAAACTGCAGCAAAGACTTTCTTTAACTTAATAGGCATACCTCAATCTGTGAATTTTCTGACCGAGATTTCCTGCCAATGGCAAATCCTCCATGCTGGACTTGAGAATGACCAACCCCTATCCTGTGCAGTCTCTGTCTTCCCTTTAATTCCAGTTGGTTTACATGATCCAGCGGGCTTGTGACAGTCAGCATCTCTCTGGCAATTTTCAAAAAAGCTGCCTCAGTGCCCGGCAAGTCTGGCAGTTCACTCATGTAGATTGGCAAGGAACTGTAAGCTGCTGAGATCTCCTCAGGACTGGTCTCCTATATTTGCTGCTTCTGATATTAACTCAGCTTCAGAATTCTTCCACAGAAACCTGCTTTTCTTATGCACAGATTAATCCATCCCTCTTAGTGTAGTAGATAGTAAGAAAATCGTGCAAATTATGATACAGAGATCAAATTTGGCCATTTCTGTTCTGCAGGGCTTTCTGATCAAATCTGCCCGATTGCCATTTGAAAATCCAAATTTTGAAAAATTTGGAAAAAAAAAAAAACTTCAAAATTTTGAAGTCACAGCTGGCTGAAATTCTTGAAGGCAATGTGAACATTCCCAGACAGAGAACCAAGGGGAGATGCAGTCATCATTGATGGCTCAGCACTTATCAATGCCTACCTCCACGCACTTCAAAGATATTTGATGACTATGCTAAAGAAGACATCATCCCAAAAGGTGGAATCTTATGGTGCCAGGTACGAGAGGGTGGACGTAGTGTTTGATGTGTACAAGAAGTCAAGTCTGAAGTCCGAGGCAAGGTCGAAAAGGGGGCAAGGAATCAGAAGAAGAGTGACAGGAACCTAAGACCCACAAGTAAACTGGAGAGTTTTCTTCGAGATGACAGCAACAATACAGCTGTTTCAACTTCCTTGGGAAAGATGTGTGAAGCACAGACGACAAGCACAGTCATTGTCACAAAAGGAGAAGATGCCATTAGCAACATCAGGAAGTCACTGGATGCTGTGTCTCCATGTTGTCATGAAGAAGCTGAACACCGAATATTTGTACACGCCAGGGATGCAAGACGGATGGTAGCAAGTCCATTATCATTAAGGCTAATGACACGGACGTACTTAGTCATAGCAATATCTGTACTGCCATCCTTACAGGAACTAGGTCTTGAGAACATGTGGATTGCCTGGCCAAGGAGCCAAGGCGCGATGGATTCCAGTCCATGAGGTAGTTTCTGCAATAGGGCCTGAGAAAGCTGCAGGGATCCCATACTTCCATGCGTTCACTGGATGTGACGTCGTGTCTGCCTTCGCGGTAAAGGGAAGAAAACTGCATGGCAGATTTGGAACGTCTTTGATGATGTTTCTGAAACATTCACCAATCTCAGCCAGCATCCAACATTGATTCGTGATCTTGACTTTTTTGAAGTATTTTTTTTTTTTTTCAATTTTAATAACATTGGATTTTCAAATGGCCATTCAGGCAGATTTGATTAGAATCCCCTGGGAACAAATGTGCCAAATTTGATGCTTGTCATCATTTGCACGATTCCTCTCAAAATTGCTGTTATCTGCCCCACTATCTCTCCAATGGTACATTGAATCCTGCTGCAGTGAGGAGTTGCTTGAAGCAAATTGCCTTCTCTCCTGGAAGGCAAATCTGGCTGAAGGCAACTCAGGATCATTCCACAAAGCTAAAACAAGTGTGTCCACAAGGAGAGATAACTTTCAAACTTGTCTCCCTCCTCAAAAACCTGGTAGCACTTGGCCAGTCTGTCTCTGGAGTATTTATGGCTGGTGTTAGCTTAATGGTTAGGGTGGTGGGCTTTGGATCCAAGGCTCCTGAGTTCAATACCCGCTCAGCTATTGATTTAATACCAGGTGGGTTAACTCTGCCTGTCATCTTTCCGAGGTCGGCAAAATGAGTGCCAGCATGCTGGTACTGTGTCGGAAGTGGCGAACCAGTCCCAGGATTGTGCCCAATAGCCAAGGAGACTGCTAAGCAGCACCAATGCTCTGTACAGAGTACGGTCCCAATCTCCTCCTCCTCCTCTGGAGTATGCTTCTCTCCATCCCTTTGCTCATTTAAATGGCAAGCTGACTGTGAGAAGGCCGAAGTGCCTCAATTATGTTTGCTTCCAATTCTTGTGTCCCCAACCCCTTGCTCTCTGTACCCACCCTGCACAGCCACTCAATTGCTCCTGGGCTCTCTTTTTCACCTGAGAATGTGGAGAAGTTTCGTTAAACTTTGCTTCCTCAACTGGTTGGGAGCATCAGTGCATGTGCCGTTATAAACTGTCACCATCATTTGCCCTAGGTCATCTTGTATCTGCTTGGAAGTCGGCCAACATCCCTACATTACACAACCTGGTGCAAAAACCGATCGTCTTGACTTCAGACCTATTACCTTGGTTCCAATCATCAGCAAGGTGATGTAATCTGATCATCGCAGTTGATCTCAAATCTTTCCTTTTCTCTAATGGCCTCATCCCAGACCATCATTTCTTCTCCTTCTTGCATATGGCAGCTTGGCTGCCGGCTGCCATCATTTTGTTGGCGCACGGCTGTGCCGCTGACGCTGTGCCTTTATATCAGTACACTGGTACTCATTTTGCTGACCTTGGAAGGGTGACAGGCTGAGTCAACCCACCTGGTGTTAATTCAGTGGCCAATGGGGCTCAAACTTAGGACCCTAAGATCCCAAGCCAGCCACCCAACTGCTAAGCCAACACCAGGCTTACCATCATTTCTGGTTTATACTTGGTCACTCTATACTGGACATCATGCTTCTACTCTCCTAAATATGGATGGATGCCCTCAATATCGACATGAGATCGGGGCCATTTTCTAGACGTATCCCTAGCATTCGATTAGTCTGGCACCCCACCTTCTTCTCCAAACTCTCTGCCTCTGGTGTCCAAGGCAAACTCCACATAGGGCTTACTGATGGAATTCTACTCTCGTCGCCAACACATGGTGCTCAAGCGGATTCTTTATCTCCTCTCCCTTTCAAGGCTGGGCTCCCCAAGGTAGTGTGTTGATCTTCATCAACGACCTTTCTGACTGGAAAATCCTCCATCTTTTTGCGTGATGACTCCACCCTCTGTCATAACATTTTTCAGATGGGCAGGCAGCAGCCCCTTCCCTCACTGAGACCTTGTTACTTGATACCTTTCTGCTGTTCTTTTTGTTCTGTTGCATCGTAATCCGTTCTGTGTTCTCACTTCTTCATGACCTCCACGATATATCATGCGAACTACAAGCTCAATCTATTTCATGATTTCTTTAAAAAATAATCCATTTGAAATTTATCACTGAATTTATTTGACATTGTTTATCTTTTGCACTGGAGAGATTACAAAAACAAATTCTTCTTACCTTTCAATTTTAGGTTGTCCATATTGGTTTTATTTATTTATTTTTTATCTTAGAAGAAATCCACTGCATTCAACTTAACTGCAAAATAATTGCAATTGCACGAAACCAAAAAATAGTGTGCACTTGTGTTGCACTTCTTGTGAAGATCTCCCTGATAAAACTGAATGGAAAGATTGCTTGTTGCTGTCAGCCGTATCACCATCTCTGCGATTTAAACGATACATTTCTCATCTCGAGGCTTTCTCCCCAAAGGTTTTGTAATACCCTACGGTTTTATAAACTTATTTTATTCATACACGTCGAGTTCGAAACAGTTATTACCTCTGCACCGAAGGATGATGGAGATTATGTTATGTCTGTGTGTGTAGTCTGTCAGCCCGATAGCTCAAAAATTGTGAATGGATAAGCAGGAAACTTTGTGAACAGGTTGGGTGTGTGACAATGACAAATTGATGAGATGGTGAAGATCCAGATCTGGATACTAAACATTTTTTTTCTTGATTCTTCACCACTGATTGATGGGGCCAAAAACAATGCATCTATAGCTCGTATCTCTCAAAAAGTTGTGGCTGGATTCGACAAAACATCGTGGACAGGTTAGGTGTGTGACAAGGAAGAATCGATTCAATTTGGTGAAGAGGCTGGATCTGGATAACAGTGGATGCAATATGTAAATCCTTTAGCCTGGCGGATGTATGCACGCCTCCGAGTGCTGTTCTAGTAGTATCAATTAGAGGCACTTTGTTGAGCTCATACCTACACCATGTTGAACAGTTTGTTTTGTATCCCACTGATTGGCTAGATCTGCATCTGGACCTTCACCAAAATCTTATCTGCTTGTTCTTGTCACCTATCCAAATCATCCACAAAGTTTTCATCACCCGTCCACAACTTTTTGAAATATAATGCTATTTATCGTTTTTGGCCCAATCTATCGCTGGTGAAGAATCCATTTTAAATTTTAGGTTCCGGATCCGGATCTTCACCAAAATGTAGTCTATTCATCGCTATCACACACCCAACCTGTTCACCAAGTTTCGTCGAATCCATCCATAACTTTTTGAGATATCGTTCTCTGCACAAAAAAAAAGACAAGCCGGTAGGCGACATGGGTGGTCGCTATATAATTGCATACTAGTCATGCAGTTTTGACGGATCGGGCTGAAAATTTTTGACAAAGAGGTTGATTATAGTGCGCATAAAAGCCCGGAAGCCGATCTTTGATTTTCGAAAGAAAAAAAAAATTCAGTCCCGTTGCTAGGCAACGGTGGCGTCCATCGCAACGGTGCTCAAAAGCATACAACTAGATCCTGGTATGAACCTACAGTCAAGTTTCATCAAAATTGGTTGACTCCTCTGGCCTCCAGAGCTGTCCATTACATACAAACAAGACAGACAGACATATAGACAGACGGAAAACCTGAGAATAAGGGTAGTCTAGCGACCACCCAACAGGCGTGAAAACAAAACCTGTCTACTTTTGCTTGGGAGGTAATTACTGTGACTGTGTCTTCTTTGCTCCTTATGACGCAGAGGAAGCACACTTAACCTAGGATGATAAGCTGGTGACCTGTTTTGGTATTCGTCTACAATATATTTTGGTAGATAAAGGCATTTATTTATTTATTTGTCTGTATGTATATATGTCTGTCTCTGATATCTGCTTGTTTATTTATTTATTTTGGCCGGCACTGTGGCACTTTCTAATTCCTGCCGTTACTGACTGAAGAAGCAATGGTAAACCACCAGAATAATCTTCACTGTGAGACCACTTCGATAGCACAGACGCTTTTGCCCAAAAAATGGAATGAACCGACCGACAACAGACCACAACTGCATATCATTAGATTGCCTGAGGTAAATGTTTGTTCTGCAGGTGCACTTATATCGTATAAATAAGACCTCTTTCTCTCCACCCGACCTCCTTGGATTCGTCCAGCTGTCCCTGCCCTCTCCTGGACCATGGCCGACTGCTTGTTCGTGGATAATCTTGCTCCGGAGACTCAGCTGATGAGCTTCAAGAGTTATTCAAAAGAGCATTCACTCCCGCTTCTTTCCTTCCCCGAATGCGCCGAAGGTTTGCCTTCGTAAAAATGTGAGGATAATCAGGCAGCACTTCGAGCCTTGCGCCTTCTTTCAGTACAATTTATTTGTTCCCACATTATGCAGCTCCATACACAATATTATGGAGCTGCACTCTTCTCTTAATACTCACCGTCCTCATTCTTTGTCCAAACCTTCACCTCACACCTTAAACTTGTATTCCAATTGCAATCTGCACCCTTTACCTATAACCCACTTCACAATACTCTATCGTTTTCTTTTTGTTGCACAGGAAGTGTAGTGCCCTGCCATACTGAATCTTGTACATTGTGCAAAATGGAATCAGCAGTAGAAAGGGTTAGATGACATCCTGGAAACAATTTGTGTTTGATCAAGGAAGAATACGACAAACTATCTGTTGTGTACAGGAGGATTCAACTCGGCATGGACGGCACAGGTCGCTGTTGTGCGACAATTGGAATCTGCTTCTGGAATCCTAAAATAGTTGTGGATAGGCACAGTTTTGCATTTGCATACTTTCTTTGGGGGTAGTTGGTATGACCTTGTCGAGCCAGTGGTTTTTCTGCGATCACGAGAACGGACAGAATTTACAGAATCCGTGACTTGAAACGGACAACTCGGTCACCGTTTAAAAACAACAACCAAAAAAAAAACGAATTGCAGGAAAAAAAAAAAGAAGTCAAGATGAGGTCAAATTGTAAAAAATGGTCATCAAACTTGACAAAACTGTCCTGATTTTTGTCTGATTGCAGATTTAATTCCCACAGCATAGAGTAGTAAAACCATTCAACCGATCGTTCTACCCGGAGTGCGAGCACAGGCATTGCTCGCTTGCGTCATTTGCATAGCTGCCTTTGGACAGCCTCGCCGGAAGTGTTTGTGCGGGAGAGCGGAGGCATACCCGTCGACTGCGCGCAGTCGAATTACTCTAGTTTTTTTTTATTTTTTAGCTCGCCTGTTCGAAGAACAGAGAGCTATAGCGATACCCCCGGCGTGAGCGTCGGCTTCAGCGTCAGCGTGAAAATGTTAAAGTTTTTGGTGCAAGTTATTTCCTTTCTAATGTTTTTATCTACAACAC
>CM068959.1:106363281-106375533 GCA_035128595.1 Eptatretus atami
TTTTTTACTGATTACAATATACAAATACATATATTGCTTTAAAATTATTTGGATCAGACTTCACTGCAATGCTTTATAAAATATTATTAGACTAGTCTTTTAAAAACGATAAATGTATAAACAGGCGAGCATTGGGTGGCTTTGACACCAAACTCTGGTTTTTTAATCGGTACCAGTATATCAATATATCGCGAGACCTACTACCACACAATTTTGATGAAACTTGACCACAGCCTTCATACCCTGTGACGGAATGAAGTTTGTTTCATGACATTAAAAAAATCGGGGTCTAAGGGGATTTACGGGGAGGGTTGCCCCCAAAATAGGTATTACTATAACATCGGTTCATCGGTACATTTTTGCTGATTCCGTCTCACGTTGACTTCCTCCTCGGTATCATCGTTCTACCAGGTGAGTGCCCAGGGCTATTGCTCCTATTTTTCTCTGCAAGGGTGGGGAGTTTGAGCAATTTGTCGGACATAAGCATATCTATACGTTTACTACAGGATAATTTTTACAGTCGTTTACTTTGCTTGGCAAACATTAAAACGTCGAACGTCAACTTTGTTGTCCGAGCAAACTGAAATCGTCCTTTCTGGGTGGAGGGGTTCCTGTTTAACCAAGGGACAAAATCCTATACAGGTGTAATTTGTCGATGCTCAATGTTTGTTCAGCGTGAAGAGCGATATCACTTGAAATGACTGAAGCCTCATTGGAGCAGACTGTAGATGTGTGGAGTGTACGATCTCGCCTCCAAGTCATCTCGCCTCGGTTGGAATCCCGACCAACTGTCGGTCCGGTGTTTTGTCAGCAGAGTGATTTATCATGTGTGTCGTTAAACTGGGTGTCCCGTCTGCCGGGATTAGTTGGTGGAGTTAATGATCTCACGGTGTCCTTCACGAAGAGTAGGTGATCCATCGCGTCACCGTGACATGTGTTCAAAATTCCTGCAGAAGCGACTGCTGAGAGAGTGATGGCAACCCACCCAGCATGATGATGCTTCCAGGAAACTACTTCGGTGGAACCGACACACTGTCAACACAGAATCTGGTGCATCAGTCAATAAAGGTGTACGGTATTGACAATTGAGCTGTTCCTACAGCATCATGCCAGGAAGCATATTTACATACTGAACCGTAGTATTTATTATATGGGAGCTTTGGATGAGCAATGAGCATTTGGAGGAAAAGAAATACCAGAAAAAGGCAATTCATTTTTCTCAACCAAATGTTGAAATGGGTACTAACTGCTGTGGGAAGGATTTGAAATGACATTTCGCACGTGAACCAATGTGCTCATTGCTGCGAAGAAGGCCTTACGAAAGACGTCGCTTCACTCCTTCACCACACGGTTAGCGGGGTTTAAAAAAAAAATCTCTCAATGTTTGGTTGAACAAATTGGCCGTCCTTTTCTGGAAGGTGAATGCTGATCTACTGAACTCTAGTCTTTGTGAAGACTAGTTTTCACTTGGGTCAATAATTATTAAGGTTTGGTTTAATTACTTCTGTCACTTAAGGTGGAAGGAGCCTTATCTGTCTGTTTGCAGGATATCTAAAAAAGTTTGTGGACGGATTCGGATGAACTTGGAAGGCAGGTTGTATGTGTGGATTAGGACGAACTGATTCGATTTGGTGAAGATCCGGATCTGTATTTGGCTGTGAGAATTTTTAAGTGATTTGTCATCATTGAGAGATTGGGTAAACCAATATATAGCATGATGTGTCAAAAAGTTGTGGACGGATTCGGATGAAACTTTGTGGACAGTTTGTGTGTGTGACAAGGACGAATCGATTGGATTTTGGTGAAGATCCGGATACGAGGTTTTTTTAATGTTAAAGTGATTCTTCATCATCATTGAGATATCGGGCCAAACCGATAATGTAGTATGATATTTTCAAAAAGGTATTGGGCCCGATTTTAATGTTCTTCTGATCGGGCAATGTGTGGCGGAGGTATGCGCTCTACAGTGTCCTATTACCCTCCAAAAGGAGAGGGTATTGCATTTGGGTTTGTTTGTTTGTTGTCTCTCTGTCCACACAGAACGTTCGTGTTTTCTCCTCAACCGCTTGTCGGATTGAGACAAATTTTAATCATTGGTGCGACTCCTCATGTAGAATGTTTCAATGATAATTATGACATCATAGGTAACGTGGTTTGGTAGCCATATTGGAAAAAGCGGAAAAATTTGGATCTCTATCTCTGAAACGTACCAAGGAAAGCAGAGTTGGTGTCAAAGCCACCCAATGCTCACCTGTTTATACATTTATCGTTTTAAAAGACTCGTCTAATAATTAATATTTTTTATAAAGCATTGCAGTGAAGTCTGATCCAAATAATTTTAAAGCAATATATGTATTTGTATATTGTAATCAGTAACGAGCCAAGTAGCACTATACGCCCGAACAAGAAGTATACATATACAGAATTGTGCTACTACATGGAAAACAGCATCCTGGTTGCCATGGCAACCACTTTAGATGACGAACATATGTCGCGACACACCGTCTCCACAGTCTGTACCTATGTACCAATATGAAACGTGAAAGTTGAAAACTTTGGGAGTTAGAGTGCGGAAGGAACGGACAGACAGACAGACAGACGGACGACCGGTATCACATAATATGCCGCGATATATATATATATATATATATCGGGCGTATAAAAGATAGTGTGGTAGATAAAAACAGAAAGGAAAAAAACTTGCACCAAAAACTTTAACATTTTCACGCTCACGTGCTGACGCTAATGCTCACCCGGGGGTATCGCTATAGCTCTCTGTTCTTGAACAGGCGAGCTAAAAATTGAACTTGCACGTAGCAAGTACTCCTCATGGGGAATGTGTGATGTTTATGACGTCATGGGTGCCTTCGTTATGACATATATTTCATAGGTAGAAGCGACGCGACAGTATGAAAATTTTTTGAGGTCATTAGTAATAAATGGTCCACAAAAAAATTGAATGTCATCGGTCACTTGATTTGGCAGCCGTCCTTTTTTTTTTTATTTATTTTTTGGAAACCTTAAAAATCTTCTGAAATGGCTGAACAGATCAAGGTGAAACTTTACACACTGACCTATCGATGAACAAAATGGTCACACACATGATGTCATAGGTCACATGGTTTGGCAGCTATTGGATTTTCCCCTAAAACTCTATAAAATCACCACTCAAAAGAAGTCCTGGCGAGGGTCTGCAATCTCTGCTCTTTTCTTGTTTGTTTTATTGTGATGTGACATAGCATTGAACCTCAAACCTTGGGATTGACGTTTGGGCTTACTGACATGTCACCAGCCATATAATCCATAAACCAAACCACAGAGGGTCAAGATGAAACACTTGAACTAGTTGGAGCTCAAAGACAGAATTTGTCACAAAGGTTGATTCCTTTAATTTGGATGAATTTCTTGGCTGATGTGTTGAGCTGACTTTAAACACTAATTTGCTCTGGAACCTGTAATGGGGATTTAATGAGTTGATGTTTTCGCTTAACAAGACCTGCTGGCTTGGATTTGTTGCGGAATCGAAAGGGTTGACATTAAGCATTAATTATATAACCCTGCAGTAACATTGCACAACAATTTGAGATGAGGCCTGCAAGCTGAATGGGGTTGAGGACAATGTGTTTGGTTGTTGGCTTCTGTCGGTGGTTGCAATACGATGCTCAGCATAAAAAAGAAAAGAAACCTATTTGCTAAAATTGGTAACTTGGAGATGTGCAGAAATGAGTTGAGTACATATTGTAAGGTGGGGGCTACCTCCAGACAGGACGTAATCGCACCGATGTGTTATGGTTGTGCTGAAGCTGAGACTTCAAGGACAGCTGAACTATAACGGTTTTTGAAACTGTTTACACACCCCCAACGGTTATTGCCAGCCCTGTAATCATCCGTGGGGCCTATTATGTTTGTCAGTTGCAAAGGAGATTACTAATCAATTGATCCTTCCTAGGCCATCGCAAGACCAACCCGATCGTTGGCATGACAAAAATGCAGTAACCAAGACACAGCGTTCTTTCTCAAGAGGTAAAATAATTAATTACATGAGACCTGGTATAACACAAATCCTGGTCGCAAACAGAAAAGCCTATTGTTCCCCTGGATGCCATACAAACTCAAGCACTCGTGTAGGAACCGGGCTGGTGAGAGGGAAATTCACATACCTAGTAACTGAGCAGCTGGAGCAGCACACTACTGGTTCCTCATCTACGCAGAAAAGAAGCATGACAGGCAGCTCAAGGCAGAGAGGTGACAGAGTGCAAGTGCGAGAGCGAGCAGGTCTGAGCTCTGTCCAAAAGTCAACAGAGACATAGAGAAAGCATTGAGCTGGGCAATAGGACTTGCTGAGAGCATTCCTGTCCTGGCTGGGTTCCAGACCATCCTTTCCCCTCTCCCCCGCAACTCCAACACTGTCCCCATCGCTCCCCCGAGGCCTTGCTGGTGACAGGCTACAAGGGTCTTTCACTTCCAGGGCCCCCACCATGCAAGTTCCCCCCCTTTAGGCCCCAGGGGAATCCTACCCTGAGGCCCGTCACATGTCTCTACCACAGCATTCAGGAATCGTCGCCTTGGCAACAAAACAAGGCCTGGCTCTCTGCTCACTGATAAGGACCATTGCATCTCTCTGTTGTGGTGGGAAATGAGTCATGTGCCCATCCTGCCCAGACCACCCATTTCCACAGAGACGAAATGGATGGGATGCCTTAATCCAGCTAGCTATTTATACAATGGGCAACACCTCACCTGTTCTCTCAGGAACATCATTACAGACTCCTTACCATAGACACACCTTAATACAGCTCTGACATTCTAAAGCTGGCACAAACTACAATGGTGTTCAGGGGCTTGAGTCTCATGATTAACCGCTCTCCATAAATGAAACACTATATATTGCTTATCTTGGAAAGATTCAATAATCCACAAATAGACCCAAGCAGGACAAGTGAAATTGCTCAGAACTTTCTATTTTTGTTTCTCGCTCTTTGCTTCACAAGAACAAACATATATTTCCATTCAAGTACAAAAAATCACAATCAATTCTGCGTTTCTGCCTGTCAATCTTTCTTCATGAACTCGTTCTACCTGTTGTTCAAATGCTTTGTTTCCATATCTGTCAGGAACACCCCACAGATTTTCTGTTCTCCCATTTCCGCCTCGCCCCTCCCTCCCATCTACCCTCATTGCCTCCTCCAATCTTTGCCCTGTTCCCTGCACGCTTCCAGGGTTCCGCCCTGGCCTCCCCACTCCCAGGTTCCCTGCCCGATCTCTTCATACAGGCTGCTGCGAATAAACTGACAATTCCTGTCACAGAATCCCTTCCTCCCACAACATGTCCTTGACTCTATATGTCTCTCTGGCTATTGTTCTCCTCCGGTCGACCAGGCCTGAACCCGCCGTCCTGCGGCGGAGTTGTAATTTACATCTTGAACTCAATTTCCTCACTTTCTGTGTATTGCTCTTGCACCTCCAAAATCCTTGAGTACGTTTGACTTGACCTTGACCACCCTCCTCCACCTGTTCCCACGCTCTTGTTTTCCTGTATTGTGCCATCTTCCAAAACAGTGACAACTCCATTTACCTCTTTCTGACAACATGGATCACCTTTAACACCATCACCATTCTCTCATCATGGTTGATTTCAACTGTCACCATGGCAATTGACTTTGTGTTGTACCCTCTCACAGCTTTGAAACTGCAGCAAAGACTTTCTTTAACATTAATAGGCATACCTCAATCTGTGAATTTTCTGACCGAGATTTCCTGCCAATGGCAAATCCTCCATGCTGGACTTGAGAATGACCAACCCCTATCCTGCGCAGTCTCTGTCTTCCCTTTAATTCCAGTTGGTTTACATGATCCAGCGGGCTTGTGACAGTTCAGCATTCTCTCTGGCAATTTTCAAAAAAGCTGCCTCAGTGCCCGGCAAGTCTGGCAGTTCACTCATGTGAGATTGGCAAGGAACATGCTAAGCTGCTGAGATCTCCTCAGGACTGGTCTCCTATATTTGCTGCTTCTGATATTAACTCAGCTTCAGAATTCTTCCACTAGAACCTGCTTTTCTTATGCACAGATTAATCCATCCCTCTTAGTGTAGTAGATAGTAAGAAAATCGTGCAAATTATGATACAGAGATCAAACTTTGGCCATTTCTGTTCTGCAGGGCTTTCTGATCAAATCTGCCCGATTGCCATTTGAAAATCCAAATTTTGAAAAATTTGGAAAAAAAAAAAAACTTCAAAATTTTGAAGTCACAGCTGGCTGAAATTCTTGAAGGCAATGTGAACATCCCAGACAGAGAACCAAGGGGAGATGCAGTCATCATTGATGGCTCAGCACTTATCAATGCCTACCTCCACGCACTTCAAAGATATTTGATGACTATGCTAAAGAAGACATCATCCCAAAAGGTGGAATCTTATGGTGCCAGGTACGAGAGGGTGGACGTAGTGTTTGATGTGTACAAGAAGTCAAGTCTGAAGTCCGAGGCAAGGTCGAAAAGGGGGCAAGGAATCAGAAGAAGAGTGACAGGAACCTAAGACCCACAAGTAAACTGGAGAGTTTTCTTCGAGATGACAGCAACATACAGCTGTTTCAACTTCCTTGGGAAAGATGTGTGAAGCACAGACGACAAGCACAGTCATTGTCACAAAAGGAGAAGATGCCATTAGCAACATCAGGAAGTCACTGGATGCTGTGTCTCCATGTTGTCATGAAGAAGCTGAACACCGAATATTTGTACACGCCAGGGATGCAAGACGGATGGTAGCAAGTCCATTATCATTAAGGCTAATGACACGGACGTACTTAGTCATAGCAATATCTGTACTGCCATCCTTACAGGAACTAGGTCTTGAGAACATGTGGATTGCCTGGCCAAGGAGCCAAGGCGCGATGGATTCCAGTCCATGAGGTAGTTTCTGCAATAGGGCCTGAGAAAGCTGCAGGGATCCCATACTTCCATGCGTTCACTGGATGTGACGTCGTGTCTGCCTTCGCGGTAAAGGGAAGAAAACTGCATGGCAGATTTGGAACGTCTTTGATGATGTTTCTGAAACATTCACCAATCTCAGCCAGCATCCAACATTGATTCGTGATCTTGACTTTTTTGAAGTATTTTTTTTTTTTTTCAATTTTAATAACATTGGATTTTCAAATGGCCATTCAGGCAGATTTGATTAGAATCCCCTGGGAACAAATGTGCCAAATTTGATGCTTGTCATCATTTGCACGATTCCTCTCAAAATTGCTGTTATCTGCCCCACTATCTCTCCAATGGTACATTGAATCCTGCTGCAGTGAGGAGTTGCTTGAAGCAAATTGCCTTCTCTCCTGGAAGGCAAATCTGGCTGAAGGCAACTCAGGATCATTCCACAAAGCTAAAACAAGTGTGTCCACAAGGAGAGATAACTTTCAAACTTGTCTCCCTCCTCAAAAACCTGGTAGCACTTGGCCAGTCTGTCTCTGGAGTATTTATGGCTGGTGTTAGCTTAATGGTTAGGGTGGTGGGCTTTGGATCCAAGGCTCCTGAGTTCAATACCCGCTCAGCTATTGATTTAATACCAGGTGGGTTAACTCTGCCTGTCATCTTTCCGAGGTCGGCAAAATGAGTGCCAGCATGCTGGTACTGTGTCGGAAGTGGCGAACCAGTCCCAGGATTGTGCCCAATAGCCAAGGAGACTGCTAAGCAGCACCAATGCTCTGTACAGAGTACGGTCCCAATCTCCTCCTCCTCCTCTGGAGTATGCTTCTCTCCATCCCTTTGCTCATTTAAATGGCAAGCTGACTGTGAGAAGGCCGAAGTGCCTCAATTATGTTTGCTTCCAATTCTTGTGTCCCCAACCCCTTGCTCTCTGTACCCACCCTGCACAGCCACTCAATTGCTCCTGGGCTCTCTTTTTCACCTGAGAATGTGGAGAAGTTTCGTTAAACTTTGCTTCCTCAACTGGTTGGGAGCATCAGTGCATGTGCCGTTATAAACTGTCACCATCATTTGCCCTAGGTCATCTTGTATCTGCTTGGAAGTCGGCCAACATCCCTACATTACACAACCTGGTGCAAAAACCGATCGTCTTGACTTCAGACCTATTACCTTGGTTCCAATCATCAGCAAGGTGATGTAATTGATCATCGCAGTTGATCTCAAATCTTTCCTTTTCTCTAATGGCCTCATCCCAGACCATCATTTCTTCTCCTTCTTGCATATGGCAGCTTGGCTGCCGGCTGCCATCATTTTGTTGGCGCACGGCTGTGCCGCTGACGCTGTGCCTTTATATCAGTACACTGGTACTCATTTTGCTGACCTTGGAAGGGTGACAGGCTGAGTCAACCCACCTGGTGTTAATTCAGTGGCCAATGGGGCTCAAACTTAGGACCCTAAGATCCCAAGCCAGCCACCCAACTGCTAAGCCAACACCAGGCTTACCATCATTTCTGGTTTATACTTGGTCACTCTATACTGGACATCATGCTTCTACTCTCCTAAATATGGATGGATGCCCTCAATATCGACATGAGATCGGGGCCATTTTCTAGACGTATCCCTAGCATTCGATTAGTCTGGCACCCCACCTTCTTCTCCAAACTCTCTGCCTCTGGTGTCCAAGGCAAACTCCACATAGGGCTTACTGATGGAATTCTACTCTCGTCGCCAACACATGGTGCTCAAGCGGATTCTTTATCTCCTCTCCCTTTCAAGGCTGGGCTCCCCAAGGTAGTGTGTTGATCTTCATCAACGACCTTTCTGACTGGAAAATCCTCCATCTTTTTGGTGATGACTCCACCCTCTGTCATAACATTTTTCAGATGGGCAGGCAGCAGCCCCTTCCCTCACTGAGACCTTGTTACTTGATACCTTTCTGCTGTTCTTTTTGTTCTGTTGCATCGTAATCCGTTCTGTGTTCTCACTTCTTCATGAGCCTCCACGATATATCATGCGAACTACAAGCTCAATCTATTTCATGATTTCTTTAAAAAATAATCCATTTGAAATTTATCACTGAATTTATTTGACATTGTTTATCTTTTGCACTGGAGAGATTACAAAAACAAATTCTTCTTACCTTCAATTTTAGGTTGTCCATATTGGTTTTATTTATTTATTTTTTATCTTAGAAGAAATCCACTGCATTCAACTTAACTGCAAAATAATTGCAATTGCACGAAACCAAAAAATAGTGTGCACTTGTGTTGCACTTCTTGTGAAGATCTCCCTGATAAAACTGAATGGAAAGATTGCTTGTTGCTGTCAGCCGTATCACCATCTCTGCGATTTAAACGATACATTTCTCATCTCGAGGCTTTCTCCCCAAAGGTTTTGTAATACCCTACGGTTTTATAAACTTATTTTATTCATACACGTCGAGTTCGAAACAGTTATTACCTCTGCACCGAAGGATGATGGAGATTATGTTATGTCTGTGTGTGTAGTCTGTCAGCCCGATAGCTCAAAAATTGTGAATGGATAAGCAGGAAACTTTGTGAACAGGTTGGGTGTGTGACAATGACAAATTGATGAGATGGTGAAGATCCAGATCTGGATACTAAACATTTTTTTTCTTGATTCTTCACCACTGATTGATGGGGCCAAAAACAATGCATCTATAGCTCGATATCTCTCAAAAAGTTGTGGCTGGATTCGACAAAACATCGTGGACAGGTTAGGTGTGTGACAAGGAAGAATCGATTCAATTTGGTGAAGAGGCTGGATCTGGATAACAGTGGATGCAATATGTAAATCCTTTAGCCTGGCGGATGTATGCACGCCTCCGAGTGCTGTTCTAGTAGTATCAATTAGAGGCACTTTGTTGAGCTCATACCTACACCATGTTGAACAGTTTGTTTTGTATCCCACTGATTGGCTAGATCTGCATCTGGACCTTCACCAAAATCTTATCTGCTTGTTCTTGTCACCTATCCAAATCATCCACAAAGTTTTCATCACCCGTCCACAACTTTTTGAAATATAATGCTATTTATCGTTTTTGGCCCAATCTATCGCTGGTGAAGAATCCATTTTAAATTTTAGGTTCCGGATCCGGATCTTCACCAAAATGTAGTCTATTCATCGCTATCACACACCCAACCTGTTCACCAAGTTTCGTCGAATCCATCCATAACTTTTTGAGATATCGTTCTCTGCAAAAACAACAGACAAGCCGGTAGGCGACATGGGTGGTCGCTATATAATTGCATACTAGTCATGCAGTTTTGACGGATCGGGCTGAAAATTTTTGACAAAGAGGTTGATTATAGTGCGCATAAAAGCCCGGAAGCCGATCTTTGATTTTCGAAAGAAAAAAAAAATTCAGTCCCGTTGCTAGGCAACGGTGGCGTCCATCGCAACGGTGCTCAAAAGCATACACTAGATCCTGGTATGAACCTACAGTCAAGTTTCATCAAAATTGGTTGACTCCTCTGGCCTCCAGAGCTGTCCATTACATACAAACAAAGACAGACGACATAAAGACAGACGGAAAACCTGAGAATAAGGGTAGTCTAGCGACCACCCAACAGGCGTGAAACATAAACTCTGTCTACTTTTGCTTGGGAGGTAATTACTGTGACTGTGTCTTCTTTGCTCCTTATGACGCAGAGGAAGCACACTTAACCTAGGATGATAAGCTGGTGACCTGTTTTGGTATTCGTCTACAATATATTTTGGTAGATAAAGGCATTTATTTATTTATTTGTCTGTATGTATATATGTCTGTCTCTGATATCTGCTTGTTTATTTATTTATTTTGGCCGGCACTGTGGCACTTTCTAATTTCCTGCGTTACTGACTGAAGAAGCAATGGTAAACCACCAGAATAATCTTCACTGTGAGACCACTTCGATAGCACAGACGCTTTTGCCCGAAAAAATGGAATGAACCGACCGACAACAGACCACAACTGCAATATCATATAGATTGCCTGAGGTAAATAGTTTGTTCTGCAGGTGCACTTATATCGTATAAATAAGACCTCTTTCTCTCCACCCGACCTCCTTGGATTCGTCCAGCTGTCCCTGCCCTCTCACTGGACCATGGCCGACTGCTTGTTCGTGGATAATCTTGCTCCGGAGACTCAGCTGATGAGCTTCAAGAGTTATTCAAAAGAGCATTCACTCCCGCTTTCTTTCCTTCCCGAATGCGCCGAAGGTTTGCCTTCGTAAAATGTGAGGATAAATCAGGCAGCACTTCGAGCCTTGCGCCTTCTTTCAGGTACAATTTATTGTTCCCACATTATGCAGCTCCATACACAATATTATGGAGCTGCACCTCTTCTCTTAATACTCACCGTCCTCATTCTTTGTCCAAACCTTCACCTCACACCTTAATACTTGTATTCCAATTGCAATCTGCACCCTTTACCCTATAACCCACTTCACAATACTCTATCGTTTTCTTTTGTTGCACAGGAAGTGTAGTGCCCTGCCATACTGAATCTTGTACATTGTGCAAAATGGAATCAGCAGTAGAAAGGTGTTTAGATACATCCTGGAAACAATTTGGTGTTTGATCAAGGAAGAATACGACAAACTATCTGTTGTGTACAGGAGGATTCAACTCGGCATGGACGGCACAGGTCGCTGTTGTGCGACAATTGGAATCTGCTTCTGGAATCCTAAAATAGTTGTGGATAGGCACAGTTTTGCATTTGCATACTTTCTTTGGGGGTAGTTGGTATGACCTTGTCGAGCCAGTGGTTTTCTGCGATCACAGAGAACGGACAGAATTTACAGAATCCGTGACTTGAAACGGAAACTCGGTCACCGTTTAAAAACAACAACCAAAAAAAAAACGAATTGCAGGAAAAAAAAAAAGAAGTCAAGATGAGGTCAAATTGTAAATAAATGGTCATCAACTTGACAAAACTGTCCCTGATTTTTGTCTGATTGCAGATTTAATTCCCACAGCATAGAGTAGTAAAACCTTCAACCGATCGTTCTACCCGGAGTGCGAGCACAGGCATTGCTCTGCTTGCGTCATTTGCATAGCTGCCTTTGGACAGCCTCGCCGGTTTTAAAAACGATAAATGTATAAACAGGCGAGCATTGGGTGGCTTTGACACCAACTCTGGTTTTTTAATCGGTATACCAGTATATCAATATATCGCGAGACCCTACCACACACAATTTTGATGAAACTTGACCACAGCCTTCATCACCTGTGACGGAATGAAGTTTGTTCATGACATTAAAAAAAATCGGGGTCTAAGGGGATTTACGGGGAGGGTTGCCCCCCAAAATAGGTATTTACTATAACATCGGTTC
>CM068959.1:106377872-106388732 GCA_035128595.1 Eptatretus atami
ACGGATTTGAAATGACATTTCGCACGTGAACCAATGTGCTCATTGCTGCGAAGAAGGCCTTACGAAAGACGTCGCTTCACTCCTTCACCACACGGTTAGCGGGGTTTAAAAAAAAAATCTCTCAATGTTTGGTTGAACAAATTGGCCGTCCTTTTCTGGAAGGTGAATGCTGATCTACTGAACTCTAGTCTTTGTGAAGACTAGTTTTCACTTGGGTCAATAATTATTAAGGTTTGGTTTAATTACTTCTGTCACTTAAGGTGGAAGGAGCCTTATCTGTCTGTTTGCAGGATATCTAAAAAAGTTTGTGGACGGATTCGGATGAACTTGGAAGGCAGGTTGTATGTGTGGATTAGGACGAACTGATTCGATTTGGTGAAGATCCGGATCTGTATTTGGCTGTGAGAATTTTTAAGTGATTTGTCATCATTGAGAGATTGGGTAAACCAATATATAGCATGATGTGTCAAAAAGTTGTGGACGGATTCGGATGAAACTTTGTGGACAGTTTGTGTGTGTGACAAGGACGAATCGATTGGATTTTGGTGAAGATCCGGATACGAGGTTTTTTTAATGTTAAAGTGATTCTTCATCATCATTGAGATATCGGGCAAACCGATAATGTAGTATGATATTTTCAAAAAGGTATTGGGCCCGATTTTAATGTTCTTCTGATCGGGCAATGTGTGGCGGAGGTATGCGCTCTACAGTGTCCTATTACCCTCCAAAAGGAGAGGGTATTGCATTTGGGTTTGTTTGTTTGTTGTCTCTCTGTCCACACAGAACGTTCGTGTTTTCTCCTCAACCGCTTGTCGGATTGAGACAAATTTTAATCATTGGTGCGACTCCTCATGTAGAATGTTTCAATGATAATTATGACATCATAGGTAACGTGGTTTGGTAGCCATATTGGAAAAAGCGGAAAAATTTGGATCTCTATCTCTGAAACGTACCAAGGAAAGCAGAGTTGGTGTCAAAGCCACCCAATGCTCACCTGTTTATACATTTATCGTTTTAAAAGACTCGTCTAATAATTAATATTTTTTATAAAGCATTGCAGTGAAGTCTGATCCAAATAATTTTAAAGCAATATATGTATTTGTATATTGTAATCAGTAACGAGCCAAGTAGCCATATACGCCCGAACAAGAAGTATACATATACAGAATTGTGCTACTACATGGAAAACAGCATCCTGGTTGCCATGGCAACCACTTTAGATGACGAACATATGTCGCGACACACCGTCTCCACAGTCTGTACCTATGTACCAATATGAAACGTGAAAGTTGAAAACTTTGGGAGTTAGAGTGCGGAAGGAACGGACAGACAGACAAGACAGACGGACGACCGGTATCACATAATATGCCGCGATATATATATATATATATATATCGGGCGTATAAAAGATAGTGTGGTAGATAAAAACAGAAAGGAAAAAAACTTGCACCAAAAACTTTAACATTTTCACGCTCACGTGCTGACGCTAATGCTCACCCGGGGGTATCGCTATAGCTCTCTGTTCTTGAACAGGCGAGCTAAAAATTGAACTTGGCACGTAGCAAGTACTCCTCATGGGGAATGTGTGATGTTTATGACGTCATGGGTGCCTTCGTTATGACATCATAATTTCATAGGTAGAAGCGACGCGACAGTATGAAAATTTTTGAGTTCACTTAGTAATAAATGGTCCAAAAAAAATTGAATGTCATCGGTCATTGATTTGGCAGCCGTCTTTTTTTTTATTTTTTTTTTTGGAAACCTTAAAAATCTTCTGAAATGGCTGAACAATCAAGGTGAAACTTTACACACTGACTATCGATGAACAAAATGGTCACACACATGATGTCATAGGTCACATGGTTTGGCAGCCTATTGGATTTTCCCTAAAACTCTAAAAATCACCACTCAAAAGAAGTCCTGGCGAGGGTCTGCATCTCTGCTCTTTTCTTGTTTGTTTTATTGTGATGTGACATAGCATTAACCTCAAACTTGGGATTGACGTTTGGGCTTATGACATGTCAACCAGCCAGATAATCCATAAACCAAAACCACAGAGGGTCAAGATGAACACTGAAACTAGTATGGAGCTCAAAGACAGAATTTGTCAAAAGGTGTGAGTTCCTTTAATTTGGATGAACTTTCTTGGCTGATGTGTTGAGCTGACTTTAAACACTGAATTGTGCTCTGGAACCTGTAATGGGGATTTAATGAGTTGATGTTTTCGCTTAACAAGACCTGCTGGCTTGGATTGTTGGCGGAATCGAAAGGGTTACATTAAGCATTAATTATATAACCCTGCAGTAACATTGCACAACAATTTGAGATGAGGCCTGCAAGCTGAATGGGGTTGAGGACAATGTGTATTGGTTGTTGGCTTCTGTCGGTGGTTGCATTACGATGCTCAGCATAAAAAAGAAAAGAAACCTATTTGCTAAAATTGGTAACTTGAGATGTGCAGAAATGAGTTGAGTAATATTGTAAGGTGGGTGGCTACCTCCAGACAGGACGTAATCGCACCGATGTGTTATGGTTGTGCTGAAGCTGAGACTTCAAGGAAGCTGAACTATCACGGTTTTTAAACTGTTTACACACCCCCAACGGTTATTGCCAGCCTGTGAATCACCGTGGGGCTATTATGTGTCAGTTGCAAAGGAGATTACTATCAATTATCCTTCCTAGGCCATCGCAGACCAATCCGATCGTTGGCATGACAAAAATGCAGTAACAAGACACAGCGTTCTCAAGAGGTAAAATAATTAATTACATGAGACCTGGTATAACACAAATCCTGGTCGACAAACAGACAAAGCCTATTGTTCCCCTGGATGCCATACAAACTCAAGCACTCGTGTAGGAACCGGGCTGGTGAGAGGGAAATTCACATACCTAGTACTGAGCAGCTGGAGCAGCACACTCACTGGTTCTCATCTACCAGAAAAGAGCATGACAGCAGCTCAAGGCAGAGAGGTGACAGAGTGCAAGTGCGAGAGCGAGCAGGTCTGAGCTGTCCAAAAGTCCCAGAGACATAGAGAAAGCATTGAGCTGGGCATAGGACTTGCTGAGAGCATTCCTGTCCTGGCTGGGTTCCAGACCATCCTTTCCCCTCTCCCCCCAACCCCACTGTCCCCTCGCTCCCCCGAGGCCTTGCTGGTGACAGGCTACAAGGGTCTTCACTTCCAGGGCCCCCACCATGCAGTCCCCTTTAGGCCCCAGGAATCCTCCCTGAGGCCCCGTCACATGTCTCTACACAGCATTCAGGAATCGTCGCCTTGGCAACAAAACAAGGCCTGGCTCTCTGCTCACTGATAAGGACCATTGCATCTCTCTGTTGTGGTGGGAAATGAGTCATGTGCCCATCCTGCCAGACCACCCATTTCCACGAGACGAAATGGATGGGATGCCTTAATCCAGCTAGCTATTTATAATGGGCAACACCCACCTGTTCTCTCAGGAACATCATTACAGACTCCTTACCATAGACACACCTTAATACACTCTGGACATTCTAAAGCTGCACAAACCTACATGGTGTCTCGGGGCTTGAGTCTCATGATTAACCCGCTCTCCATAAATGAAACACTATATATTGCTTATCTTGGAAAGTTCAATAATCCACAAATAGACCCAAGCAGGAAAGTGAAATTGCTCAGAACTTTCTATTTTTGTTTCTCGCTCTTTGCTTCACAAGAACAAACATATATTTCCATTCAAGTACAAAAAATCACAATCATTCTGCGTTTCTGCCTGTCAATTCTTTCTTCATGAACTCGTTCTACCTGTTGTTCAAATGCTTTGTTTCCATATCTGTCAGGAACACCCACGATTTTCTGTTCTCCCATTTCCCCTCGCCCCTCCCTCCCATCTACCCTCATTGCCTCCTCCAATCTTTGCCCTGTTCCCTGCCACGCTTCCAGGTTCCCCCTGGCCTCCCCACTCCCAGGTTCCCTGCCCGATCTCTTCATACAGGCTGCTGCGAATAAACTGGACAATTCCTGTCACAGAATCCTTCCTCCCACAACATGTCCTTGACTCTATATGTCTCTCTGGCTATTGTTCTCCTCCGGTCGACCAGGCCTGAACCCGCGTCCTGGCGGCGGAGTTGTAATTTACATCTTGAACTCAATTTCTCACTTTCTGTGTATTGCTCTTGCACCTCCAAAATCCTTGAGTACGTTTGCTTGACTTGACCTCTGTTCCCACGTCTTGTTTTCTGTTTGTGCCATCTTCCAAACAGTGAAACTCATTTACCTCTTTCTGACAACATGGATCACCTTTAACACCATCTACCACTTCTCCTCATCATGGTGATTTCAACTGTCACCATGGCAATTGACTTTGTGTTGTACCCTCTCACAGCTTTGAACTGCAGCAAAGGACTTTCTTTAACTTAATAGGCATACCTCAATCTGTGAATTTCTGACCGAGATTTCTGCCAATGGCAAATCCTCCTGCTGGACTTGAGAATGACCAACTATCCTGCCAGTCTCTGGTCTTCCTTTAATCCAGTTGGTTTACATGATCAGCGGGCTTGTGACAGTCAGCATCTCTCTGGCAATTTTCAAAGCTGCCTCAGTGCCCGGCAAGTCTGGCAGTTCACTCATGTAGATTGGCAGAACGAAGCTGCTAGATCTCCTCAGGACTGGTCTCCTATATTTGCTGCTTCTGATATTAACTCAGCTTCAGAATTCTTCCACAGAACCTGCTTTTCTTATGCACAGATTAATCCATCCCTCTTAGTGTAGTAGATAGTAAGAAAATCGTGCAAATTATGATACAGAGATCAAATTTGGCCATTTCTGTTCTGCAGGGCTTTCTGATCAAATCTGCCCGATTGCCTTTGAAAATCCAAATTTTGAAAAATTTGGAAAAAAAAAAAAACTTCAAAATTTTGAAGTCACAGCTGCTGAAATTCTTGAAGGCAATGTGAACATCCCAGACAGAGAACCAAGGGGAGATGCAGTCATCATTGATGGCTCAGCACTTATCAATGCCTACCTCCACGCACTTCAAAGATATTTGATGACTATGCTAAAGAAGACATCATCCAAAAGGTGGAATCTTATGGTGCCAGGTACGAGAGGGTGGACGTAGTGTTTGATGTGTACAAGAAGTCAAGTCTGAAGTCCGAGGCAAGGTCGAAAAGGGGGCAAGGAATCAGAAGAAGAGTGACAGGAACCTAAGACCCACAAGTAAACTGGAGAGTTTCTTCGAGATGACAGCAACATACAGCTGTTTCAACTTTCCTTGGGAAAGATGTGTGAAGCACAGACGACAAGCACAGTCATTGTCACAAAAGGAGAAGATGCCATTAGCAACATCAGGAAGTCACTGATGCTGTGTCTCCATGTTGTCATGAAGAAGCTGAACACGAATATTTGTACACGCCAGGGATGCAAGACGATGGTAGCAAGTCCATTATCATTAAGGCTAATGACACGGACGTACTTAGTCATAGCAATATCTGTACTGCCATCCTTACAGGAACTAGGTCTTGAGAACATGTGGATTGCCTGGCAAGGAGCCAAGGCGCGATGGATTCCAGTCCATGAGGTAGTTTCTGCAATAGGGCCTGAGAAAGCTGCAGGGATCCCATACTTCCATGCGTTCACTGGATGTGACGTCGTGTCTGCCTTCGCGGTAAAGGAAGAAAACTGCATGGCAGATTGGAACGTCTTTGATGATGTTTCTGAAACATTCACCAATCTCAGCCAGCATCCAACATTGATTCGTGATCTTGACTTTTTTGAAGTATTTTTTTTTTTTTTCAATTTTAATAATTGGATTTTCAAATGGCCATTCAGGCAGATTTGATTAGAATCCCTGGGAACAAATGTGCCAAATTTGATGCTTGTCATCATTTGCACGATTCCTCTCAAAATTGCTGTTATCTGCCCCACTATCTCTCCAATGGTACATTGAATCCTGCTGCAGTGAGGAGTTGCTTGAAGCAAATTGCCTTCTCTCCTGGAAGGCAAATCTGGCTGAAGGCAACTCAGGATCATTCCACAAAGCTAAAACAAGTGTGTCCACAAGGAGAGATAACTTTCAAACTTGTCTCCCTCCTCAAAAACCTGGTAGCACTTGGCCAGTCTGTCTCTGGAGTATTTATGGCTGGTGTTAGCTTAATGGTTAGGGTGGTGGGCTTTGGATCCAAGGCTCCTGAGTTCAAACCCGCTCAGCTATTGATTTAATACCAGGTGGGTTAACTCTGCCTGTCATCTTTCCGAGGTCGGCAAAATGAGTGCCAGCATGCTGGTACTGTGTCGGAAGTGGCGAACCGTCCAGGATTGTGCCCAATAGCCAAGGAGACTGCTAAGCAGCACCAATGCTCTGTACAGAGTACGGTCCCAATCTCCTCCTCCTCCTCTGGAGTATGCTTCTCTCCATCCCTTTGCTCATTTAAATGGCAAGCTGACTGTGAGAAAGGCCGAAGTGCTCAATTATGTTTGCTTCCAATTCTTGTGTCCCCAACCCCTTGCTCTCTGTACCCACCCTGTCACAGCCACTCAATTGCTCCTGGGCTCTCTTTTTCACCTGAGAATGTGGAGAAGTTTCGTTAAACTTTGCTTCCTCAACTGGTTGGGAGCATCAGTGCATGTGCCGTTATAAACTGTCACCATCATTTGCCCTAGGTCATTGTATCTGCTTGGAAGTCGGCCAACATCCTACATTACACAACCTGGTGCAAAAACCGATCGTCTTGACTTCAGACCTATTACCTTGGTTCCAATCATCAGCAAGGTGATGTATGATCATCGCAGTTGATCTCAAATCTTTCCTTTTCTCTAATGGCCTCATCCAGACCATCATTTCTTCTCTCTTCTTGCATATGGCAGCTTGGCTGCCGGCTCCATCATTTTGTTGGCGCACGGCTGTGCCGCTGACGCTGTGCCTTTATATCAGTACACTGGTACTTCATTTTGCTGACCTTGAAGGGTGACAGGCTGAGTCAACCCACCTGGTTGTTAATTCAGTGGCCAATGGGGCTCAAACTTAGGACCCTAAGATCCCAAGCCAGCCACCCTAACTGCTAAGCCAACACCAGGCTTACCATCATTTCTGGTTTATACTTGGTCACTCTATACTGGACATCATGCTTCTACTCTCCTAAATATGGATGGATGCCCTCAATATCGGACATGAGATCGGGGCATTTTCCTAGACGTATCCTAGCATTCGATTAGTCTGGCACCCCACCTTACTCTCCAAACTCTCTGCCTCTGGTGTCCAAGGCAAACTCCACATAGGGCTTACTGATGGAATTCTACTCTCGTCGCAACACATGGTGCTCAAGCGGATTCTTTATCTCCTCTCCCTTTCAAGGCTGGGCTCCCCAAGGTAGTGTGTTGATCTTCATCAACGACCTTTCTGACTGGAAAATCCTCCATCTTTTTGGCTGATGACTCCACCCTCTGTCATAACATTTTTCAGATGGGCAGGCAGCAGCCCCTTCCCTCACTGAGACCTTGTTACTTGATACCTTTCCTGCTGTTCTTTTTGTTCTGTTGCATCGTAATCCGTTCTGTGTTCTCACTTTCTTCATGACCTCCACGATATATCATGCGAACTACAAGCTCAATCTATTTCATGATTTCTTTAAAAAATAATCCATTTGAAATTTATCACTGAATTTATTTGACATTGTTTATCTTTTGCACTGGAGAGATTACAAAAACAAATATCTTCTTACCTTTCAATTTTAGGTTGTCCATATTGGTTTTATTTATTTATTTTTATCTTAGAAGAAATCCACTGCATTCAACTTAACTGCAAAATAATTGCAATTGCACGAAACCAAAAAATAGTGTGCACTTGTGTTGCACTTCTTGTGAAGATCTCCCTGATAAAACTGAATGGAAAGATTGCTTGTTGCTGTCAGCCGTATCACCATCTCTGCGATTTAAACGATACATTTCTCATCTCGAGGCTTTCTCCCCAAAGGTTTTGTAATACCCTACGGTTTTATAAACTGTATTTTATTCATACACGTCGAGTTCGAAACAGTTATTACTCTGCACCGAAGGATGATGGAGATTATGTTATGTCTGTGTGTGTAGTCTGTCAGCCCGATAGCTCAAAAATTGTGAATGGATAAGCAGGAAACTTTGTGAACAGGTTGGGTGTGTGACAATGACAAATTGATGAGATGGTGAAGATCCAGATCTGGATACTAAATTTTTTTCTTGATTCTTCACCACTGATTGATGGGGCCAAAAACAATGCATCTATAGCTCGATTATCTCAAAAAGTTGTGGCTGGATTCGGACAAAACATCGTGGACAGGTTAGGTGTGTGACAAGGAAGAATCGATTCAATTTGGTGAAGAGGCTGGATCTGGATAACAGTGGATTGCAATATGTAAATCCTTTAGCCTGGCGGATGTATGCACGCCCCGAGTGCTGTTCTAGTAGTATCAATTAGAAGGCACTTTGTTGAGCTCATACCTACACCATGTTGAACAGTTTGTTTTGTATCCCACTGATTGGCTAGATCTGCATCTGGACCTTCACAAAATCTTATCTGCTTGTTCTTGTCACCTATCAAATCATCCACAAAGTTTTGCATCACCCGTCCACAACTTTTTGAAATATAATGCTATTTATCGTTTTGGCCCAATCTATCGCTGGTGAAGAATCCATTTTAAATTTTTAGGTTCCGGATCCGGATCTTCACCAAAATGTAGTCTATTCATTCGCTATCACACACCCAACCTGTCACCAAGTTTCGTCGAATCCATCCATAACTTTTTGAGATATCGTTCTCTGCACAAAACAAAAGACAAGCCGGTAGGCGACATGGGTGGTCGCTATATAATTGCATACTAGTCATGCAGTTTTGACGGATCGGGCTGAAAATTTTTGACAAAGAGGTTGATTATAGTGCGCATAAAAGCCCGGAAGCCGATCTTTGATTTTCGAAAGAAAAAAAAAATTCAGTCCCGTTGCTAGGCAACGGTGGCGTCCATCGCAACGGTGGCTCAAAAGCATACAACTAGATCCTGGTATGAACCTACCAGTCAAGTTTCATCAAAATTGGTTGACTCCTCTGGCCTCCAGAGCTGTCCATTACATACAAACAAACGACAGACAGACATATAGACAGACGGAAAACCTGAGAATAAGGGTAGTCTAGCGACCACCCAACAGGCGTGAAACATAACACCTGTCTACTTTTGCTTGGGAGGTAATTACTGTGACTGTGTCTTTTTGCTCCTTATGACGCAGAGGAAGCACACTTAACCTAGGATGATAAGCTGGTGACCTGTTTTGGTATTCGTCTACAATATATTTTGGTAGATAAAGGCATTTATTTATTTATTTGTCTGTATGTATATATGTCTGTCTCTGATATCTGCTTGTTTATTTATTTATTTTGGCCGGCACTGTGGCACTTTCTAAATTTCCTGCCGTTACTGACTGAAGAAGCAATGGTAAACCACCCAGAATAATCTTCACTGTGAGACCACTTCGATAGCACAGACGCTTTGCCCAAAAAATGGAATGAACCGACCGACCAACAGACCACAACTGCATATCATTAGATTGCCTGAGGTAAATGTTTGTTCTGCAGGTGCACTTATATCGTATAAATAAGACCTCTTTCTCTCCACCCGACCTCCTTGGATTCGTCCAGCTGTCCCTGCCTCTCACTGGACCATGGCCGACTGCTTGTTCGTGGATAATCTTGCTCCGGAGACTCAGCTGATGAGCTTCAAGAGTTATTCAAAAGAGCATTCACTCCCGCTTCTTTCCTTCCCGAATGCGCCGAAGGTTTGCCTTCGTAAAAATGTGAGGATAATCAGGCAGCACTTCGAGCCTTGCGCCTTCTTTCAGTACAATTTATATTGTTCCCACATTATGCAGCTCCATACACAATATTATGGAGCTGCACCTCTTCTCTTAATACTCACCGTCCTCATTCTTTGTCCAAACCTTCACCTCACACCTTAATACTTGTATTCCAATTGCAATCTGCACCCTTTACCCTATAACCCACTTCACAATACTCTATCGTTTTCTTTTTGTTGCACAGGAAGTGTAGTGCCCTGCCATACTGAATCTTGTACATTGTTGCAAAATGGAATCCAGCAGTAGAAAGGGTTTAGATGACATCCTGGAAACAATTTGTGTTTGATCAAGGAAGAATACGACAAACTATCTGTTGTGTACAGGAGGATTCAACTCGGCATGGACGGCACAGGTCGCTGTTGTGCGACAATTGGAATCTGCTTCTGGAATCCTAAAATAGTTGTGGATAGGCACAGTTTTGCATTTGCATACTTTCTTTGGGGTAGTTGGTATGACCCTTGTCGAGCCATGGTTTTCTGCGATCACGAGAACGGACAGAATTTACAGAATCCGTGACTTGAAACGGACAACTCGGTCACCGTTTAAAAACAACAACCAAAAAAAAAACGAATTGCAGGAAAAAAAAAAAGAAGTCAAGATGAGGTCAAATTGTAAAAAATGGTCATCAACTTGACAAAACTGTCTCTGATTTTTGTCTGATTGCAGATTTAATTCCCACAGCATAGAGTAGTAAAACCATTCAACCGATCGTTCTACCCGGAGTGCGAGCACAGGCATTGCTCGCTTGCGTCATTTGCATAGCTGCCTTTGGACAGCCTCGCCGGGGATTCGTCCAGCTGTGCCCTGCCCTCTCCCTGGACCATGGCCGACTGCTTGTTCGTGGATAATCTTGCTCCGGAGACTACAGCTGATGAGCTTCAAGAGTTATTCAAAGAGCATTCACTCCCGCTTCTTTCCCTTCCCCGAATGCGCCGAAGGTTTGCCTTCGTAAAATGTGAGGATAATCAGGCAGCACTTCGAGCCTTGCGCCTTCTTTCAGGTACAATTT
>CM068959.1:106438576-106450616 GCA_035128595.1 Eptatretus atami
GTACAGTGTAGTTAGCCCAAACCCATTGTTTAGAGGGAATTAATGTGATTCATTCGGGCTGCGATCCTTTGAGTTAGGCGTTTTTCTGTTCTACCTTTGTTTTGAGCCAACCACGCCAACAACAACAACGCCAGCAGCCACAACCTACCTTCACCACTCCTACCGCAAACCTCACATCACCGCCATTCCAAACGGCACCATGGCCATCGGACACCGCCGAAAACCCTCCACCACCTTCTCCTACGGCCATTCCCGCACCACCTGTGGGGCACCGAGCTCGGGCTATCTTGAGCGATACACGCGAGCCGCGAGTGCAGATGGCGGTTTTTCGAGGAGGAATTCGGATCAGGAATGCTACACGCCCACATCTGATCCATCCAATTAGGAAGCCGGGGCGGCTTGGCCCCGCCTCCAGACGCGCCTGAGAGAAATCGGGATATGCAAATTTGAGGATCAGGAAAGATTCACGCCCCTTTTTCTCCATCCAATCGGCGAGCGTGGCTCCGCCCCTGAGGTCGTTTGGATCCGAGAATTTGCATATGGTGGGTTCCTGGAGCCGATAAAAAGACGAACACGGCCGGGCGCAGGGGCGGCTTCTCTTTCCTCTTCAGTTGGTTCGCAAGAAAGTTGTCGTCGAGGTTCCCTGTCTGCTGGTCTGGTCGGGGGAAGAGGTCCTGCGCTCGCGGCTTGCGAGCGACCTGAACGGAGGCACGGACCGGAGACCGGCGGCGTCGGTTGTGAGGTGGACCTGCGCGTCCGGACGAGAAGTGCCGGAGAGGGTTCGCCGGCCGCGAGAGAGAGGTCGGGGCCAGGCGCGGCCACGCTGCGGTCGCGGGAGAGGGACTCACCAGCCAGACAAGGGAAGTCGCCACTTCTTTTCTTCATTTCTTTTGGGTTCTGTGTGAACGTGTGTGTCGGCGCATGTCTTGTAAAGTAGTATTGTTTTAAGTGTTGCCGGGTGTACGCGTTAGTCGGTCGTAGCTCTGCATTGTGGGTTTGTTTTACATTTGATATATGTGCATTTCTGACTGTTTGCTATATGTGCTCTATTGTGTCGTGTGAAATAAATGCTTGCTTGTTGAATTGTTCCCCCGTTTCGCTGCGTCCTTTCCTTTGTGGGTCTCCATCTGTTTTACGTAAAGGGTACGTAGTGGCGCGGGACGCCCGATAATTAATCAGGAACCGTCGAGGCCGACGATAACACCGCTCGGTTATCCCGATAGCACGGAACGGATCGCTAAGCGGCCCGTGTCCGAAGTCGACCTGCGGCGAGGTGCGGTCGCCCGGTTTACCATCCGCGTGGGTACTTAGGTAGGTCGAGTTTGGCGAACAACCCTATCCCACGGGTGGCCGATTGGCACGATCGTGGTGAGGCCGAAAGGCCCACCCGTGACTGGATTCCGGCGTTAGTCCGGGAGGGTCACGACAATTGTCCGTCCGGTGGGCGAGGGGTCGCGATTCGAGTGACGTGGCCGATCGCACGCCGGCGGGCGCGAATTCGCAACACTGGTGTCAGAGAGCGGGAAAACGGACTCTTGTCTCCAGCTAAAATCATAGGGAATCGGTCCAGGGGTGAGAGAAGCGACCCCCGATTCCCTCTAAATACGAGCGATTAAATTAACCCTTACGTGGAATAAGATGGCGTCTCAAGGCGAGCGGGAGCCGGGGGTATTAGGAATGTATATGTGTAGTGATGTAGGATCCATGGCCAGGATATAGACCCGAGCAGGACATTGGTGTGCAGGAACAATTACTCCCCCAACCAAACGCAGAGCCCGAAATGGGCGCGGCCGCGGTGAATGACACCCCCCCACCCCTCCTCCGTCAAAACCCTTCCCCGGCCCCCAGCGAAAACCGCGACCGATAATAGCGGATCGTCCTGCCAGGGCAGGTGACAATGCGGCAGATTATTGAACTCGTGCAAAGCATGATCAACAAAATGGATGGAATGAACGGAAAAATGGATGAAATGAAAACGAACATGGAAACAAACACAAACGGGATGATGGACAAAATGGATGCGCACACACAGGCATTCGTAAGGGATATGCGAACCCAGCGGGTGAGATGCAGCAAATAGGCCAATGCCTGCAGGCGGGCATGAAAGCAACAACAGCGAAGTGCGTAATGGCGACGCCACGTGCGGGAACGAACGAGCTGGGAGGGGGTGCAACGGTTGTCAGGCCCGGTGAAGGCGGGTGAGGAAAAAAATAATTCGGGAGACGTGTTGGGCGAGAAGTGTGGAGGTGACGGAAAAAGTGACGGTAACCGAGAGGGAAAAATTAATTGGGTGACGGAGACGTGCACGAAGGAAAAAAAATAGTGGAGTGTGAGAAAAGACTTCAAGACATGACGAAGAGAGTTGATAAGCTGGGACTGGGAGGTAAAAATGGAGACAGAGGAACTGGGAAGACGGATAGACAAACACAAAGGCAAGCCGGAAGAACAGTTAGAAGCCAAAGCAAAGTTGGAGTGTGCGGAGATGAGAAAAGAATGAGAAGAAAACTGAGTTACAGAAACACCAAAACAAAGAGACAGAACTACAAAACGAACTGAGAGTGTTAAAAGAGGAACAAGAAAGAGTACTGAAAGAACAAGGAATGAGACAGGAGAAAGAAATCTGTCAGTTGAAAGAAATAATGAGATTGCAGAACGAGGAACAAGAAAGACAGTGGAATAGAAAACTAAAAGAGTATGAATTTGAAACTGAACGACAAAAGAAAAAAAATAGGTTGGAATACGAGAAGTTGAAGGAGCAAGGAATGAAGCAGGAAGGAGAAATGAGGAGATTGAAGGACACAACGAGATTGGAGAGGGAAGAACGAGAGGAACAATGGGATAGAAAACAAAGGAACATGAAGCCGAGGTTGACCAATTGAAAGAAAAGGCAAGGCTGGAGTGCGAAGAGGTAGACAAAGAACAGCGAATGAAACACAAAAGGGAAATTAACCACATGAAGAAAACCATGAAACTGCAGAAGGAAGGGCAGGAGAAGAAACAAGGAAGAGTAATGAGACAGCAGCAAGTGAAACACAAGAAGGAGATTAGCCAAATGAAGCAAACCATGAAACTGGAGAAGGAAGGACAGGAGAGGAAACAAGGAAGGGTAATGAGAGAACAGCGAATGAAACACAGGAAGGAAATGAGCCAATTGAAAGAAACGATGAGATTGGAAAGTGAGGAGCAGGAGAAACTGTGGGAAAGAACAAAAAACTATACGAGTTTGAAATTAATGAACTGAAGGAGAGAGTAAAATTGAAATCCAGAGAGATGGAAAAACTCCAGAAAGAAACAGAAACTAATAAATGTATAGAGACGCGGGATACAGAAAAAATAGAGGAGAGACTGCATGATAATGACGGGGTTAAAGGAACAGAACACACACACAGAGGTAGTGGAGGATAATGGGGGTGAGCGTCGCGGAGCGTGTGGGGACCCGGTGTGAGCAGCTGGATGGCTGCCTCCAGGAACGAGGGGAGGGAGTATGCCCCTTGAGGCGAATCACGACCAGGTGGGTTCGGTCGTGCCAAGCGGAGTTGAAGGGACGAGTGCTGTGGATAGGTGCACGTGCAGCTTGGGGGTATAGAGGCCCCGGGAACCCTTGTGGGGACACGAATCCCCAGTGTGGTTGTGCAGGGGTGTGTGTTTGCGGGTGTGCGGAGATGCGTGCTTTCCGGCACGCATGGTGTGAGGTGAGACCCCCTGTGCAGGTGAAAGGTTGGGTGTGAGTGAGAGGATCCGTGTTGAGGGAGACCGTGTGTGTGAGGTCTCTGTATGTGAGGGAGATGTCGGTCGGCATGCGAGATCATGCAGCCGCGTCTCCCGGTGTGAGTGTGATGGAGTGGAGTCTGTGCGTCGTAACACGCAGGTGTGCGTGGGTGGAATGGCGACGACGACGGCGACAGAGGGCAGAAGCCAGGTAGCGGCCGTAGCTGTTGTGGGGACCGTGCCGGGTTCACCCCGCGGCGAGCGCGAGGTCCGTGCTGTGCAACGCACGAGACCCCCACGTGCTCGCTTGCGGGAGTGAAGCCGGTCCGGAAACGCCAGCGGTGGATTTGCCGATCCCGCGGACGGACAAAGTCTAGGCAGGTAAACGAATTTGGACCGGATGGGTTCTCCACGCGAGCTTGTGTTAAGCTCCAACGGGCAGAGCACATGTGTTCGCGTGGGAGCCCTCGGAGTGCGAGGTTTGCTTTTGGGGGTGCGCAGGGTGACGTCATGGCTGCACGTGGGGTTGGAATCCGGCAGGAGGGTGAATCCCTGCCGGATGGTACCGTCCAAGAGGGACGAGGTACACGTGCAGCTGCATGACGTCACGGGCAAGGTGCAAAGTGCGCGAGCTGTGAGTTGCCGCGCTGGTGCTGCGCATAATTGGAAAAACAAAATTAACAATAGCAAGCCTCGCTTTCGGGTGAACAGGATTCCCTGGGCAAGGGGTGAAAGACCCCCTTGGCCTGGGCACAGGATGGAACTAGCTAGGGGGAAGGGTTAGTGATAGTTAGACCGGCTTCATGGGGCAGGGGTAAGTCCTCATGGGGCCTGTGGAATGGATTAGTTAGAGGGATTGTAGTGAGCTTTAGGTGGGGAAATGATTTTTGATGATTTGGAGACAGTGACAGACTTTGGATGCATAGTGGGGACGTAGCTTAGCTACGAAGTATTAAATGAACGTGCTGTAGTTTAAGGGATGACGTGGGAGCACGAGTGAGTTAGGGATGTAGTTAGAAGGAATGGCAGGATTCAGTGATGTGTGTGTTGGTGAGTTGTGTGGAAACGTGTTGAGTGAGTGAGGCCAGCGGGTCTGTGTGAGTGGAGCGAATGTGGAATGCATGGTGCGATGAGTGATTGGGGGGAGGAGTGACTCCCGCCCAAGGGACCCGGGGTCAGTGTAGAGTGAGTTAGGGGGCAGTTAAATTGAAAAATGGAGGTCGTTTTGCTGTTGGTGGGGAAGTAGGCTCGAAACCCATTTGGAGGGGTGCAGGAGCCCTGTTGACGGGCTGGGAGCGTGGCTGCGAAAGGTGAGTATGCTGAGTGGGTACCCCGGCACCGGGCTAGTCGGCCGTGGTAGGCCAAGGGCCCATGGGGGCCGGGTTAGCGTAGTGGGCACGGGTGCGCCCGCTTGGGCGGGGCCCGGAGCGCCGTTAGCCGCGTGGGCAGTGTCGTGGGCACGGGTGACCCTCGGAAAGGGGCTCGGGGCGCCAGCCTGCCACGTGTGCGTTTCAGGGGAGTTGCCATGGGGGGCACTCCCCGGTGTTTAGGGAGCTGGTAGGCTCGGAGGCAGTGTAGTGCCCGGGGTGCCATTGTAGGGGAATCGGCAGAGGGTCGTGCCTGCCAAGGAGCCACGCGTCCCAGCCACGAAACCGTGCAAGGGCACGAGGGAAAATTTGAGGGCGAGCCCGAAATTTGAGAGGACACCAACACAGGCGACGGGAATCTGGTTGTTAGAACCAATAGTGTAAGCGAGAGGCGCTTTTTGAAGCCCCGGGGTAGTTTAACAGTTAATGGTTAGGGGTAGATTAGTAAGTGTACCCCTCACACCATCCATCCCTTCGCTCTCGTTGTGGCCGCTGGACCCACTTTGGGTTGATCGCTGAGATCTGGGAGGCCATCCTGAGGCTTAGATGGGCCTCGGCACAGGACGCTAGCTCTCCCTTATTCCCCTCCGGGAAGGGAACGTAGGGGTTGGGAATAGGCTAGGGGACGATAGGTTAGCCGAAGAGACAGTAAAGGGGGTTAGGGACGATTTATAGTGGGGAAGTAGGGAAGTAAACATAAAAACAACAAAAAAAAAAATTAATTGGGGCTAAATTGGTCTTGACAAATTAAGGAGTGGGTATGGACAGGACAGGCAAAGGCGATAGGTGGGAGGGAGACAGGTAGGTAGGTCCGAGCCCGCCTTCTGCGAGTGGCCAGCACCACCGCACTCCCTCCACCAGCCTCCACTGCACGGCAAGAGGCCGGCCAACTTCATCGGCAGCTGTTGTTTGCTGCAAGGCCTGTGCCGGTCACTTCGTCTGCAGCTGCTGTACTGCAAGGCCTGTGCCGGCCCACTTCATCGGCGGGCTGTTTTCTGCGAGGCCTGTGCCGGCCAACTTCATCGGCTGGCTGTTGTTTTTACTGCAAGGCCTGTGCCGGCCGGATCGTCCGACAACTGTTTTACTGCAAGGCCTGTGTCGGCCGGATCGTCTGCAGCTGTTTTCTGCAAGGCCTGTGCCGGCCAGTCCATCTGCCGGCTGTTTGCTACAGCGGCCTTGTCATGCCTTGCCTGCTCACCTTTGCCATGCCATGCCCACTGCCCATGTTCACCAGCCCCGTTCAGTTTTGCTTTGCCCCCCTTGTTCATTGCAATGTGCGCCAGGATCGTCGTTACAAACACTTTGCAAGCTGCAGGAACTGTCCTGTTGGCAGCTGCAACACGGGCCTGCAGTGGCGGCCCGTGCACCGGTTTTCTTTTGACTCCTTGTTTTGTTCCCTGCAGAGTCCATTGATCCTGGGCCATGGAGTAGTGTAAATTTATAAGGTTAAGGTGTTAAGTTGTGTATTGTAAATTTGAGTGCGCCCCCGGCATGTATGTGTTAGCGCCGGCAATTTATTTAAGTCGTCCGTGTGAGTGAGTTTGTTTAGTTAGTTATTCAGCCCTCAGGTTATTTATTTTGGGGACACGAATACCATGAATGTCGCACTCAGGGATCCGAAGGTAAAACGTACTAGGGGAGAACTACACATGATGGCACACGAGAATTTGACGACTCGGGACGAGTCTGTAAAAAGGGAGGGGGTAGGTTACGGCTGTTGGAAATTCGCATTACACCATTCAGGTCCCGTAGGTGAGATATATTCTCTGAAGTACATGTGTAGTTAGCCCAAACCCATTGTTTTAGAGGGAATTAATGTGATTCATTCGGGCTGCGATCCTTTGAGTTGGGCGTTTTCTTGTTCTACCTTTGTTTTGAGCCAACCACGCCAACAACAACAACAACAACAACGCCAGCAGCCACAACCTACCTTCACCACTCGCTACCGCAAACCTCACATCACCGCCATTCCAAACGGCACCATGGCCATCGGACACCGCCGAAAACCCTCCACCACCTTCTCCTACGGCCATTCCCGCACCACCTGTGGGCACCGAGTGTCGGGCATCTTGAGCGATACACGCGAGCCGCGAGTGCAGATGGCGGTTTTTCCGAGGAGAATTCGGATCAGGAATGCTACACGCCCACATCTGATCCATCCAATTAGGAAGCGCGGGGCGGCCTGGCCCCGCCTCCAGATGCGCCTGAGGAAATCTGGATATGCAAATTTGAGGATCAGGAAAGATTCACGCCCCTTTTTCTCCATCCAATCGGCGAGCGTGGCTCCGCCCCTGAGGTCGTTTGGATCCGAGAATTTGCATATGGTGGGTTCCTGGAGCCGATAAAAAGACGAACACGGCCGGCGCAGGGCGGCTTCTCTTCCTCTTCAGTTGGTTCGCAAGAAAGTTGTCGTCGAGGTTCCCTGTCTGCTGCTGGTCGGGGAAGAGGTCCTGCGCTCGCGCTCTGGCGAGCGACCTGTAAACGGAGGACGGACCGGAGACCGGCGGATCTCTCTCTTGTTCAGAAATATATCTCACCTACGGGACCTGAATGGTGTAATGCGAATTTCCACAGCCGTAACAGTATTATTCCAGTGTACAACAATGAAAAAGAAAGTGGGTAGAATATGGCAGCAGTGAATGTGGTGATGATGACGTACTTTTGCAGTAATGGGCATCGATTTTACAGAACAGATGTACCATGTAGGATTTACGTGTGCCTTGGTCATAGTCTTCTTTTATTCCAAAACACTGGGTCAATTCATCATCCCAACTCATAAAGGTTGGATATGCACACCGAATTGCCTTTCGCCACTCCTGCGAATGATTCCCAGGCACACATTGAGATTAATGGTTCCTTGCCGTCGAATACAAGTGAAGCCCAGTGAAAGAAGATGGCTGATCTACAGTATACTGTATGGACGCGTTCAAAGAATTGGGGTGACGTTTGCTCTGTAAAACACGATGACTGATTAATGCAAAATATTTTTCAGAATGTGTTGTTTACTTCAGGAATACAGTGCTATAAATTCTATATGTTGTATCCAAAAAATTACTTCATCAGAATGACTGAAGCAAATCTCGATTGGTCTGATGACATACGACCTTGAGCTTGTACATCCATATTACAGAATGAAATGGGAATGCCATAATGGGGTCTCTGACGACGAAATAACGTTGACAGGTAACGCAGGGCAGCCCAGGCGTGCACTTCACCAGCTATTTTCTGAAGGCCAAATAAATAAAGAAAAACAAAGAAATGGATGGAGGCAAGTGATAAATTACTCACCCCAAACGAATGCAAGGCCAGTACTAGAAGGGCACTCGGTGGAGCGCATACCTCCGCCATGCAATGCCTGATCCACGAGAACATATTGGGCCCAATACATTTTTGAAATATCATGCTGTACAGTACGATATCGTTTTTGGTCCTATCTCTCAATGAGGAAGAATCACTGAAAAGATTAAATAATCCTCATCCAGATTCGGATTCAGATCTTCACCAAAATCAAATCAATTTGTCCTTGCCACACCCAATGTGTCCACCAAGTTTCGTCCCAATCCGTCCACAACTTTTGGAGATGTAATGTTATATGCTGGTTTAGCCCTATCTCAATGGTGAAGAATCACTTAAAAAAAATTTAGTACATTCGATTTGAGATCTTCACCAAAATCAAATCAATTCGTCGTCACACACTCAACCTGTCCACAACTTTTTGAGATATCCTGCATACAAACAAACAAACACATGACAGACAGACAGACTGAAAGGGGTGAAAACAAAACCTCCATCACCTTCGGTGGCGGAGGTAATAAGGTGTGCGCTAGAAATTGCTCACCATTCATGACAAGCTCTGAGCCAAATTTAAACCCTCAAGGATTTTTCTGTTGCACTGACATGATTAGCACATGGGAAGAGTAGCATGGAGATCCAGACAAGAATGCAAGCCTTTGGGAATAAATAAGTATACACAAATGTAGCACAAGACAGTAAATACTGAAATCCTGGAAATGTTTGTTGTCTCCTCACCTCTGGTTGGTTGGTTGGTTGGTTTGTTGTGTCCTCGCCTCTGGTTGGTTGGTTGGTTGTCTCCTTGCCTCTGGTTGGTTGTCTCCTCGCCTCTGGTTGGTTGGTTGTCTCCTCGCCTCTGGTTGATTGGTTGGTTGTCTCCTCGCCTCTGGTTGATGACATTGGTTTGTTGTCTCCTCAGCGTTGGTTGGTTGGCTTGTCCTCCTCTGCCTGCTCTGGTTGGGTTGGTTGGTTGGTTGTCTCCTCGCCTCTGGTTGGTTGGATTGTCTCGCTCGCCTCTGGTTTTGGTGGTTGTCTCCGCTGCTGTGTTGGTTGTTGTCTCCTCGCCTTGGTTGGTTGTTTCTTCGCTTCTGGTTGGTTGGTTGTCTCCTCGCTCTGGTTGGTTGTTGTCTCCTCGCTCTGGTTGGTTGGTTGTTGTCTCTCGCCTCTGGTTGGTTGGCTGTCCTCCTCGCCTCTGGTTGGTTGGCTCTCGCGCTGTCTCCTCGCCTCTGGTGGTGGCTTGCTGCTTGGTTGGTTGGCTGTCTCCGCTCTGGTTGGTTGGTGTTCCGCCCTCTGGTTGGTTGGTTGTCTCTACCTCTGTTGGTGGTTGGTGGTCTTCCTCGCCTCTGGTTGGTTTGTGTTGTCTCCTCGCTCTGTTGTTGATTGGTTTGTTGTCTCCTCGCCTCTGGTTGGTTGGTTGTTGTCTCCTCGCTCTCTGGTTGGTTGGTTTGGTTGTCCCCGCCTCGCCTCTGGTTGGTTGTCCCCTCTCGTCCTCTGGTTGATTGGTTGGTTGTCCCTGCCTCTGGTTGATTGGTTGTTTTCCTCGCCTCTGGTTGATTGGTTTGTTGTCTCCTCCGCCTCTGGTTGGTTGGTTGGTTGTCTTCCTCGCCTCTGGTTGGTTGGTTGGTTGTCTCTCGCTTGGTTGGTTGGTTGGTTGTCTCCTCGCCTTGGTTGATTGGTTGGTTGTCTCCTCGCCTCTGGTTGGTTTGGTTGGTCTCCTCGCTTCTGGTTGGTTGGTTGTCTCCTCGCTCGGTTGTTGGTTGTCTCCCTCGCCTCTGGTTGGTTTGTCTCCTCGCCTCTGGTTGTTGGCTGTCCCTCCTCTGGTGTTTGGCTGTCTCTCGCCTCTGTTGGTTGGCTGTCTCCGCCTCTGGTTGTGTTGGTGTTCCTCGCCTCTGGTTGGTTTGGTTGGTGGTCTCCTCGCCTCTGGTTGGTTGGTTGTCTCCTCACCTCTGGTTGGTTGGTTGTCTCCTCGCCTCTGGTTGTTGTCTGTCTCTCGCCTCTGGTTGGTTGGTTGTCTACTCGCCTCTGGTTGGTTGGTTGTCTACTCGCTCTGGTTGGTTGGTTGTCTACTCGCCTCTGGTTGGTTGGTTGTCTACTCGCTCTCTGGTTGGTTGGTTGTCTCCTCGCCTCTTTGGTTGTTGGTTGTCCCTCGCCCTTTGGTTGGTTGGTTGTCTCTCCCGTCTTTGGTTGTTTATTGTCTGTCACTATCCTCTCTCTCTGTCTTGTCTCTGTCTCTGCATACACACAGGGGTGATCATAATCAAGTTCCATTTGAAATATGGAAGGACCATGTTGTCAATTTAACTAAAACATCAATTCCCCCCCCCCGGAAATGCCATTCATTTCCGCGTTTATTTTGTGAACATTTAATTTCATCATTAGCTCCTGTGTTCCAGTGCATTTTTCAATAATTCGAACACCGTAGACATCATATTTCCACTGAACCAGCCTACAAACCCCCCCGCGGCTCACGGACAAGCCTCGGCCAAAACATTGCAGATATAACTTTCCAATGCCTCCAAATTAGGGGGTGGGATGCCAACAGCAGGGTCAAGGGAGAAAGTAGATTGAGCCATTCAAACAAGGGATGCTGGTAACGACGTTTCGGGATGGGGTAGGTGTTGGGGGTGGTTTTTGGGTGTAGAAAAGATCATGGTTTTGGATTGGGGTCGATCTGAGATGGTGGTGAACACTTGTCTTGAAGACCTGGAGGGAATAATGAGATTGAAGAGATTGTGAAAGTTGGTTCCACAGGTGGGGATATTTTACTTTTACAGTAATTTTTTTTTTTTAACTTTTAATTCTCTTTTTATAGGATTTGACTAACAAGTTGGCTCAGTTTGGCACTGTGAAAGAGTGTGAGAAAGGTAAGCATTTTGTGTAAAAGACTTTTACCAACTTCTTCATTTTCCCATTTCATCTTTTTAACAAATTTTTAAAGATAGCTGACTGACTAGTTGCTTCTTTGTCTTTATCCTGAGAGTTTATTTCTTTGTCGGTTTTGTTTAAGAATTATTTATTCATTGTTTTATATATATATATATATATATATATATATATATATATATATATATATATATTATAATCAGTCTCTTCTAGCTGAAGTTACATAGGCTCTGCATGTTGGGCTACCCCTGTCTGAATCTGCATGTCCCACGTGTTTTTAATGCATGGAGGTTGATTACGCATTACATCGGCTCTGCATAATTAGTCACGATCTTTTGACATAAAAAGTGCTTTACATGATGCAATGTTGTGCACATCAAATTTGGTTGATGCATTTTTCTAATTTCGGCCTAATAGGTGTCTTCTATGTTTTGGATGTCCTTGACCTTTGACTGAGTTTGACCAAATTTTTCTTGTATATAATTACACCTATGTACAAATAAGCTGTGGAAGTTTCAATTTGATATCTTGGAAAAATTATTCACGAATGGTAATAATAAATTCACCAAATGCCCATTTGATTATAAATTATCAGAAAATTTTACTCCTGAAATGTAATGATATTTTTTACTCCTTAAATGTAAAAAAAATTGTTTTTTTCTTTTACTCCTTAAATGTAATTCTGTTAAATGTAATTATATATGTCGGAAGCTTTAATTTTGTAATTTGTTCTGCGAGATGCTCTCTTCCGGGAGCGGCAGATATAGCCTTGCATATGTCTGTCTGTCTGT
>CM068959.1:106504709-106520577 GCA_035128595.1 Eptatretus atami
CGGAACAAGGGCTATTGCACCATTTGTTAGCGTCCATGTCGATCGGGTGACGCACAGACTTCCTCCATGCTGATCACTCACAATGCAGTGGCAAGTACATTATCGCACCAGCGAGAGAGTAATTTCAATGGCGACATAACACTCTCAAGTCCAAATTGATCCTCTAAAAGAATAATAAAAGCCAACATGGCCTATTTTCCTATGTGGATCGTGACGTCCAAATACCCAAACAGGACACCAAGTAAGTTCAAGTGGGGTATTAGGAAATGCAAGGTGTGGGACAGGGATTTGCAATTAATACAATTTACGAGGTCTGTCAAAAAAGTAACGGACTGAGCCTGCTGTGATGCTCTACTTGCACAACTTGAATAATGTACGGGTTGCGTCACAATCTTTTCGCAACATTCCAGCAATATATATATGATTGGTGACTTGTTGAACTGCGCTCATTGTGTGATTTTTTTTTTTACAGGTCAGTTGTATAACACATGATGTAATGTCTGAGTCGTCGTGCTATGAGTCGCGAGCAGAGAGCCATCTGAAGTTTTTTGCCAAGCTTGGCCCAAAACACCTTCCGAATCCTTCGCAATGCTGCAAAGCCAGTTTACGGGGAAGAAACGATGTCACGTACACGTGCATATTGAATGGCACAAGAGGTTCAAAGAGGGACAGGATGAGGTTGAAGTCGATCTACGTCTGGAAGACTTCAACGAGCAGACGGCGCGACAACATTGAGCGTTGAAGCAGATGGTGCGTCAGATCGTCGACTCAATTTGGGCGGATGATTGCTGAGGAACTTTCATCAACAGAGGGGAACTGTCTGGAGCATTCATCACTGAAAATCTCAAATGCCGCAAGGTGTGCTCAAAGAATGGTCCCCAAGCTGGTTGTCGAGGACCAGAACAGCAGAGTCACTGCTCTCAAGACATTATCGAGCGGCCTCCGAGGACGATCCAGACCTGCTCTATGATCATGTTACTGGCGATAAATCGTGGATATTCGAATATGCAATCCCAAGAACAAACGGCCAGAAGTCGTCAGTGAAATCCAGCATCACCAAGACCAAAGAAAGCAAAGGATGCGAAGTCAAAGAGTCAAGGTGATGTCATCGCTTTTTTTGACATCAAGAGCAATCGATCCACTTCAAAGTTCTACCACAGGGTCAAACAGTGAATTCAATACGTGTACAAGAGATCCTTCCGGCGCCTCATGTAGATACAGTCGGGGAAAGAAGAGGATCTGTGGCGAGACAACGTCTGGGGTGCTCCAACCATGACAACGCCCCTGCTACACCAGTGCCCTGAAGACATCCGACAGTTTCTGGCAGAGAGGAACGTGCCAACTCTGCGAGCACCCCGTATATCGCACAGACTTGCCCCTTGTGATTTTTTCCTATTCCCACAAGCTCAAGGGGGTGATCAAGGGGACCGATTTTCTGATTGTGGAGCCATCAAAAGGGCCGAGACGACGGAAGCTCCGAGGATCCCAGAAGAAGTCTTCTGAGGGTGCATCGAAGCGTGGAATGAAGAGGATGACAATGTGTGAGACTGGAGGAACTATTTTGAAGGGGACAAGCTGTGATATTCAATATTTCTTTTGAATGAAATTCTGTGAGTCAGTCCGTTTACTTTTTTAGACGGACCTTTGTATATTCACAACCAATGGAATTGCACATCTTGGGGATTTGTACGGTTTACAGCAGTCATTAAATGAGCCTATCGTTTACTTTTGTTACAAGAGATTAAATCAGTTACTGAAAGAGACAGACAGGAATACCACAATTGCGGCCCACACAAGCACTGTATGCTTCCAGGATGGCCACTGAATGAAGCAGGCGACCGAAGGCAGGCAGCGGATTTCTCAAATGCTGTGCAGCTTGCGGCTGGACGAGAGCAAATGAGGGTTGTGAATAACTCTCCGGCTCCTGGAAAACACGTGATCTCCCATCGAGCACCTACCAGACCGAGCCCACTTGAAAATCCGCTCGTGGTTTATCATGTCTGGCCAAATGCCCCCCCGACCCCGTGATGTCGCTAAGCACTGCCTGCTCTGCAGAAGCAGAGCGCCCATTAGTGGTTGAGGCACGACTCAAGCTGATGCATATTCTCGTGCAATAATTACTACACTTAATGCTAAATATACGCAATGGAAATAATTATTTCATAAGCTCTACATTGTTAACCACTAGGAACATTTCATGCAACCAATAATAACACCTTAACTGTCAGGACCAGTTTCAAATGCATTTGGGCAGATCAGCACCGTGTTACAAACCACATAGGCAGTACAAATTTGCAAGTATTACCATGTGCCAAGTCAGAAGCAAGAGAGCCTCCAGCATAAAAATTATGAATGGCCAATTATGTCTCTCAGGTCAGGTATGGAAGCATGCGCCAGAGCAGCAAGTCACTGCATCCACTTTCCGCCGGTACTCCAGGGACCTCCATCTGGCCGTCCTCCAGGCAGATGCCTGGCCCATCCACGTCTCCTTGAGATGCCGATCAACCTGCTGCAACCATGAGGCTCCCTTGCTGAGAGAATCTGGTGAGCAGGATTAGCGTCAGGAAAACGAGCCACATGTCCAAACCAGCCGCAGCTGACGCTCACGGACTATGCAGGTAACAAATCTCATTTGAATCTCTCTCAGCAGCCACTGGTTGGACACAAAGTCCGACCAGCGATGTCCAAGAATTCTCCGAAGAGCCCTTGTACCAAAATAATTGTCTCCATCTCAGATCCCTGGTCAGTGTCCAAATCTCACATCCGTAGAGCAAGGTTGGAAGCACCAAGAACGTGAAGACTCGGACTTTCGTCCTCCCGCACAGGTACTGGCAGCGCCACACCCTATGATCCAGTGAATCCTTGACTCCCCAGGCCTGATCCAGACATATGTTGACCGATGGCTCACAGCCAGCACACACATGAATAGCACTGCCAAGGAAAGTGAATCTCTCCATAACCTCAACATCCTTGCCCCAAAGAGGTACAGACAGGACAGCAGCATCCAATATGCCATTGAAAGAATGGATCTTAGTTTTGACCCAGGAAACCCATAATCTCAGTGGCTCCGGCTCCTCAATCAGCACCTCGAGGGCCCCCAAAAGGATATTCAGTCTCCGCAAAGATGACTACATTATCTGCGAAATCAAGGTCAGAGATATTGACATTCCCAAACGATGCACAGCAGCTTGATCTCTCCGACATCCTCCCCAGAATCCAGTCCAGACAAGTGCTGAAAAGTGTGGGGGCCAGGACACACCCCTGACAAACTCCAGTAACAACTGGAAATAATTCGGAGATGGTATCACCACATCACAGAGCACTCTCAGTACCAGAGTATAGTCCTGACATCAGATTGATCAGTTTTGGTGGCACACTACGAAGACCAACAATCCTCCAGAGGGCATCCAGATTCACTGCATCAAACGCTTTACGGAGATCAACGTCGGCTGTGACCAGCCCCTGCCGAAACTCTTGTCTGTGTTTGGTGAGGACCCGAAGAGCAAGGATACAGTCAATCGTTGACCTCTTTGGTGTAAAGCCTGACTGCTCCTCTGACGCTGGTGCTCAAGCAGATGGTGGCGCAACCTATCAAGAATTATCAAGCAAAGACATTGCCGGCACTGAGAAAGCCTCACCTCTCGGTTGTTGCGAGTGTCCTGACGATCACCCTTCCTTTTCCAAAGAGGGACACAGGTCTTTCAGTCATTTGGGATGTGATGCCTGTTTCCAGCAGAGCACAGAAACTGGCATGCAAGTGACACGAGTACCATGAATTTCCACTTAGCCTGAGGAAGTTCAGCATGGATGCCACAATTCCCAGGAGCTTTATTTCCCAGTCATTCTGGATAGCCTGTCTAGCCACTAAACGAAGATGGAATCACAATTGGAGGTCAGCAATTGATAGTGGTACCCCTGACATCCAACTCAACGCTGGTGGATCAGTCTGGCTGCAGCTGCTACTGTCACCGGCCCAGTGGCCTTCACTTCAGACTCCTCATTCAAGAGCCACCACCCTCCCACTCTAACGCAGCTGCATCCGATTGCCGGGCTTGGAGGAACGCAATGCTTGAATTCCCCTTTTAAGCAGGGTTACCTCACCATCTCATTTGTCGATGCAATTATATTTATCTTTTGCTAATCAGTTGCCCCTGGATGCAACTTTATCATATCAGAGAAAGAACTTGTCCATTTGGTCCAAAGGGTTCTGATACTGCAAGTGTCATATCGTTTCCCACCCATCTTGAGTGGGTCCATAACAAAACCAAACAACAAAAAAATTTACATTTGGCACAACAGAAAGCAACTAAAGCTGGCAAGCACGAGTACACAGACTTTTCACTGCGAGTTGGGTGGATTATGAATCACCTGGCAAAAATATTGGTGCCTTCATTTTTTTGAAATTTAACTCAAAATAAGTAAAAATTGACAATATTTGTTTCCACAATTCTTTATTTCACGTGAATATAACAGGAACCTTTGTTTTGATTTAGAATTAATATATCATTTATAAATCAGAACATAAAAGAAATGCATTGACAAAATTTATTTCACACCTTCGATCTTGGTTTGGTAGCAGAGCCGTTGGACAAAATAAACCGCGTCAAGCACTCCGTATAGCCATGAATGGCTTCCTACGCTCTCTACTGGCAGTTTGTCCCATCTTTCTTGTGCAAACTGCTCAATTCTTCCAATTTGAAAGGTGCCTTATGCACCAACTTGCGCTGTTTCAGATTCCCCACAGTGTCAAAGTGATTTAGATCTGGTTGCATTGCTGGCCACCACTCAGAAACAGTCCAACGTTTTGGCTTAAACCGTTCCTGGTGCTATTTGAAGTGTGTGTGTGTCATTGTCCTGCTGCAAGACTCAATGACTTTTCGAGGAGACCAGTTTTCTGACAGTGGGCTTGAACATTGCGCTCCAAAATGCTTCTGCCTTGGTAATCCTTGGTAAAATGCATTGGAATCTTCTGATTTCATGATGCGTGTTGCACACGTTCAAGCCACCAGTGCCAGAGCAGTACAGCAACCTAAAACATCCACTGAACCTCCTCCATCTATTGTACTGAAGGAAGATGTTCTTTTTCTTGAATAGAAGGCTTTGTTTTTGTTTTCTGTAAACAGAGATGATTTGCTTTCACCAAAAATGTTCTAATTTTGTCTCATCTGTCCACAGACATGCCAAACTCCAGTCAGCTTTCTTGTGTCTTTCTCTCAGCAGTAGGGTCTTCCGGGTCTCCTACCCTACCACACAGAACCCCCTTTCATGAGGTTGGCTACCGGATAAGTGTGAGTGAAACTGTTGTACCTTGTGATCTGAAGGTCAGCTGAATCGCTTTGGCAGCTTGATCAATGTGCTTTCTCACCATTTCGAACAATCTCTTCCATGCAATCTTTCAATCAAGTTTCCTCTTGCGGCCACTTCTAGGAGTGGCTACAGTGCCATGGGCCTTAAACTTCCTGATAACATGTATTTGTACGTATTGAACACAGGAACATCAAGGTCTCTGGAGAGGATTTGTAGTTCTTGAGATTGTCCATGTAGCTTACAATCTTTGTGTCTGACCCTCAGGAAATTCCCATCTCCTCTCTCTTTTCTTTTCTCCACGCGCATTGCGCTGCACACAGTGACACAAAGAGCAGAATGACTCCTTTTCTCTATTCAAACTGAGTTGAATGATGCATTAGGTCGCTCTGCCTGAACCTATATAAACCTTTGATGTCCTCAGATCCATCGCGCGTCGTCCTGTCTGTCAACAATTTTTTATTTTCTCTATCTCCTCCGAACGCTTCGGCCGATGATTCCAACTTGAACGTATGATAAATACTAGTTGCTCTCCATAGATCGTCTGACCCTTTTTCGCATTTTTGCCTCGGGTTCAAGGTTACAGGTCTCAAGTGCAAAGATGATGTCGATCGCCTATAAGCAAGCCCATGCGACGACGCTATAATTGGTCTTCCATAGCGATTATAAGAAGATTTAATTCGACCCGACTATTTTCGTTACCCTGCTCGTCTGGCCCTTTTATATCAACAGTTTCCATTCTAGATCATACCGAGCATGACTGTCAAACCCGCTTTGGGTGTATTAATTTTTATATTGCAGGTCATCTGCAACTCACCAACAGGTGAGTTCAATTCCAAAGTAAAGGAGATCACCTGCTGAAATCTAATTATTCACAACTTCTAAAAGGTGCCAATAATATTGTCTGTGCCATATGTGGCCCAAACCAAAGAAATACAATATGTGGATACCAAAAAAAAATTTTTCAATTTCAACAATTTCTAGGAAGAATTGGGCAATTACTTGAAAAAGTCGCAAGGTGTCTATCTTTGGCCATCTCGTGTGGAGAATAAACTGTATGAGTTAGAGTATCATTTGCAAAGTTCAACATTGCCAACCACCATCGTACATGTTATACCAAAAGCAGACATCTCCCAAATGATATATCTCAAAACCTATTACACTTCTCACCTGCAATTGACTTGATTTGTCAATTCACAAATTGTACTAGCAGTCTGTGGCCCGAGGCCTCCCACTTTTTCGGGAATGTGTTGTCCTCTATTTTCTTTATTTGTTGGATTCCAAGAACAGTGAAATAGGTACAGTCATGATTTATGACCTCATTTGCCAGGAGCCAATCACCAGTAAACTTAACCTTGCACAGCCATATCAACAGCGTTCTCGTGACTCGTCGCAAGTCGGAGCGACGTTCACTGCTTGCTCTGTTCTGTGCCATTTTCGATTGAATTAAAGAAAATTTAATTTTTCCCCAACCAAATTTTCTTGACCCTGGCACTGCTTGGATCCTTGGGGTTGATATGTCTAACCATTTTCAGCTTGCATATTACCTCAGTATTCTGTACATACCATCTGTGATACCCTAGCATTTGTATTCAGTAACTTGCAATAGCATGTCGGACTGGTACTTATTCCATTGCTGGCATTGCATTTCTTAGTGTTCTTTGCCATCATGGTTTCCGATTCATTAAGCCGCATTTTACTTAGATTATTTGTCGGATAATTTCACATTAGGCATCACTTCGTAATTCCTTTATAAGGATACACCATGGCATGCTTCCTCTGGGTAAATGCGAGCAGTCATCCTCACCTCCTCTGCCTCCTTACAGTAATCAGGAAGAAGAATAAGTAGGACCACCAGATGTGTTGCCTTATCTGGGCTCCGGTCCTAAGTTGTTAACCCAATTTGTTAGCGTTATGAGCTGGTGGATCAGGAGAAGAAGATTTAGCAGGGAACTTATGTGACCACCATTTTTGACACATTCCGGTCATGTGTGTTGCATGGTCCTCCAATTTTAACATCAGACTTCGTTTCCTCATGTTGCAAACCCAAATCTGGTAACTCTGACTGGTGGGTTCTGGAGAAGAAGATTTTGACCTATTTTAAAGTCATGTGACGGGAACACTTTTGCAATTTCTTTTATCAAATAGTCAGGAAGAGAACGATTGCTGCCAAATTCAGCCAGATCGCCTTGCCTGTCTGCGGAGTAAGTTGAAAAAGGAGGCGCCGACGGACAGAGGACTGAGCACACATGGACTTATACCCCTACCTGGACATATTCCCAGAAAGCGCTTAAAAACACAAAATAGGCTTTTCATTGGAATTGTGCCTAATTATATTTATTCGCTGACACGATGAAATGTTTTGTTGCAACCTGAGCTATGGTCGATAGCACGCTATCTCAAAAAGCGGATGAGTTGTTCATGACTGCCCGGCGACCTGGTTGCTGCTCAGTCTGGGTGAGCTTTTCCGCGGTGCTCGGGGATGTGTTGGACATTGAAAAGCTATAGTTATTGTGCCTATGGTGGTTACCTTTTTTCCTATGGGCACGGCAGCAGCGCGGCTTGATCGTCTGCATGCCTCAATGTACATTTTAAGCAGACATTTGGTGGCCTCAAAAAATGGACTTCAAGGCCAACCGTGTTGGGTCGCTTAAAAAACCTTGCCACGATTCTGAGCAGTACCGCCGCCAAAATTGAGGGCGTCTTGTGCTACGGTGTCGGCCTGTGAAAGAAATAATGTTACAAAACACTTGATAAATTATCACATAAAATTCGTCTCTGCCGTTTAAATTTTTAATTCAGTTTCGTTTTGGAAGTAAAATGCATTGCGCCCACGTCGAGTGATTTGCAGTGTGTTATGCACGTTGATTTGAGCTGAATCGGAGGTAATGTAGCTCCGGTCTTCTTCATTTCATTGCCTTTAGTCTCGCAGGTCTAATGTGCAATATTCCACTGTATTTGTTCTCAGATTGGAAGAGATGATATGGACTATTCATCCGGAACAGTCTGCGTGATCCCTGACACGAGTTGTGAGAGGAAACTTGCAACGCCTTAGTTCATGCTGTCATGAATCCGTGATTAGTGAGCGTCTCTGCAGACATTGTGTGCGCCTATTTGAGTACATCGAAACCGTCCAAATCTTCCATGATGTTCTCAAAGTTTTTATGAGATTTATTAAACAGCATTACTGTAAGAACTTTCTTTTATTTTATTGTCGTAAATTAGTATATATATTTGGTAAATTGAAATGCATAAATTTCGAGAAGAATGTACCTAGCGTTCATTTTTTTAATTTTTTTTATTGATTATTATTTTATTTTTCACCCCTTCTCCACATTTCTCTACGTACAGTCTATCTTGAATCTGATATTCTATATCATGTTTTTTTCAATTGCAAACTTGAAATTATCTTCTAGGGCTGCATTTTTTGTGTACAGACCATGCTCCACTTTTCGTGTCCAAAGGCCAATAAATACTATAGCTAGGCTTTCTGCGGCACGAAAGATCAAAGAAAAAACGTAGAAGATACATCAATGTATGGGCCTTCATTATCTGAAAGCAGAATTCAGTTGATTACTACTTGTTACAGGTATCAAGCTTGTGGTCCAAATTGAACATATTGCCCATTTGTTGGTTTTGCTAATCACCAGAATTGCGTAAAACTGCAAGAGTAGATAGACTGACAGTGTTGCATATCTGATTTCGCTATGAAGAAAAGTCCAATATGTCCAGTGCATATTCATGAGGGCTGTTCCTTTTGAATGACTTGAAAAGGACAGCAACTGTATGAACCATAAGAAATACATCAACGAGTGAGAATCAGTAGGACGATGAGAAAAGGTGAGCTGACAGGCTGACTTTGGTAAGCTCCAGCTCGTGCTTTTTCATGCAGTGAATCTTCTGACAGCGCTCCGGTAATGGGTACCATCTGTCTTCGCAGCCACAAGGAGCGCGGCTAAATGCACGGAGTTAGGATGGCAGAAACATCTGCCGCGTGTTGGCATTTACCATCAGCAACGTTCCCGCACACCCCCGCCTGGCATGTACATGACTCGTTGCTATTATAGTACGTACCTCCCAGTTTTCGTGGGTTCCTCGTTACAACCGCCAAAAGTTCTGATTGACTGTATAAGAGTTTACTGACATGATGTCTAGCCGAGTGGCAGCACTCAGACTCAGGCTTGAGCCACTTTTTTCTGGAACCAGCACTCTTAACATGAGAAACTCGACTGTTAATGTGACACCCAGGTCCTCTTGAAGATTACTGGCAACGAACTCGTCTTGATACCACACACCATTACTCCCAAAGTCTTCACGATTACTTATTGAGTGATAAAAAATTGATGGCTTATCTTTGCACAAGAATGGTTAATGCCAAAAACATTTTGCATTTTGATATACCGTTCTTGCTATCCACTCTCTCTTTTAGAAGTGTGCTGATGGACCAGGAAAACAGTCACCAGCACACCGCTTGCAGCCTCATCAGACAGAAACGAGGAACAGAACAGAGGCACAGAATATTCGAGAAAGTGCGGAGAGAGCCAGCCAAAACTGACAAACAAAACCGGAAACAGTTATGTTTCAAGATCGGTTCGAGTTCGACATTTTGATGTAGTAATGCGGGCAGTGTGGTGTGCTGTGCCTGATCGACGTGAATGAAGGCGAGGAGACATGTTATATACTCAGCATCTGATAAAGATGATTATTAAAAGCATTGCCGATGTATTGATTTAATCTTGATTGTCATTAAATTATGTGGAAATATATTTTGGACTCTTTCACTGCGGAATCCTCAATCCTTTACTCGCACAAAATTTCCAATCGATGAACACTCGAAGGTTTCTTGCTTTCATATAACTTACTAACTGGAATGTCAAGAGGTTGAGATTCCATGTACAATTGCTCACATATATCAACTTCCCACCCATGTTTCAACAATCCTTTATTTCGCAATTGAAATTATGCATCCCACCGCTTTTTGAAAACGAAAAACAACAAGCAGGCGTCTGTAATTGAATTAGCTCCTGTCGTGTCTTCTTTGTCTTTCCATCCTGTCACGCTACTATCTCTCCAAACGGAATGTGCAGAAATCACAATAACTTTTGTAGTTATGATCACCACATGCATAAAGTGTGCATAGAGCAGTATCTATTTTGTACCCCGTCCCCTGTGTGGGGTCAAAGCGTCATAACATCTAACCATGTAGCAATTTACAGTAACATTTTTTCAAACATTTAAAATGAAACTTTGTATATGCAATCAACTGGGGGAGCATGAATATGCTCAGGATTTTATTGGGTAGTTACCCCCATAGTTACTCCTCTGATGGGACTTAAGTAAGAGTCATGGTCAAAGGGTTGGGGGATGGGCCTGTGGATTATTTTTTCATCTTTAATAATGGATGTTTATGGGTTTAATTCCCTGGTAGAACTTTTTGCATCTTTTATAACTTTGCTTTCAGTTGGACGTGGTGAGATATGTGACTGCATCGTCAATCTTCGCCTTCGTTTACTTTATTGCATTATGCAACACCTTTACTTCACGAAGTACTTCACATTTGATTGTATCAAAAAGATAAATTTGTAGTGGCCAAATAGGTATGTGTGTACCTCACAAGTCCAAACAATGCAGCTGTAGAATCGTGAGTTGAGAAGGAAAGCACACAATGTGAAGAACTGAAAGGGTCTTGTTCACATACTGGTTTTTCGTGATGTTTGTCAAAACTATGTAGAAGAAAAATTCCGTTCCCGTTCAACATCTTGTACTTGCCCCTGATCTCCTCGCCCAATCCTCTTCCCTTCCATACAGATTCCTCATGTCTCTGTTCCCCACTGTTGAGAAGGCAACGTCCTATCCCTCTCCCCGCCTCTGTCTCCTGCCCTCCTTGTCTGTGCGTGGTGTGTTAGCTCTCATACGAGCTCTCGCATAATACCCAAAAAAAATTTGGCGCAGTTTATTTTATTATTTGTCGTCTGTTAGTGTAACATTTGACCTGAATTGGACATTTTGCTGCCAATATTGCACAGCTACACCCATATATGGATAGTGGAGAGGGGCAGCAAGGAATAACGGCAGACACAGTGATGCTTATCGAGCAAATATATCATAAGAAATCTCTTGCATGGAATACATCAGTTATGACGAGATTCTTAGAGTGAATAACAAAACTCAAATAGTTGATCTGGACAATGTTCACATGGTGGGGAACGCATTGGTGACTTTCGGATCACACTTTGCCTATATTTGACATTAATAGGCAGTGATAAACACCTGTTTGATGATGTTTCTGTACCTGATTGCAGCATGGGACTTATACCCGGAATCATTAACCCTGGCAACTTCGACCGAGTGGTTACTGACAGGGGATTTGACCGTCCGGCGACGACAGAAGAATGACCGTGGCCCCGACAGGAATTGAACCGGCGCGCCCGCAGGGGAATTTTGGACCGTGCTTATGACAGCAGAAGAACCCAAGAGTACAACAGAGCTCGATAGACCGGGGATTTCGACAGGGAGTTTGAGATGAGATTTTTTTTCGAGCGCTACGATGACCCTTACATTATCCGTAATGGACAGTTAACAGGTTGATTCAATTCTTTCTGTCAATTATTTCCTTCTTTTCTCTGTGCATGAAGAAAAAAAAACACTTAGTTTAACTTTGTTTCTTTATCCAGTTTGAAATGGTTAAAAATGACCACTGTAAATCACCTTTATGAAGCAGTGTGACCGTTGATATGGCTATTTTCCGATGGTAAAACAATCTGGCATGCAATGTACTATGGAAACAAAGCTTAGCCTTGGTATCAACATCAAAGGGGATTTTGAAGTTCAGATTGTTCATTCAGCAACGACACGTGACTGACTGTGCATCAAGATCTCAATTGATTACCCGGCTCCAGTAATGGCAAATCAAAGTCGTTCCTAGTTCCGACACCATACCAGCGCTGCAACACTGATGTGACCCTTGGCATGACTCTTAGCGAGGTGCAAGAGCAGGCAAACAATCAGACAGCCAGTACTTCATGAATTAATTTCATGGAAATAGTATTTCGGTTGAGGTAAATCGTTTTCTCTCAACCTGTCTCCCTCCTCCAAATTCCTGGTGGCAATCTGGTTTAAGTCTTGTTTCTATGTATGTTTGCCCCTCATCCCCTCACTTTCCTCAAAATGGCTGCACAGACCGACACGCATATAAACGTCTGGTGCCAAAACTCTGTTTGCTTCTAAATATGTCCCAGAAACCCATCCATTCTGACCCACCTTACCCAATCCACACCAGCAGCTGTTCGACTTCGTGTCCTTTTTCTCCAAACAAGGGTGGAGCAAGCTTAGCTGTCAAACCTCTTCAACTCTGATTTCTTGCAACCGTCCAGACAGCATCGAGCCCACGTGTCCTAAAAAGCTGCTCTGCTGCTCTTTGTCATCCCTCTGTTCTATTCACCCTCTCATTGCTCTAAGCGTTCGATCTTGGTCATCTGCTTGGAAATCAGCAAACATCACTGCCTGCACAAAACGGTGCAAACCCAGATCCCTTACCTGCAACTACAGGACCAATAGCTTCTCCCCAAATCAGGCAGTTATGATCCATCATCATCGCTTCAGACATTAAATTCCTTCCTCTTCCTCAATGACTTGATTTCCGATCTCAATCTTGGATCAAGACCAGGACTACTACCCGGAATGCTCGCTCTGCATTTCCCAACTAAGGCTATGGAGGTCCTTCATTGCCAGAATGAGATCAAGCCATCTCCCCGACATATCACAAGCTTTCGATATACTTCTGACATCCTTGCACTGCTCAACAAATTTCCTCTTATGGTCCAAAGGCATCTTGGCACTCACGCTCACGGACTACCTCACCTGTCGCAGTCATCACATGGGCTTTTGAATGTAATTGTCTAATCTCCTCTTCCTCTCCAGGCTGGAGTTCCTCAAGGCAGTGTTCTGGGCCCTGTTCTTTTCTGGTTTCACAATGATCTCTCTGACTGGAAAATACCCTTACCTTGCTGATTGACTCACCCTCTGCCGTACGTATCTCCATCCCTCAGATCGGCAGGCAGCAGCCTTTCATCTCTGCAGACTCTCCACACACTGCGGTTAAAGATTGCTACAAGCTCAGTCAGCACTTGGAATTGGCCTTCAATCGCTGACAAATCTCAGCACTCACTACGCGCTCCGGAAAAGTATTCGTCTGAAACCCCCCCCCCCCCTCCAATACACTTCATCAAAAATTCCTCTTGAAGAAGGCTCATTCAGATTCTGGCTCACTATCTTGCCATCAGCTTTCCTGGGAAAGCCACATCTTCAACGCTGGCTTCCGAAAGCCAGTCGCAACCTGCAAACCTCTGTCTGCGATTTGAAGAGTTGTGTGCAAGGTTGTCCAGCGGTGCGGGAAAAAATAGGAGTTGAAAGCGGGTCGAAGGTGGCAATAGATTGCTTAGATCTTTGGCAGTGTTCACCAGTAAGGGATTTGGTGAACATTGAAGTGCCCTGCAGAAATAAGGGTCGGGCGAGATCAGAACCACGAGCGGGGGGGGGGGGGGGGCGTGACAGAGATGGAGACGTGGAAGACAGCCAACGACCTGCTCCAGATGAGAGACCCAAAGGCTCAGCTCATCACTGAGTACCAATGATCTAAAAACCTTGGCCTTCCAGGCGAGCATGAAGTTTGGCTCTTGTGTTGAGCAAGGTACCACCCTCGAGCGCGGCAGACAGTACCCATCAGACGCGGATGAAAGTTGTAGTGGTTAGGAGCTCCGGTGTGCCAAAGGAAGGACTTTCCATGATGTTATGGAAATGCCCAGTCTGCATCTGGATTATGAGGCCAGCTTGTGAGACTTAATTATTATATTTCTGTTTAGTAGTTCTTTACAGCACCTCAATAATTGTTATTACCAAAAAGCTTTTTATAAGTCAAACCCAAAATGTCCTTACTTTTTACGAGTGACACTGATCACCCAGCTGAAAGATGTTTTTGACTAATTGCATAGAATTAATAACATTCTGGTTAACACACCCTGGTTTCGTAATGACAGTATTTGCTTGCTTCTCATGTGTTGTCATGCTCGTTTTCACAGGCGCACACCGTCACCTTACTCTAGACGCTACGATCACGATCTCGTTCCTTTTCCAGTAGTAATGTAGAAGATTACGCTCACCACCTCCAAGTTCATTCATAGATTAACCGTGAATTTTTTATGTCCCTGTGGTTTCGCCAAACCTTTTTGCTCTCTGAAGCGAATTGAGTGATTTAATTTACTGTTGGAGTATCACATTTTACAGTGCCATATAAAGTCTGCATCCCCCTTTTCAAATTTTACCTTTGCTTGCTGATAACCGAAATTAAATTGCATTAAAATCAGACTTTTTATTCACCTTTATTGAACATTGTAACACAAACTTCCAAGTGAACAAAACCACATAATTCAGAAAATTATTAACGAAATACAAAATCAGACCATCTTGGTTATGATAAGTTTCACCATGAGTTAATACTGGTGGAAACCTTGACCAGCAATTATAGCTTGAGTGTTGGGATGGGCCAAAGCCAACTTATTGCACAATTGATTGGGCAATATTTGCCCATTCTTCTGCACAAAACTGTTCAAGCTAGTCAAGTTGGTCCGGAGAGCATTGATGAGAGAGCCAATCTTCAAGTCTCCAAGAGTTGATTGGATTTACGGTCGGCGCTCTTGACTAGGCCACTCAATGGCGAATTATCTTGTTCCATAGCCACAGCCAGTGAGCTGTTGACTGTCTGCATTCAGGTCGGTCATGGCTGAGTAAGGGAATTGCCGTCCACATTAGGTTCAGGCTTGCAAAAGAGCGGCGTGCAGCCAGATTTTCCTGCAAGGATTTTCTGGATTTTGCTCCATCAGAATTCTTACATTCCTTTCCTGACAAGGTGAGCCGGCCGCCGGAAGTCCGCATGAGTGAATGATAAAGAACATCCCAGTAGAGAGCATCGCTAGCTACCACTCCCAGAACGCCTTCGCACATAGGATCCCGGTTGGTTCTGTGTGCTGGCCAGCGACCGGCAGGGTTATACTGGCGCTGGGCACGTCGGCGGCGGGCCCCGGGGCCCCGGACCGAGCGTCCACGCCCAGCTCGAGCCAAGAAGACCAACGCGGTGTGTGTTGGTTTCGCGGATCCAAAAGTCAGACATTTTCTATTTAGGGTCCAAAGAGTTCCATCTTGGTATTCGTCGGAACCACAAACTTTTCAATGCTTCAAATTAGAATTCTCTGGAGTGTATATAGTTCGCCATACCTCAAATGAACTCCAAGGTGGGAGCTTTTTGCCGACCCAAACAACAGTATATACTTAAGCCTTTTTGAACCAACCCCCCCACGTACAGGTCATATTGTGGGTGCTCTGGATATTGTTGTCACATCACACAGTGATATTCTGCCCATAAAGGCATGTATCTTTAGGTTTCCCAAAATTGTCATTTGCCTCTTGGTTGGCATCTCTTTTGATCGTCTCCTTTGCATTGGTCCATACCCATTTAGGGACAGTATGATATAGGCAGGGTCTTTGGTGGACATATGCCTTTATCTCTCTC
>CM068959.1:106541245-106558340 GCA_035128595.1 Eptatretus atami
ATGATAATACTGTTTGCTCTCATAGATGCTGGAGCCTTTTTTTTCGTTATTTTTGCCTCGGGTCAAGGTTACAAGGGTCATCAAGTGAAATGAACCTGATTGGTCGATGCCTTAGGAAGATCGACGGCTATAATTGGTTTCATAGGGATTTATTAAGAAGATTTAATTCGAACGCGACTAGTTTTCTTCGTTACCCTCTGTCGTCTGGCCCTGTTATAATCAAACGTTTCCATTCTAGATAGTACCGGAGCTGACTGTAAACCGCTTGGGCGTATTATTTTTTATATTGCAAGGCAATCTGCAACTCACCAAGGTGAGTTCAATTCAAAGTAAGGAAATCACCTGCTTGAAATCTAATTATTTCAAACAACTTCTAAAGGTGCCAATATATTGGTCTGGGCATATGTGCCCAAACCAAAAGAAATACATATGTGGATAGCAAAAAAAAATTTTTCATTTCAACAATTTTCTGGAAGAAATGGTGCATTATTGAAATGCAAGGTGTCAATATTTGCATTAACGGTTGGAGAAATAACTGGTATGAGTTAGAGTATCATTGCAAAAGTCAACATTGCAATCAACCCCATCGTACATGTAATACCAAAAGCAAACAGTTCCAATGATATATCTCAAGACTAATTACATTCTTTCACCTGCAATTGACTTGTTTGTCAATTCACAATTGTACACAAGCTGTGGGCCGAGGCTCCCGATTTTTGGGGAATTGTTGTCGCTTCGTAATTTTCTTTATTTTGTGATTCCAAAAAGTGAAATAGGTAAGTCATGATTTATTGACTCATTTGCCAGGAGCCAATCACCAGTTAATTAACACTTGCACACAGCAATCAACGCGTTCCGGACTTCTCGTCGCCAAGTCGAGGACGTTCATGCTTGCTCTGTCTGGCATTTATCGATGTGAATAAAGAAAAAAAATTTTTCCCCAAAACCAAATTTCTTGACGCCGCACTGCTGATCTTGGTGGTTGATATGCTAACCATTTTCAGCTTGCATATTACTCAGTATTCTTACATACCATTGGTGAACCCGTAGATTGGTTTTAGTACTTTGGCAAACATGTGCGGACTGGTTATTATTCATTGCTGGATTGATTTTTGTGTTTTTGCAATCATGTTTCATTCATAAGGCTGCATTAACGATATGATTATTTGTCGGTAAATTTCACATTGGGCACTTGTAATTCCTTTAAAGGACACCATTGCATGCTTCCTCTTGGTAAATGCGAGCAGTCATCTCACTCTCTGCTCTTGACAGTAATACAGGGAAGAGAATAAGTAGGCCAGATGTGTGCTTATGGGCTCGGTCCCTAAATGTTGTAACCATTTGGTAGCGTATGAGGTGGATCGGAGAAGAAGATTTTAGAGGGACTTAGTGACACATTTTGACACACTTCCGGTCATGTGGTTGGCCTGGCCTCAATTTTAACATCAGGACTCTTCCTTCAGTTGCAACCAAATCTGGTACGTTCTGAACTGTGGGTTCTGGAGAAGAAGAATTTTGACTATTTAAAGTCATGTGATGGAACCGACTTTGCATCCGTTACTAGTCAGGAGAGAACGTTGCTGCCAATTTCAGCAGATGGCTTGCGGTTTGGCTGGGAGAATTGAAAAAGGAGGGGACGGAAGATGGATGAGCACATGACTATACCCTATCTGGAATATTCAGATAAGCTTAAAAAAAAAAAAAAAGGCTTTTCCATTGGAATGTGCAATTATATTTAATTCGTGAACGGATGAAAGTTTGTGTGCAGAGAAGGGTGATAGCACGTATCCAAAAAGTGGATGAGTTGGTTAGTGACTGCCGGCGACCTTGGTGTGCTCAGCTTGGGTGAGTTTTTCTAGCGGTGGCTTCGGGATGTGTTGGATCATTGAAAGCTATGGAGTTATGGCTCATGGTGGTTACCTTTTTCCTATGGGAGGCAGCGCGGCGGTTTTGATCGTGCAATCCCAAGTACATTTTTATAGAGCTTTATGGACTCAAAATGGACTTCAAGGCCAACGTGTGTGGTCGCTTAAAACTTGCCAGATTCTGAAGTACCGCCGCCAAAAATTTGGGGGTCTTGGTGTAGCTAACGGTTCGCCGTGAAAGAATAATGGTAAACACTTTGATAATATTTATAATAAAATTGCTTCTTCTGCCGTTTAATTTTTAATTCAGTTTTCGTTTTGGAAAGTAAAACTGCATGTCGCCACTCGAGTGATTAGATGTGGTGTTAGGTACTTGTTTGAAGTGGAATGGGGAGTTGTAGCTACGTGTTCATTATTGCCTTTATCTGCAGGTCTAATGTGCCAATTATTTCCAACTGTATGTTCTCAGATTGGAAGAGATGAATGACTTAATTACCGGAACAGTTTGGTGCGAGGTAGTGTGGAGGAATTGCACGTTAGGTTATTGTATGGCTGATAGTGAGCCTGTTTTGCAGGAATTGGTGCGCATTGTGAGTCATCGAACCCGCAATCGTTCCATGATGTTCTCAAAGTTTTCATGAGATTGATTTAAAGCATTAACTTGTAAGAACTTTCTTTTATTTTTATTGTCGTAATTATATTATATATTTTGGAAATTGAATGATAAATTTTGGAGAGTACTTCAGGTTATTTTTTTTTATGTTTTTTTTATGAATTTTATTTATTTTTTTCCCTTCTCAATTTTTTCTACTTACAGTCTTTTGAATCTGATATTCTATATCCATGGTTTTTTTCAATGCAATGCTATGAACATTATCTTCTTGGGTCATTTTTTGTGTAGAATCTGCAACTTTTGTGGTTCAAGCAAATAGATATAGTAGGCTTTTCTGTCGGCAGAAAATATAAAGGAAAAACGTAGAAGATACATCAATGTGGAGCTTCATATTTCTGAAAGAGACTTCAGCTTGATTAGTACTTGTTTACAGGTAAGCTTGTGGTCCAATGAACAATTTGCATTTGTTGTGGTTTTTGCTATCACGATTGGTAAACCTGCAGAGAATGTAGACTGACAGTGTTGGATATCTGATTTCGCTATGAAGAAAGGTCACATTATGCAGTGCATATTTAGGTGGCGTTCATTTGAAGGACTTGAAAGGAAGAACTGTATGACATAAGAAGATTCAAACGAGTGAGAGAAAGTAGGACGATTGAGAAAAGGTGAGCTGACATGGGGGCTGACTTGGTATTCAGCTCGTGGCTTTTTCCATGCAGAATTTGACAGCGCGGTATGTGTACCATGCTTGGAGGCAAGGAGCGGGCTAAGGACGGAGTTAGATGGCAGAAACATGCGTGTGGATTTTCTCCATCAGCAGACGTCCGCACAGACCTCGCTGGCATGTACATGGACGTGCTATTATAGTACGTACCTCCAGTTTAGTGGGTTCTTCGTCAACGAAAGTTGATTGGGGCTGTAATGAGTTTACCTGCAGTGATGTCGAGCTCGAGTGCAGCACTCAGACTCGGCTGAGCCACTGTTTTTCTGGAACGACTTAACATGAGAAACTCAGACTTTAATGTGACACCAGGTTCTTGAGATTCTGGCAACGAACTCGGTCTGTACCAAGCACCATTATCCCAAAGTCTTCACGATACTTGATGATTGATAAAAATTGATGGCTTATCTTTTGCAAAGAATAATGTGTTAATGCAACATTTTGCTTTTGATATACTGTTCTGCACACTGTCTTTTAGAAGTGTGCTGATGGACAGGAAACAGTCACAGCAACGGCGCTTGCAGCTCATCAGACAAACGAGAAGAACAAGGGAAGAATATTCCGAGTGCAGGAGAGAGCCACCAAACTGACAAACAAAACCGGAGAAAGATTTGTTTAAGATCGGTTTCGATTCGAAGTTTTTGATGTAGTATGCGGGGCAGTTGTGGTGGTGTGTGCCTGTCAACGTGAAATGAAGCAGCGAGAGAGTTTATACTCAGCATCTGATAAGATGATATTAAAAGCATTGCTCAATGATGATTATCTTTAATCTGTCATTAATTTGTGGAATAATTTTGGACTCTTCCACTCGAATCACTTACTGCACAAATTCAACGTGAACTGAGAAGGTTTTGCTTCATTCATTACTAACGTTGGAATGGCAATGAGGTAGATCATGTACATTGCTCGACATGAATAAACTCCCACCCATTTTCAACAATCTTTTTTGCATTGATATTTCCACGCTTTTTTGAAAGGAAAAAAAAGTCAGGGTTTGTAATATTGTAATTTGCTCTGTCTGTTTGTTTTGTTTGTCCATCTGTCACGCTACATCTCCAAACGAATGGGCAGAAATTCACCAAACTTGTAGTTATGAATCAACCACATGCAATAAGGTGCAAGAGCAGTAATCATTTTTGACACCGTCCCTGGGGTGGGGGTCAAAGTCTAACTGAAATGTTGGAATTAAGACACATTTTTAAAACATTTTAAAATGAACTTTGTATTGCAATCACGTTGGGGGAGCATGAATAAGTCAGGATTTTTTGGGAGTTGACCCCATGTTATGCCTGGGATGGGGAACTTAAGTAAGAGTACGGGCAAAATGGGGGGGGGGGGTGGGATTTTTTTTTTCACTTAAAATTGATTTTGGTTTATCGGTAGAATTTTTGCATCTTTTAACTTTGCTTTAGTGGGACTGGGGAGAATGTGACGGGCATCGTCATTCGCTCTGTATTTATTGCTTTGCCCAAGCCTACTCTGCACGAAGTATCAACATTGTTATACAAAAGTAATTTGTAGTGACATAAGTGTATGTGGTGACCGTAAGTCCAAACAATTGCAGCTGGAAGTGTGAAAGGAAGCACCATAAGTGAAGAACGAAAGGTCTGTTCAATGGTTTTCATATGTTTAAGAATATTGTAAGAAAAATTCCGTCGTGTCACATCTTGTATTGCCGTGCCCGCCTATCCTCTCCTTCACAGATTCTATGTTCTGTTCCATGTTTTGTCCTTCTTTCCGACCCTCTGTTCTCTGACCCTCTTGCTGTGCGTTTGTGTGTTAGCTCTCATACGAGCTCGGCATATATACCAAAAAAAAATTGGCAGTTTATTTATTTTATTTGTCGTTGTGGTAATTGAACTGATTGGACATTTGCTGAATATTGCACAGCTACACCTATTTGTAGTGGGAGGGGAGCAGCAAGTAAGGGAAGAACAACAGTGAATGCTTATCTTGAGCAATATATAAGAAATTCTTGCATGGATATCAGTTTTTATGAGAGTTTTTGATTGTGAATAAACTAAAATTGTTGTGGACATTTCAATGGTGGGGCGATTGGTGATTTCGATAACCTTTGTTATTTTGGACTTTTAGGCAGATTAACATGTTTGAATGTGATGTTTCTGTTTCCTGATTGCAAAGCATGGGACGATACGTGATCAATTACCTAGTCAAATTCGACGTGGTTATGACAGGGGATTGACCGTGGGACGACAGAAGGAATGCGTGGCCCGAAGGGATTTTGACGTGGCCCGGGACAGGGGATTTGACGTGGTATGACAGGAGGAAAGACCAGAGTACAAGAGGCTATGACGGGGATTTGACAGGGAGTTGAAAGAGAGGTCGAGCCGCTAGATGACTACAATTACGTATGGAACAGTTACAGGTGATTCAATTCTTTTTGTCAAATTTCCTTTTTTTTTTCTTGTGGCAGGAAAAAAAACACTTTATTTTACCTTTGTTTCTTTTTCCAACTGAAATGGTTAAAAATGACCTGTAAATCACTTTATGGAAGCGGTGACGCGTTGTGGGCATTTTCCATTGGTAAATCTGAGAATGTTCATGGACAAAGTTAGCCTTGGTTTATTCATCAAAGGGGATTTTGAGTTAGATGGTCTTTCATTAGCAACTGCAGTGCCTGACTGGGCATCAATATTCAACTTGATATACCGGCCCAGTTTGAAATCAAAGTCGTTCCTAGGCGACACATACCAGTGCAACACTGATGTGACCTTGTGCATATCTAGCGGGTGCAAGAGAGGCAAAAATCAGACACAGTATTATGTATTATTTATGAAATGTATTGTGTTTTGAGGTTAATCGTTTCTCTCAAACTGTCTCCCTCCTCAAAATTCTGGTGGCATCTGGTTAAAAGTCTGTTTCTGATGTATTTGCTCTCCATCCCTCCTTTCTAAATGGCTGCACGCGACACTGCATACTAAACGTCTGGTGAAATCTGTTTGCTTCTAAATCTTGTCCAACCATCGCATTCTGTAACCATACCATCACACACAGCTAGCTGTTCTGGACTTCGTGTCCTTTTCCCAACAAGTGGGAGATTGCTGTCAAACCTCAAATCTGATTCTGCAACCGGTCGACGCATCACTGTCTAAAAAGCTGCTCTGCTGCCTTGTTCACACTTGTTCAATTTCACTTCATTTTGCCAGTCATCTGTCTCTGCTTGGAAATAGCAACATCACTGCCTGCACAAAACGGTGCAAAAACCAGATCCTTAACTGCAACTACGCCAATCAGGCCTTTCCCATCTACAGCAAGGTTATGGAATCCATCCATCATCGCTTCAGCATTAAATCCTTCTTTCTCCAGTGATTGAATTTCGATCATCCTTTGGATTAGACAGTACTCTACCGGATATGCTGCTTCTGCTTTCAAAATGGATGGAGGCCTATTGCAGATCATGAGATCAAGCATCTCCCAGACAAATACAAGTTTTCCGATACTGTGACATCCGCACGCTCACAATTTCCTCTTATGGTATCCAAGGCAATCTGCATCACGGCTCACGGACTTCTAACCTGTGCAGTCATCACATGCTTTTAATGTAATTGTCAATTCTCTCCTTCCAGGTGGAGTTTCTCAAGAGTGTTCTGGGCCCCTGTTTCTTTTTCTGTTTTATCATGATCTCTCTGACTGGAAAATCCCTTTATCTTTTGTGATGACTCACCTCTGCGATATCTCTCATCCTCAGATGGCAGGCAGCAGCTTTTCATTCTCTGCAGAATTCAACACTTAAAATCACACGCTTCGTAGCAGCTTGGAAATATGGCTTCAATCCTGATCTACACTCACTACGGCTCCGAAAGTATCGCTGGAACCCGCCCCCCTCGCCAATAACTTTCTCAAATCTCTTGAAGAAGTGCTTTCATTCAAGATTTTGGGCTCACTATCTGCACAATCTTTGCCTGGGAAAGCACATTTCAAGCTGGCTTCCAAGCCAGTCGACTGGCAATCTGTCTGCGATTGAATATGGTGTGCAAGGTTGTTCCAGCGGTGGGGAAAAAAATAGGAGTGAAAGGGTGAAGGTGAGCATGATTCTTGAATTTTGGCAAGTTTCCAGAAGGGGATTTTGGTGAACTTGAGTGCCCTGAGGAAATATATGGGGGGGGGGAGATCAGACAGAAGCGGGGGGGGGGGGGGGGGTGTGGGGGGGCTTGGACAGAGAGGAGACATGGAAGAAGCCAACGACTGCTCCAGTGAGAGACCAAAGGCTCAGCTTCATTCACGTGAGATAAATGATCTAAAACCTTGGTTCCACAGCATGAAGTTGAAGCTCTGTGTGAGCAGAGTACACCTCGCGCGGGCAGCAGTACTCCATCAGACTGCGGATTAGGAAAGTTTGTAACGTGGTTAGGAGCTCCGGTGGTGCCAAGGAAGGATTTCCATGATGTTGGATGCCCAAGTCTGCGACTGGATTGGAGGCACTTGGAGATATAATTATTATATTTTTTGTTAGTTCTTATACAACCTCAATATTGTATACAAAAAAAGTTGACTAAGTCAACCAAAATGTCCATTACTTTTACAGAATGCCACTGTCTATACTAACCTTTGTGAAGATGTTTTGACTAATTGGTAGAATTAATAACATTCTGGTTAACCACCTGGTTTCTAATGACATGATTTGCTGTCCTTCCAATGTGTTTGTCATGCTGTTTCACAGCGCATCACGGTCACATACCTAGGGGACGCACAGATTCAAAGATCTCGTTCTTTTCCCACGTAAGTAATGTGAGATTAAGCTTCACCTCATTTATTCAGAGATTAACCGTGAAATTTTTTTTTTATGTCTGAGGTTCGCTAAACTTTTGCTCTCTAAAAGGGATTGAGTGATTATATTTACTTTGGATATCCATTTTACGTGCCTATATAAGTCTGCACCCTTCATTTTTCACTTTTGGGGTTGCACTCTGCCCAATCACTGGACACTTCATCTTCGCATCTAACGTCAGACGTTCTCTGGTCACGCGCTCTATGTAGGACTCACGCTTTGCGTAACCCCCCCGCCCAATCTCTCTAATCGACAACAATGTGCAGACATTTCAGAAATTAATCCTAAGATTTCCCAAACTCAGCACATCTTGTCTACACTGACGCTCGCTATATACACACTCGCTCCAGTTAATACTGCGCTGAAGCACCTTCTTGACACGCAATCCCTACTCACCGCTGTGAGTGTCTGGGGCTCGGGTCCCACCAATCTCTGCCACACTTGATTGGGCAACTATTCTGCCATCTATCATAGCACAAATGCTCAACCCCGATCAGTCAAGTTGGCGTGGAGGCATTGACTGCGCACCCGGCTTCACGCTCATCCGCCCCCCACCCCGATTCCTCTGAATTGCCACTCTCTCTCGGGGTCTCCTCTCGACTCCCGCCACCTCAACGCGAATTTATCATTTTTCGTTCATACCGCCCACGCCCAGTGTACGCTTTCGACATGTCCTGCCTTCCAGGTGTCATCGCTGACCGCCCCCAGGGTCGACCTTCCCCACGTCCACATCCTCCAGCCGCACGCAGGGCAGAAAGCACTTCTTCCTAGGCTTCTCCCTCCTGGACTCTCTTCGCTCATCACATCTATCTTCTTTCTGAAAGCTCGACCCCCCGCCACTCCATAGCTGATGATAACATCCCAGCATACAGCATGAATCGCTACCACTCCATGCCCTTCACAATCGCGGATGGTGTCCTCTCTTCCTGCGGATGCTCCGCGCCCTGCTAGTTACCCATGGAGATTGCGACAAACAGACAATCTTAGCATATATAGGGTCAAGACGTTCAAATCATGGTATTACAGATAGGAATAAATCTATCCTTGCACACACCACAACCACCACACGGCTTAGCAAAATATCATGCGAGTCGTCTTCTTCATTGAGATAACTAATGGACTAAAAAGAGATGAGAATATTTATGAGATAAATAGAGATTATATATTGACAAATAAACTACGTAGATATAATGATGGACGTGCTACTGAGATATATTTATGTACAGATGACAAAGGATGATAATTCTATATTGAAGATACAAAATGGATGTATGGTATATCTAACATTAGATAATAGAGCCTCAATTGGTAGGAAAGATATCGATCAGATCTCCTTGTCGGTATCCAGTTATAGGAGGAGAATATGATATAGGACACGGCTTTGTGGTAATAATAGCTTCAATTCTAATGATTTGTCTGGACTCGGCTGCCTCTGAAATTTCAAGACTTTGTAATAATTTCTGTATACCCCACGCCCATACGCCCTGATCTGTGCTTCAGAGCTTTATACGAAGGTACTTTTGGAAAGCTCCTTGCACGTGGTCCATGGTTGGATCTTCGCTATGAATCGCCTTACTCATAACAGACGGAAACAGGACGAGCTAGACTTAACTCTCGACATGAAGACAGATGCGACGGAGTTCCACTGTCCTTTCACCCGTCTTTGTTCTTCTTGCTTCTCGGTGAACAGTATATCCCTAGAAATCCGCTGGAGATTCTCCGAGAAACTTGTGGGGGATTCAGCGATGGTCAGCGCCCTCTGCATTAGATTTGGACTCGGTCTAACGCTCCAACTATCGGGCGCAGTAATGCGTGGAACATCCTTTTGAGAAAAATAATTTTGAATTTTTTCGTTATCTTTGCCATTTCTACAATGTTTTCAGTGATTTCAACCCCAAAAACAACAATTGTTACAGGAAAAAAACAACATTTCTGCAAACTCTTTTTCAAACAAACATCTGCTCACTTCTACTTCTCGACAAAACGTCCATTTGAATTTTCTCCTTTGCGTATCTCCGGTACATTGTTGTACACGTGCATGTCTCAACGGCCCCCCCTGCCCCCCCACACTCACAAACAACCTTTTGTCCAGACGAAGAAGACAGAATTTTGCAGTCTTTCTGTCAAAAACATTCGCCGATTTTTTTTCGGCGGGCTTCTCCCTCGCGTCGATTAGGTTTAGTTTTGATTATGCGACGTTGTTGGGTTCAGTAACGACACGTATGATCCCGTTTTGGAGCCTACGACGACAATGAATGGGGATATTTCTAGGCTACCTGCAGGTGCTCCCAGCACATAACTTGGGCGGCGGACGCTCCTCTCTTTGCACTGCTAATCCTTCCCACGAGTGCTCCCTCATACGTTTTAATTCTGTGTCCACCATGATAGACTAGTCATATAAACATTAACAGGTGGAGGCACATTGAACTTGGTTATCCCAATGATTTGCCAATGTGGTTGTTTACCACTGGAGCAGATCAACCACTTGCCCACTCCATCCAAGCGCGGGGCGGCACTCTGTTATCACAGACGCACTAATTACTCGTTATTGTTTTTATATTCAATTTCTGACTATATATTTGTAGACATTGTTTTTCACTTGGAGGTTGTGGGTTCACGATTGGTGTAAATAAGCGTGGAAAAAGTTGTATAAATAACTCCAGGCATTGATTTCGAGGTAGGTTGTAAGGCATAGAAAAGTGAAAAATTTTGAATAGGGGGTGTATTTGACCTCCGTATAGGACTGATGTATATGTATTTTTGACACTTTGCCAGTTGTAGGATCCGATGATTGGCATTTGTGAATATTTTGGGCATGCCGTTATTTACTGCTCGTAGGCATTGATTCGGATTGGGAAGGAAGGGGGATGATTATTTGGAGATATTTGGCTTCCCGTCATCTGGAGGTTTTTTTTTGTTTTGATAATCTTTTTTTTAATTACACCATCGAACATGAATGACATCTCTTCAACTATAGTTTGCTGGTTGGAGATATATTGTCATTAGGAGAACAAGGAAATAAAATTAATTCGTCTTATGCTTCTGCTTGTTTTTGGACTTGACTGTATTTGCATCGTTGCGTTGACATTGTTGTGCGGGAATTGTTGGAGGTAGCCTTTTACTAGAAGTTTGATTATTGGTGCAGTACTGTAATATCTTTGCGTATGTGAACAGAACATTTACAAGTGTTAGGAATTGGTGAAGCTTGTCTTTAGGTAGGTGATTTTTTTTTTAGCATGATATCATTAAAAAGAAGAAAGAAGAATTGGTGGTCTGTTTTCCCACTGAACGTTGTTCTGAGAAAATGCTTTGTTTCGTGGATCTGCTGCATGAGTACTGGATTAATTGCAAGTAAATTTCTTTTTTTTTCATTTTTCTTTTTGTATAATATTTGGAACCATGTCATTACAGTAAAAGTTGATAACTTAAAAAAGCTGGACTTGCTGGATTGGGTAAAGGGCGTGATCGTCTTCGGCGAGCATTCTTTACTCGCTTGGTCAATGGGCAGATGTTAAAAGTGAAAGGAATAAGCTGTGACAATGGCAACGACACGGCTGTTTGGAAAGGTGAGTTTGTCTATTGAATATGCGGGCATTATGGGGACGAGTTGGCGACGTGTGGAAGGAGATGTTGTAATGTTGTCATCGTAATGAGGAGATTTTGGTGGATTCGACGCTTTTCCAAATGGGATTCTTTGCACTCAAGCAAGCTATTTTTTTTGTGCTCAAGATGATATTGACTTGTCAGGCTGTGCGCATGCAGGATACAGGTTCAAGTGCTATATAAGAGAGTTAAGCTTTTCATGAAGCTGGATAAGATGTGGCTTCTCAGATCTGCGGGGGCTTCAAGGGTTTTCCGAGTTTCTGCCGCATGGTCGGTTAGTGGCATGATGGGTTCCACATCTGATGCCATACCAAGTCGCATATTCTTGTCTTAACCAATGAATTACTGGCTGTGAAAATATCTGCAAGGTTTGTATGATGTAGCAGTGCAACAACTTGGAGAGGGATCTTTTATTCTCTCAGATAGCCAGCACATTCGGAATGGTCAAGTGTCAATTTTCTTTAAGCTGTCCTGTGATTCACCAGGACGTGATGATGGTTTTTTTCGTACTTCCTGCTTTTAAAAAGACCCAGGGTAAGCTCTTATATTGTGAGCCTTCAAAGGGTTGTCTGTGAGCTATAAAAAAAATAAAAAAAATGCTGTCATCATCGAAGGAGAACTGCATTGTTCCGCTCACAAATGGCAAAATCTCAGTCTTTGAATTCTGAAGTCTGAAAAAAAAAAGTCATGTATTTGGCCACGTGTGTTTATTTTATATACAAGGCTCTCAGCGTAAATGTTCGTGGAATTAGTAGGACATGGCAATGTGACAGAGGAGGAAGGGCAATGTTAAAGACACGGGCAACAGTGGTGGAGGTGTAAACGAAGCTACAGGGCAAAAGAGGGAATTTGTAACTTAAATGTTGAGTAAGAGGGGCCTTGAATTAGGAACGGTTCGTGGTAGGTTGAAAAACACTCGGCAGTAGAGAAAGGATGGTAGAAATGGTTGGTGTATTGGCATTTTGACCGGTTCTGGAGGGAAAAGTGGGGATTGGAACACTGTGGAAGAATAAAGGGGAAAAGGCATGGAGGTGATCATCATAGTTTGGATTTTTTGTTTGTTTGTTTATAACAGGGAATTTATTTGCGTGGATAGAGGAATTGCATCTTCGAGGAATGTGAGAAGGGGCAGAAGGGTTTTAAAGATTTTTTTTTTTTTAATGTTGAAGGCTCCAGTCATGGCTTAAGTCCCATTCGAGGGCCAGGCTAGAAATTCTAGAAATGATAGATATGGAAAAGTGAAAAGAGAGAATAGTCTTCGAGTTTTGGAGGTTTAAAAAAAATCTGCGCTTGTTTGTAAAAAAGGAAGGTCGTCAAAGGGTTTTGAGAGGTATAAAGAGTTCCAGAGTTTTAGCAGTGAGAGGGAACGAAGAATATCACGTGTCACCTTGAGATGCCAATTGGAATGCATGATCATGTGACTGTGACTTGTTGAGTATTTGTTGTGGTCTCGCTAGATTGGCAAAGGGGGAAGAGGTTAACAAGCAGCAAGTTCATTCCGGAGCAGAACACTTCGAAGTAATTCTATAGAAAGAGGCAATTTGCGCGTAATTTGAGCGAGTGTGTGAGGTTTGAGGTCTAGATGGGAGAGTGACAAGTTGAGACACCTTTGGTTTCAATTATGCCTGTAAGTGTTGGGTGGAAGCGGAACTACCAGACATAAGAGTCAGTGATGCGTACAGGATGAATCGAGTCCTTGTATATTTGAAGCAACTGTGGTCAGGGGGAAGCATCTTCGACATCGGTGAAGAGGATGCTCGTTTCTTTGAGGCAGACTAGCTTTAACGTATGTGGTTAATTTCCAGGATAATTTGATTTGGGGGTAATACGCAGTTAGAGTGTATGTATCAATTGGTGTAGTTGTATGAGACTTTCCAAGGAGATTAAGAGAGTTTGAGAGAAGCTTTTAGAAGCATTAAACGAACACTTTTCGCCTCACTGGCGCAAGATCTTGACAATTCAAATTTGTAGTAAGGAGGTAGACATTGTGATGAAACGAGATGGAGTTGAGTGAGGAGAGACTACGGGCTGAGGTGTGGGAAAAATGACTGCGAGGATGTTCAATGTTGAGCTTCATCAGCATAAGAATCTGGAATTTGGTATTTAATAAAATCAATAGCATAGGTCATCGATTGATAAGAGCATTGTAGAGACAGGCACAGAATATATGAGGGACAACTGTTGCTTATAAGGGCAGCAGGTAGGCGGACAAGGATCTTGACATCAATAATTACGGAGATAGAAGTCTAAGGAGAAGCTCCGATGGGAATCGTCAGAGTGGAGGAGGAAAGCCGAAAGTAGGGAATCTTGGATCTAAACCCCGATGTCAAACTCTGTCAACGGCTTTTAGAGTATAAAGGCCAAGCTCTAAGGATTCTCTCAAAGTCTTTCAGAGAAGAAGCAGGTTATTCATAATGGGTTTTTCCTTTTTGAAAGGATAAATCATGGTATATCTTCGCTTATGAAGCTATTGATTGTCCGGCATATAAGACTAGATTAAGATCTTAAGGAAATGGGAATGAGAAGACAATTGCGAATATGTGGAAGTATACGATTGCTGAATTCTTAAAGGAGAGACGAGAATCTCTGCAGATACAAACAACACACAAAGATAACACACATAGCACAACACCAGAACAAAATTACTCACAAATCGACACAAAATACACCCACTGACCATAATACCAACACGCTCATACCAAAATAACAGCCTACATATGTCTACATTAGAACACTCCACAAAATACACCCATAAATACATACACGACCAGACAAATACAACCAATATATACCATCAACCACCCACAATACCCACATAACGAATAACCACGACACAAAATAACAACATTAACTAACAAAGACCACACAAAATACAAGTACACAAACACACACAAAATAACACACATACACACTTAAACACACAAACACTATATATATAAAACAGACAAAGTAGATCACACATCTATAATACATAACACTACACAATTAGCTGACATATAACTCACATATAACCAACATAATACTAAACACCAACATAACTACATAAACCCAGCACAAAATAGCCACATATAGACTACATAAACACCCACATTTCAGGTGCGACGACAGGGCTGCCAGCCTAACTACACGACAACACCCACACAAGATACACACACATACTACAAAACCCAAAAATACTACGTAATAACACTAAGACACCTAAAAATACACATCACATAATGACATAAACCACCCACACACAATAGACCACATAGTGATGGAATATACCTACACTAAAGATCACACACATAAAATAATAAACACCTGAGAACTCAAACATACTAATTTTGCACATACTACAGCATACATAAACACACACAAAATAACCAATTAAACTACATACACCGAACCTGATCCAAACTACATACAATATCAAACACAGCAAAAATCACCACACATAATAAAACCACCACATAACTACATAACACCGACACAAAATACACCACTCCTAAATAATCAACCAAAGCCAAAAAATATCACATAAACCAACAAAATACACACATATAAGTACATAAACACGCACATCTCTAAAATACACAACTAGAACTCAATATCACAAAAATAACGCATATAAACGACATCAACACACACATAAAATACACACCACATTACTACATAACGTTCGTAACATGCAAATCACTCCACATTAGAGCTCATAAACACACAACCAAAGTAACGACAATATAATACATAAAACCACACAAACGCCAATGAACTTACATAAACCTCCACACACGCTGGGAAATACACCACAACATAACAATGAACACCGACACAAAATACACCACACATAACGACACAAACACGAATACGCACAAACACACAAAATACCCACACATACTAATAAACACACACAAAATACCACCAACACATACTACATAACACCACACAAATAGAACCCACATACAAACTAATAACACCACACAAATAACATCACAAACTAATAACCACCACACAAAATAACGCGACATAACGAACTACACTAAACCTCTCACAAAAATAACACCACACATAGTACATAAAACACACGAAATATACACCTACACATCGCACACAACACACACCATAGAACGAACAAACACACAAGATACACCACACTCAATACATACACACACACCCAATAGCCCACAGCACTAACGATACACAACAACACAATACAAGCCACTACAACTATCATAAAACACCACAAAATACACCAATATTAACGTACTCTTAAACAACCGCCCTCAAATACACTACTATAACTACGTATAACACACACAAACCATACACACATATGCGCTAATATAACCGACACAAAAACAGACCCACATAACTACTAACACCACACATCCTATACATAAAACACAAAATCTACCAATACAACTTACATAACACACACAAATACACAAATATTGAATAAATCCCAACAAAAATACACCAACAATAATACTACAACCACACAAATACAGCGCATATAACAACACATCAACACCACACAAAATACAGACACAAAATACAACACATCAATACCTCAATAAACCCACACAAATACGGACCACATACTAAACACCCACACGCAGAGAATAGTAGACTGACAGTGTTGGCATATCTGATTTCGCTATGAAGAAAAGGTCACAATTATGCAGTGCATGATTCATGAGGTGGCTGTTCACTTTTGAAGACTTGAAAGGAAGAACTGTATTGAACCATAAGAAAGATTCAACGAGTGAGAGAACAGTAGGACGATTGAGAAAAGGTGAGCTGACAGGCTGACTTGGTAATCCACTCGTCTTTTCATGCAGAATTTGATCAGCCCGTTTTTACCACTGCATTGCAGGCCAAGGAGCGCTAATGCACGAGTAGATCGCAAAAATGACGTTTGATCTCTCCATTCAGCATACGTTCCGTCACACCTCGCCTGGCATGACATGACCTTCCTAATATAGTTACGTACTCTCCCCATTTCGTGGCCTGCAACCTGCATCAATTTTAATTGACTTGTAAATGAGTTTACTCAGTATGTCCGAGACTCGAGTCAGCCTCAGACTCCAGGCTTGAGCCACTGTTTTCTGGAACCGACTCTTAACAATGAGAAACTCCACGACTTATAATTGACACCCAGATCTTAATTCTGGCAACGAACCGGTCGGATGTACAAGCCACATTACTCCCAAATCTCACATTACTATTGATTGATAAAAATTGATGCTTCATTCTTTTCCAAGATTATGTGTATATGCAAAAAAACATTCTCTTTTGCAAAATTTTGATATACCCTGTTCATGACCACTGCTCTTTTAGAAGTGTGCTGATGGACCAGGAAAACAGTCACCAGCACACCGCTTGCAGCTCGTCAGACAAACGAGAACGAACAGAGGGCACAGAATATTCTGAAGTGCAGGAGAGAGCCAGCCAAAACTGACAAACAAAACCGGAGAAAGATTTGTTTCAAGATCGATTCGAGTTCGACAGTTTTTGATGTA
>CM068959.1:106586399-106601547 GCA_035128595.1 Eptatretus atami
TGTCTTTCGTGGATCAGGAGAAGAAGATTTTAGAGGGAACTTATGTGACCACCATTTTGACACACTTCTGCGGTCATTGTGGTTGGCATGGCCTCCAATTTAACATCAGGACTCTTTCCTCATGTTGCAACCAAATCTGGAACATTCTGACTGGTGTGTCTGGAGAAGAAGATTTTTGACCTATTTAAAGTCATGTGACCGGAACAAACTTTGCAATTCCTGTTACCAGTCAGGAGAGGAACGTTGCTGCAAATTTCAGCCAGATCGGCCTTGCGGTTGCTGGGAGAAGTTGAAAAAGAGAGCGGACGGACAGATGGATGAAGCACAATGACTATACCTATCTGGAATATTCCAGATAAGCTTAAAAAAAAAAGGCTTTTCATGGAATCGTGCCAATTATATTTATTCGTGACACGGATGAAAGTTTGTGTGCAACGAGCAGGGTCGATAGCACGCTATCTCAAAAAGCTGGATGAGTTGGTTCAGTGACTGCCCGGCGACCTGGTGCTGCTCAGCTGGGTGAGCTTTTCCCGGCGGTGGCTTCGGATGTGTTGGACATTGAAAAGCTATGGAGTTATTGGCCTCATGGTGGTTACCTTTTTCCTATGGGCAGGCAGCAGCGCGTTTGATCGTTGCATCTCAATGTACATTTTATAGCAGCCTTTGGTGGCCTCAAAATGGACTTCAAGGCCAACGTGTGTGGTCGCTTAAAAACCTTGCCCATGCTGAAGTACCGCCGCCAAAAAATTGGGGCGTCTTGGTGCTACGGTTCGGCCGTGAAGAATAATGTACAAACACTTGATAATATTTATCACATAAAATTGCTTCTGCGTTTAAATTTTTAATTCAGTTTCGTTTTGGAAAGTAAAATGCATGTCGCCCACGTCGAGTGATTTATGCATGTGGTGTTAGGTACTTTTTGAAGTGGAATGGGGAGGTTGTAGCTACGTTGTTTCCATTCATTTCTTTATCTCGCAGGTCTAATGTGCCAATTATTCCACTGTATTGTTCTCAGATTGGAAGAGATGAATGACTATTCACCGGAACAGTTGGTGACCCTGACAGGTAGTGTGGAGGAGACTTGCAACGCCTTAGTTCACTGTATGGACTGATTAGTGAGCTGTCTCTGCAGGACATTTGTGCCGCCATTGTGAGTACATCGAACCGTCCAAATCGTTCCATGATGTTCTCAAAGTTTTCATGAGATTGATTTAACAGCATTAACTTGTAAGAACTTTCTTTTATTTTTATTGTCGTAATTATATTATATATTTTGGAAATTGAATGATAAATTTCGGAGAATGTACCTTCAGGTTATTTTTTTTAAATTTTTTTTATTATGATTATTATTTTATTTTTTCCCCTTCTCACATTTTCTACTTACAGTCTTTTGAATCTGATATTCTATATCCAGTTTTTTTTCAATTGCAAATGCTATGAACATTATCTTCTTAGGGTGCATTTTTGTGTACAGACCATCTGCACTTTTGTGGTTCCAAAGCCAAATAGCTATAGCTAGGCTTCTGCGGCACGAAATATAAAGGAAAAACGTAGAGATACATCAATGTGGAGCCTTCATATCTGAAAGCAGACATTCAGCTTGATTAGTACTTGTTACAGGTATCAGCTTGTGGTCCAATTGAACAATTGCATTTTGTTGTGGTTTTGCTAATCACAGATTGGTAAAACCTGCAGAGAATAGTAGACTGACAGTTGGCAATATCTGATTTCGCTATGAAGAAAAGGTCACAATATGCAGTGCATGATTCATGAGGTGGCTGTTCACTTTGAAGACTTGAAAGAAGAACTGATATGAACCATAAGAAAGATTCAACGAGTGAGAGAACAGTAGGACGATTGAGAAAGGTAGCTGACAGGCTGACTTGGTAATCCAGCTCGTGCTTTTCATGCAGAATTTGACAGCGCGGTATGTGTACCATCTGCTTGCAGGCCAAGGAGCGGGCTAATGGCACGGAGTTAGATGGCAGAAACATGCGTGTGGATTTCTCCATCAGCAGACGTTCCCGCACACCCTCGCCTGGCATGTACATGGACCGTGCTATATAGTACGTACCTCCCAGTTTCTGGGTCCTCGTACAACCGCAAAGTTTGATTGAGCTGTAAATGATTTACTGCAGTGATGTCGAGCTCGAGTGCAGCACTCAGACTCAGGCTTGAGCCACTGTTTTTCTGGAACCAGACTCTTAACATGAGAAACTCAGACTTTATGTGACACCAGGTCTTGAGATTCTGGCAACGAACTCGGTCTGTACCAAGCACCATTACTCCAAAGTCTTCACGATTACTTGATTGATTGATAAAAAATTGATGGCTTATCTTTTGCAAAGAATATGTGTTAATGCAAAACATTTTGCATTTTGATATACCTGTTCTGCACCACTGCTCTTTTAGAAGTGTGCTGATGGACCAGGAAAACAGTCACCAGCACACCGCTTGCAGCTCATCAGACAAACGAGAACGAACAGAGGGCACAGAATATTCAGAAGTGCAGGAGAGAGCCAGCCAAAACTGACAAACAAAACCGGAGAAAGATTTGTTTCAAGATCGGTTTCGAGTTCGACAGTTTTTGATGTAGTAATGCGGGGCAGTGTGGTGGTGTGTGCCTGTCGACGTGAAATGAAGCAGCGAGAGAATGTTTATACTCAGCATCTGATAAGATGATATTAAAAGCATTGCCGAATGATGATTTAATCTTTAATCTGTCATTCAATTATGTGGAAATATATTTTGGACTCTTCACTCGGAATCCAACCTTACTCGCACAAATTCCAACGATGAACTCGAAGGTTCTTGCTTCATTACATTACTTAACGTTGGAATGCAATGAGGTGAGATCCATGTACATTGCTCGACATGATACAACTCCCACCCATGTTTTCAACAATCTTTATTTGCAATTGATTATTATCCCACGCTTTTTGAAAAGGAAAAAAAAAAGCAGGGTATTGTAATATTGTAATTTGCTCTGTCTGTCTTGTCTTGTCTTGTCCATCTGTCACGCTACATCCTCCCAAACGAATGGGCAGAAATTCACCAAAACTTGGTAGTTATGATCACCACATGGCAAAAGGTGCAAGAGCAGTATCATTTTGACCCCGTCCCCTGGTGGGGGTCAAAAGCTCTAACATCGAAATGTGCAATTACAGACACAATTTTTAAACATTTTAAAATGAAACTTTGTATATGCAATCACATTGGGGGAGGCATGAATATGTCAGGATTTTTTGGGGAGTTGACCCCATGTTCATGCCCTGGGATGGGGACTTAAGTAAGAGTCATGGGTCAAAATGGGGGGGGGGGGTGGGATTTTTTTTTCACTTAAAATTGGATGTTGGTTTAATCCCGGTAGAACTTTTTGCCATCTTTTAACTTTGCTTTCAGTGGGACGTGGGGAGAATTGTGACGGCGCATCGTCAACTTCGCTCTCGTATTATTGCATTTGCCAACAGACCTTTACTCTGCACGAAGTACTTCAACATTGATTATCAAAAAGAGTAAATTTGTAGTGACCAATATGTGTATGTGGTGACCTCACAAGTCCAAAACAATTGCAGCTGTGAACGTGGTGAGAAGGAAGCACCAAGTGAAGAACGAAAGGTCTTGTTCACAAACTGGTTTTTCGATGATGTTTTAAGAATATTGTAAGAAAAATTCCGTCGTGTCCATCTTGTATTGCCCGTGATCCCCGCCCAATCCCTCTCCCTTCACAGATCTCCTCATGTCTCTGTTCCCACTGTTTGTCTTCCCTCTCCGCCCCTCTTGTCTCCTGCCACCTCCTTGCTGTGCGTTGTGTGTGTTAGCTCTCATACGAGCTCGGCAATATACCCAAAAAAAAATTTGGCAGTTTATTTATTTTATTTGTCGTCTGTGGTAACATTGAACCTGATTGGACATTTGCTGCAATATTGCACAGCTACACCTATTTGGTAGTGGAGAGGGGAGCAGCAGTAACGGGCCATAACAACAGTGATGCTTATCTTGAGCAATATATCAAAAGAATCTCTTGCGGATCATCAGTTTTTATGACGAGTTCTTGATGTGAATAAAAACTCAAAATTGTTGTGGAAATGTTCAATGGTGGGGCCGATTGGTGATTTCGGATAACCTTTGCTTATATTTTGGACTTTAGGCAGATAAACATGTTTGATGTGATGTTTTCGTCTTCCTCATTGCAGCATGGGACGATACCGTGATCATTACCCTGAGTCCAACTTCGACCGTGTTATGACAGGGGATTTGACCGTGGCGACAGACAGAAGGAATGACCGTGGCCCCGACAGGAATTTGACCGTGGCCCCGACAGGGGATTTGACCGTGGCTATGACAGAGGAACGACCAAGAGTACAACAGAGGCTATGACCGGGATTTGACAGGGAGTTTGAGAGAGGTCCGAGCCGCTACGATGACTACAATTACCGTATGGACAGTTACAGGTGATTCAATTCTTTTCTGTCAAATTTCCTTTTTTTTTCTTGTGCAGAGAAAAAAAAACACTTATTTTATTTTAACTTTGTTTCTTTTCCAACTTTGAAATGGTTAAAATGACCACTGTAAATCACCTTTATGGAAGCGGTGACCGTTGATGGGCATTTTCCATTGGGTAAAACATCTGATGAATATTACGTGGACAAAGTTTAGCCTTGGTTTATTCAATCAAAGGGATTTTGAAGTTCAGATGGTCTTTCATTCAGCAACTGACACGTGCTGACTGTGGCATCAATATCTCAACTTGATATACCCGGCCCAGTTTGGCAAATCAAAAGTCGTTCCTAGTTCCGACACCATACCCAGTGCAACACTGATGTTGACTCCTTGTGCATGTCTAGCGGGTGCAAGAGCAGGGAAACAGTCAGACAGCAGTACTTCATGTAATTATTTCATGAAATAGTATTTGGTGTTGAGGTTAAATCGTTTCTCTCAAACCTGTCTCCCTCCTCCAAATCGGTGGCATCTGGTTAAGTCTGTTTCTGATGTATGTTGCCCCTCCATCCCCTCCTTTTCCTCAAATGGCTGCACAGCCGACACTGCATATAAAACGTCTGGTGCCAAAACTCTGTTTGCTTCTAAATCTTGTCCCAAACCATCGCATTCTGTACCCACCTTACCAATCGCACCCAGCTAGCTGTTCCTGGACTTCGTGTCCTTTTCTCCCAACAAGGTGGAGAGCTTGCTGTCAAACCTCAACTCTGATTCTGCAACCGGTCCAGACGGCATCAGCCCACGTGTCCTAAAAAGCTGCTCTGCTGCTCTTGTCACCCTCTGTTCTATTCACCTCTCTCATTTGCTCAAGGTCATCTGTCATCTGCTTGGAAATCAGCAAAACATCACTGCCCTGCACAAAACGGTGCAAAAACAGATCCCTTACCTGCAACTACAGACCAATCAGCCTTCTCCCAATCATCAGCAAGGTTATGGAATCCATCCATCATCGCTTCAGACATTAAATCCTTCCTCTCTCCAATGACTTGATTTCGATCATCATTTGGATTCAGACCAGGTCACTCTACCCTGGATATGCTGCTTCTGCTTTCCAACAATGGATGAGGTCTCATTGCCAGACATGAGATCCAAGCCATCTCCCCAGACATATCGCAAGCTTTCGATACTGTCTGACATCCTGCACTGCTCACCAAATTCTCTCTTATGGTATCCAAGGCAATCTCCACCCACGGCTCACGGACTTCCTCACCTGTCGCAGTCATCACATGGCTTTTAATGTAATTGTCTAATCTCCTCTTCCTCTCCAGGCTGGAGTTCCTCAAGGCAGTGTTCTGGGCCCTGTTCTTTTCTGGTTTTCATCAATGATCTCTCTGACTGGAAAATCCCCTTATCTCTTTGCTGATGACTCCACCCTCTGCGTACTATCTCTCATCCCTCAGATCGGCAGGCAGCAGCCTTTTCATTCTCTGCAGACTTCCAACACTCTAAAATCACAAGCTCGTCAGCACTTGGAATATGGCCTCAATCCTGACAAATCTCACACTCACTACGCCTCCGAAAGTATCGTCTGGAAACCCCCCCCTCCCCAATACACTTTCTCAAAAATCCTCTTGAAGAAGTGCTTTCATTCAAGATTTTTGGCCTCACTATCTGCCACAATCTTTCCTGGGAAAGCCACATTTCCAAGCTGGCTTCCAAAGCCAGTCGACCTGGCAACCTCTGTCTTGCGATTGAAGAGTGTGTGCAAGGTTGTTCCAGCGGTGGGAAAAAAAAGAGGAGTGAAAGGGTGAAGGTGAGCAATGATTCTTGATTTGGCAGTTTCACCAGAAGGGGATTTTTGGTGAACATTGAGTGCCCTGAGGAAATATAGGGGTGGGGAGATCAGACAGAGCGGGGGGGGGGGGGGTGGGGGGCTTGGACAGAGAAGGAGACAGTGGAAGACAGAAGCCCAACGACCTGCTTCCAGTGAGAGACCAAAGGCTCAGCTTCATCACGTGAGATACCAATGATCCTAAAACCTTGGCTTCCACAGCATGAAGTTGAGCTCTGTGTGAAGCAAGAGTACCACCCTCGAGCGGCAGCAGTACTCCATCAGACTGCGGATGAAAGTTTGTACGTGGTTAGGAGCTCCGGTGTGCCAAGGAAGGACTTTCCATGATGTTGGATGCCCAGTCTGCGACTGGATTTGGAGGCCAGCTTGGAGATATTATTATTATAATTATTATATGTTCTGTTTGTTAGTTCTTATACAAGCTCAATATTGTATACCAAAAAAGCTTTGATAAGTCAAACCCAAAATGTCCATTACTTTTACAGAATGCCACTGTCTACCCTTTGTGAAAAGATGTTTTGACTAATTGTAGAATTAATAACATTCTGGTTAACACACCCTGGTTTCTAATGACATGATTTGCTGTCTTCCATGTGGTTTGTCATGCTCGTTTCACAGGCGCACACCGTCACCTTACTCTAGGGGACGCTACAGATCACGATCTCGTTCCTTTTCTCCACGTAAGTAATGTGAGATTACGCTTTCACCCTCCAATTTATTCAGAGATTAACCTGAAATTTTTTTTTATGTCCTGAGTTTCGCTAAACCTTTTTGCTCTCTAAAGGGAATTGAGTGATATATTTACTTTGGATATCCATTTACAGTGCCTATATAAAGTCTACACCCCCTTTCAAAATTTTCACCTTTTGTTGCCTTATAACCTGGAATTAAATTGCATTAAATCAGACTTTTTTTTCACCTTTATTGATACATTGTAACCCACAACTTCCAAGTGAAACAAATTCCACAAATTTCAGAAAATTAATTAAGAATACAAAACCAGACCATCTTGGTTAGATAAGTTTCCACCACCTTGAGTTAATACTTGGTGGAAGCACCTTTGACAGCAATTATAGCTGTGAGTGTTGGGATGGGTCCCAACCAACTTTGCACACCTTGATTGGGCAATATTTGCCCATTCTTCTGCACAAAACTGTTCAAGCTCAGTCAAGTTGCGTGGAGAGCATTGATGGAGAGCAATCTTCAAGTCATGCCACAGATTTTTGATTGGATTTAGGTCGGGCTCTTGACTAGGCCACTCAAGGACATTTATCTTTTTGTTCCATCGCCACGCAGTGTAGCTTTGACTGTCTGCTTCAGGTCGTCATGCTGAAAGGTGAACTTCCGTCCCATTTCAGCTTGCAGAGGGCAGCAGATTTTCCTCAAGGATTTTCTGGATTTTGCTCCATCAATTTTACATTCTTTCCTGACAAGTGCCCCAGTCCCTGCTGATGATAAACATCCCATAACAAGATGCTGCCACCACTATGCTTCACAATAGGGATGGTGTTCTTTGGGTGATGCGCTGTGTTGGGTTTGCGACAAACAGAACATTTTGCATTTAGGTCAAAGAGTTCCATCTTGGTTTCGTCGGACCACAAAACTTTTTGCCACATGGCTTCAGAATCTCTGGAGTCGTTTTTTGCATACCTCAAATGGGACTCAAGGTGGGCTTTTTGAGTAATGGCTTCCTTCTTGCCACCTACGTACAGGTCAGTAGATTTGTGGAGTGCTCTGGATATTGTTGTCACATGCACACAGTGATCATTCTTTGCCATAAAGGCATGTTGGTCTTTCAAAATTGTCATTGGCCTCTGGTGGCATCTCTGATCAGTCTCCTTGCTTGGTCATCCAGTTTGGAGGGACAGTATGATATGGCAGGGTCTTGGTGGTAACATATGCCTTCCACTTCTTAATGATTGTCTTGACTGTGCTCTGAAAGATATTCAAAGCCTTTGAAATTTTTTATACCCATCCCCTGATCTGTGCCTTTCCACGACTTTATCCGGAAGGTCTTTTGAAAGCTCCTTCGTGGTCATGGTTGAGTCTTTGCTATGAAATGCATTACTCATCAGAGGAAACCAACAAGAGCAGCTGATTAACCTCCGCCATCGAAGATGGACGGAGGGTTACTGTTTTCACCCCTGTCTGTTTGTTTTGTTTGTGAACAGTATTACGGAAAAACTCCTGGACGGATTTCGACGAAACTTGGTGGGGGGATTAGGAATGGTCCAAGGATCATGCCATTAGATTTTGGACTTGGTCCAAAGTCCAATATGGCCGCTATGGTGGCCATTTTGAAAAAATATTTGAATTTGTTTTTGCATTTCTTACATGTTTTAAGTGATTTCAACCCCCCTCCCCTCCCCCAAAAAAAATTTGTTAGAGAAAAAAAAACAACATCTTTCAAAAAAAAAAATTCGATTTTTTTTGGGCATTTCTACATGCGCGTCGATCTAGTTTAGTTTATCGATCGTGGTTCAGTATAGTCTGATCCGTTTTGACCTACAATGAATGGATATCAGGTTCACTTAAGTGACCCAGCAGTATTGGCGGCGGAGGTTTTGCACTCTACGAGTGCTCCCCCTCTAGTTTTATTGTGAAATGATCAGAATCACTACAATTTAACACAGGTGGAGGCCAATTAACTTGGTGTATGATTCTGAATGTGATTGGTTACACCTGAGCAAATATACAATTGCTATTATAAAGGGGGGGGACTTATCCAACCAAGATATTCTCGTTTTGTATTTTTAATCAATTCCTGAAATTTGTAGAATTTGTTTTTCACTTGGAAGTTGTGGGTTACAATGTGTAAATAAAGGTGGAAAAAAGTCTGATATAATGCAATTTGATTTCAGGTTGTAAGGCAACAAAAAGTGAAAATTTTGAAAGGGGGTGTAGACTTTCTATAGGCACTGAATGTATATGTATATTTTAACACTTTGCCAGTTGTAAGGATTCATCGATGATTGGTATCTTGTGAACATATTTTGCAGGCCGTTACTGACGAGCCCATTGATTAAGATTGAGAAGGAAGGGGATGCAATTTGGAGATTTCCTCCCTCATCTGGAGGTTTTTTTGTTTTAATCTTTTTTTTTATTACATCATCACATGAATGACATCTCTTCAAACTATAGTTTGCTGGTTGGAGATCATATTGTAATAGGAAAAGAGAAGAAAAAAAATAACATCGTTGTTGCTTTGCTTTGTAATACTGAATGTTGCATCTCTTGACATTGTGGGAATTGTTGGAGGTAGCCTTTTATAGAAGTTTGATTATTGTGCAGACATGTAAACTTGCTATGTGAACCAGACATTCCAAGTGTAGGAATTGTGAAAGCTTGTCTTTAGGTTGGTGATTTCTTTTCTTAGCATGATTCCATTAAAAAAAGAAGAAAAAGAAATTGGTGGTTGTTTTCCTGAACTTTGTCCTGAGAAATGCTTTCTGATTGCTGTCATAGTACTGATTTGCAAGTAAATCTTTTTTTTTCTATTTTCTTTTTGTTAATCATTGGAACCTCATTCAACAGTAAAAGTTTATAACTGAAAAAAGCTGGACTTGCTGGTTGGTAAAGCTGACGTTTCGGCGAGCATCTACCCGCCTTGGTCACGGCAGATGTTAAAGTGAAGAATAAGCTTGAGCATCGCCACACGACCTCGGCTGTTGGAAAGGTGAGTTTGTCTGTTGACCAATCCGGGCATCATGGGACGATTGCCGACGGTGTGGAAGAGATGTTATTAGCTTTGTCCCATGTATGAGAGATGGTGATTCAACTTTTTCCCAAATGGATCCTTTGCACCTCAAGCAAACCACTTTTTTTTTGCTCCAAGATGACCACTTGACTTGTCAAGGCTGTGACCATGCAGGATTACAGGTTCAAGTGCATATATACAGCAGAGTTCAAAGCCTCTTCATAAGCTGGATAACGATGTTGGTTCATCTGGGCTTCAAGGGTTTTCCGAGTTTCTCCGATGTCGGTCTTAGTGCATGATGGGTCTCACATCTGATGCCATACCCCAAGTCGCATTTCTTGTCCTTAACATGAACTAACTGGCTGTGAACAATTCTGCAAGGTTTGTATGATGTAGCAGTGCCAAACTTGGAGAAGGATCTTTTCACTTTCTCAGATAGCCCAGCCACATTCGGAATGGTCACGTGTCACATTTTCTTAAGCTGTGTCCTGTTGTTCACCAGACGTGATGATGTTTTCGTACTTCCTGCTTTTAAAAAGACCAGGGTAACCTCTTATTGTGGAGCCTTCACAAGGTTGTCTGTGAGCTTAAAAAAATAAAAAAAATATGCTGTCATCATCAGGGCAAACTGCCATTGTTCCCTCACAAAATGGCAAAATCTGCAGTCTTTGAATTTGAATCCTTGAAAAAAAAAGTCATTGTAATTTGGCCAACATGTTTTATTTTTATATACAAGGTCTCAGCTCAAATGTCTCGTGGAATAGTAGGAAGGCAATTGGACAGAGGGAGGCAAGGCAATGTAAAGACAGTGGGCCAACAGGTGGATGTAAGAAGCAAGGGAAAAAGAGGATGTACTAACCTGTGAGTAAGAGGGCTTGAATTCAGAACGGTTCGTGGAGGTTAAAAACATCGCAGTAGAGAAGGATGAGATGGTTGGTGTATTGCCACTTTGAAACCCTGGAGGAAAAGTGGGATTGCACACTTGAGAGAAAAGGAACAAAGGAATGGAGGTGATCACCAAGTCTGGATTTTTTGTTTGTTTGTTTAACATGGAATTATTTGCTGGAAGAGGAATTGCATCCTTGAGGAATTGCAGAGGGTCAGAGGGTTGAAATTTTTTTTTTTTTTAATGTTGAAGCTCCAGTCATGGACTATAAAGTCCTCATCGAGGCCAGGCCTGAAATTATAGAAATGCATAGATAGAAAAGTGAAGAAAGAGAGAATAGTCTTCGAGCTTTTGAGGAGGTTAAAAAAAAAAATCTGCTTTTTGAAAAAGGGAAGGTCGTAAGGGTTTGAGAAGGTAAAGAATTCCAGAGTTTAGCAGAGAAAAGGGAAGAAACAAATATCACGGTCCACCCTTGAGATGCCAATGGACATGCAATGATCATGTGATGTGGCTTGTTGAGTATTTTGTGGTCTCGCTAATTGCAGAGGTACACAAGCAGCAAGTTCTCGGGAGCAGAAACCGAAGTAATATCTATAGAAAAGAGAGCCAACTTTGCGGCGTAATTTGAGCGAGTTGAGTTTTGAGGTCAGATTGGAAGAGGTGACAAGTTGAACACCTTTGGATTCAATTCTGTCCAGTAAGTGTGTGGAGCGAGAACCTACCCAGACATGAGAGCAGTATGCGACACAAGGATGAATCGATCCTTTGTATAGTTGAAGCAACTGTTCAGGGGAGAAGCATCTTCGACATCTGAACAGGACTGCTCGTTTCTTCGAGGCAGACTTAGCTTGAACGTAATGTGTGGATTCCAGGATAAATTTGATGTTGGGGTAATACCCAGTTGAGTTATTGTATCACATGGTGTAGTTGTGGAGCTTTCAAAGGAGATTAGAGAGTTGAGAGACGTTTTAGAAGCATTAAACAAAACTTGACTCACTGGAAGATCTTGACCAAATCCAAATTTAAAGAGGTGACTGTGATGAAACGAGATGTAGATTGAGTGAGGGAAGATAGGGCTGATGGGAAAATCATGGAGGAATGTAATGTTGAGTCATCAGCATAAGAATGAATTTGGTTATTTATATAACAAAGAAGGTCATCGATTAAAAAGAAGAGTTGTGGAGACAGGACAGAACCTTGAGGGACACCGCTGTTGATAAGGAAGGAGGGAAATATTGAACCATCAACAATTACGGAGATAGAACGGTCAGAGAGAAAGCTCCATGGGAGAGCAGAGTGGAGGAGGAAAGCCGAAAGAGGGAATCTTGGATATCAAACCCCGATGTCAAACTCTGTCAAAGGCTTTTGAGATATCAAGGCCCACATCTAAGGATTCCTCCATGTCTTTCAGAGAAGAAGCCCAGGTATTCATAATGTGAAAGGATATCACTGGTATATCTTGCCTTATGAAAGCCTTATTGATGGTCGGATATAAGACAGATTCAAGATGCTTAAGGAAATGGGAAATGAGAAAACATTCGAAGACTTTGGAAATAGTGGAAGTATTAGGATTGCTGAGATTCTTAAAAGAGAGCACGAAATCCCTCTGAAAATACAAACAACACACAAAATACACCACACATAACTACACAAACACCAGAGGAGGTGGTGTCTTTTATTGTGGTGGTTTTTATATGTAGTTATATTGTGGTGTATTTTGTTGTGGTGTTTATGTTGTTATATTTGTGGTGGTATTTTGTGTGGTGTTTGTGTGGTGTATATTTGTGTGGTTGTTTATGTAGTTATGTTGTGGTGTATTTTTGTGTGGTGTTTATGTCGTTATATGTGTGTAATTTTGTGTGGTGTTTATGTAGCTATATGTGTGTATTTTGTGTGGTGTTTTATGTAGTTTATGTTGTGGTGTATTTTGGTGTGGTGGTTTGTGTAGTTGTATGTGGTGTATTTTGTGTGGTGTTATGTAGCTATATGTGGTGTATTTTGTGTAGTGTTATGTAGTTATATGTGATGTATTTTGTGTGGTGTTTATTGTAGTTATGTGTCGTGTATTTTGTGTGGTGTTTATGTCGTTATATGTGGTGTATTTTTGTGTGGTGTTTATGTTTGTAGCTATATGTGGTGTATTTTGTGTGGTGTTTATGTGTAGTTTATATTGATGTTGTATTTTGTGTGGTGTTTATGTAGTTATGTGTCGTGTATTTTGTGTGGTGTTTGTGAGTTATTGTGTGGTGTATTTTTGGTGTGTGGTGTTTTATATAGTTATATGTGATGTATTTTGTGTGGTGTTTATGTAGTTATGTGTGTGTATTTTGTGTGGTGTTTATGTCGTTATATATGTGGTGTATTTTTGTGTGTGTGTTTATGTAGCTATATTGGTGGTATTTTGTGTGGTGTTTATGTTGTTATGTGTCGTGTATTTTTGTGTGGTGTTTATGTCGTTATATGTGATGTATTTTGTGTGGGTGTTTATGTAGTTATGTGTCGTGTATTTTGTGTGGTGTTTATGTCGTTAATATGTGGTGATTTGTGTGGTGTTTATGTAGTTATGTGTGGTGTATTTTGTGTGGTGTTTATGTCGTTATATGTGTTGTATTTTGTGTGTGTTTGTGTCGTTATATGTGTGTATTTTGTGTGGTGTTTATGTAGTTATATGTGGTGTATTTTGTGTGGGTGTTTTGTGTCGTTATGTGTGGTGTATTTTATGTGGTGTTTTATGTAGTTATGTGTGGTGTATTTTGTGTGGTGTTTATGTAGTTTATGTGTGGTGTATTTTGTGTGGTGTTTATGTAGCTATATGTGGTGTATTTTGTTGGTGTTATTTTGTGTGGTGTTTATGTTAGTTTATTGTGGTGTATTTTGGTGTGGTGTTTTGTGTCGTTATGTGTGGTGTATTTTATGTGGTGTTTATGTAGTTATGTGTGGTGTATTTTGTGTGGTGTTTATGTAGTTATGTGTGGTGTATTTTGTGTGGTGTTTATGTAGTTATGTGTCGGTGTATTTTGTGTGGTGTTTGTGTCGTTATATGTGGGTGTATTTTGTGTGGTGTTTATGTAGTTATGTGTCGTGTATTTTGTGTGGTGTTTATGTAGTTTATGTGTGGTGTATTTTGTGTGGTTGTTTATGTAGCTATATGTGGTGTATTTTGTGTGGTGTTTATGTAGTTATATGTGTGTATTTTGTGTGGTGTTTTATGTAGTTATGTGTGTGTATTTTTGTGTGGTGTTTGTGTAGTTATGTGTGGTGGTATTTTGGTGTGGTGTTTAGTGTTATGTGTGTGTATTTTGTGTGGTGTTTGTGTAGTTATGTGTGGTGTATTTTGTGTGGTGTTTGTGATTGGTGTATTTTGTGTGGTGTATTTGTGTGTGTGTTTATGTAGTTTTATGTGTGGTGTATTTTTGTGTTGTGTTTATGTCGTTATATGTGGTGTATTTTGTGTGGTGTTTATGTAGTTTATGTGGTGTATTTTGGTGTGTGTTTTATGTATATATGTGGTGTATTTTGTGTGGTGTTTGTGTGGTGTATTTTGTGTGGTGTTTATGTAGTTGTATGTGGTGTATTTTGTGTGGTGTTTGTTTCGTTAGTGTGGTGTATTTATGTGGTGTTATGTAGTTATGTGTGGTGTATTTTGTATGGTGTTTTGTGTAGTTATGTGTGGTGTATTTTGTGTGGTGTTTATGTTGTTATATGTGGGGTATTTTGTGTGTGTGTTTTGTGTGGTGTATTTTGGTGTGGTGTTTATGTAGTTATATGTGATGTTATTTTGTGTGGTGTTTATGTAGTTTATGTGTGGTGTATTTTTTGTGGTGGTGTTTATGTCGTTATATGTGGTGTATTTTGTGTGGTGTTTATGTAGCTAATATGTGGTGTATTTTGTTGGTGTTTACGTAGTTATGTGTCGTGTATTTTGTGTGGTGTTTGTGTAGTTATGTTGTGGTGTATTTTGTGTGGTGTTTTTATGTAGTTATGTGTCGTGTATTTTGTGTGGTGTTTGTGTCGTTATGTGTGTGTATTTTGTGTGGTGTTTATGTAGTTATGTGTCGTGTATTTTGTGTGGTGTTTTGTGTAGTTGTATGTGGTGTATTTTGTGTGGTGTTGTGTGTCGTTATGTGTGGTGTATTTTGTGTGGTGTTTATGTAGTTATATGTGGTGTATTTGTGTGGTGTTTATTGTAGTGTATATGTGGTTGTATTTTGTATGGTGTTTGTGTAGTTATGTGTGGTGTATTTTGTGGTTGTTTGTGTAGTGTATTTTTAAT
>CM068959.1:106643584-106657014 GCA_035128595.1 Eptatretus atami
CTCCACTCTAACTGCAGTACACCGAGGGCCGGGCTTGGAGGAATGCAATGCGTGAATTCCCCTGTAAGCAGGATTATACCTCACCTCTCGTTTTGTCGAAGCAATATATTATCTTGCCTAATCAGTTGCCCCTGAATGCAACTTTGATCATATCATGAGAAAGAGACTTGTCCATTTGGTCAAAAAGGGCTGCATACTGGCAAGTTCATAGTCGTTTCCCACCCATCTCGAGTGGTTCCATAACAAAACCAAACAACAAAAAAAATTGACATTTGGCACAAATGAAAGCAACTCAAAGGCTGTGCAAGCACGAGACCACAGGACTTTTCACTGCGAGTTGTGGATTATTGAATCAGCCGTGGCCAAAAATATTGGTCCCTTTCATTTTTTTGAAATAACTCAAAAGTCTCAAAATAAGTTAAATTGACAAGTATTTGTTTCCCACAATTTCTTTATTTCACTGTGAATATAACAGAACCTTTGTTTTTGATTTAGAACTTAATATATCATTATAAAAATCAGAACATAAAAAGAAATGGCATTGACAAAATTATTCACACCTTCGACTTAGTATTTGGTAGCAGAGCCTTTGGACAAAATAACCGCAGTCAAAGCACTTCCTATAGCCATGAATGGGCTTCCTACACCTCTCTACTGGCAGTTTGTCCCACTCTTCTTGTGCAAACTGCTCCAATTCTTCCAGATTTGAAAGGTGCCTTATCCCAACTGCCGTTTCAGATCTCCCCACAGGTGTTCAATGGGATTTAGATCTGGATTCATTGCTGGCCACTTCAGAACAGTCCAACGTTTTGGCTTGAACCGTTCCTGGGTGCTATTTGAAGTGTGTGTGTGGTCATTGTCCTGCTGCAACCATGACTTCGACGGAGACCCAGTTTTCTGACACGGGTTGAACATTGCGCTCCAAAATGGCTTCTGCCTTGGTAATCCTTGGTAAAATGCCTTGGTAATCTTCTGATTTATGATGCTTGCAAACGTTCAAAGCACCAGTGCCAGAGGAGCACAGCACCCCCAAAACATCACTGAACCCTCCATCTTTGACTGAAGGGAAGGTGTTCTTTTCTTTGAATAGAAGGCTTTGTTTTGTTTTCTGTAAACAGAGATGATGTGCTTCACCAAAAATTCTAATTGGTCTCATCTGTCCACAGGACATTGCCAAACTCCAGTCAGGCTTTCTTGTGTCTTTCTCTCAGCAGTAGGTTTCTCCTGGGTCTCCTACCCTACCACAGACCCCTTTCATTGAATTGGCTACGGATAGTGTGAGTTGAAACTGTTGTACCTTGTGTCTGAAGGTCAGCTTGAACTGTTTGGCAGTTGATCAAGGTGCTTTCTCCACCATTCGAACAATCCTTCGCTGCAATCTTCAATCAAGTTTCCTCTTGCGGCCACTTCTAGGGAGGTTGGCTACAGTGCCATGGGCCTTAAACTTCCTGATAACATTGTATTGTAGTGATGAACACAGGAACATCAAGGTCTCTGGAGATGGATTTGTAGTCTTGAGATTGTCACAGCTTAGCTACAATCTTGTGTCTGACCTCCTCAGACAATTCTCTGTCTCTCTCTTTTTCTTTTCTCCACGCTCATTGCGTACACACGTGACACAAAAGAGCAGAATGACTGCCTTTTCTCTATTCAAACTGGTTGAATGAGTGATTAGGTCAGCTCGCTGACCTAATAAAACCGTTTGATGTCCTCAGATCCTCTGTCTGTCTGTCTGTCAACATTTTTATTTTCTATCTCCTCCGAGACGTCTCGGCCGATTGAGTTTAACTTGACACGATGTAAATACTAGTTGCTCTCCATAGATCGTCTGAGCCCTTTTTCGCATTTTTGCCTCGGGTCAAGGTTACAGGGTCATCAAGTGCAAAATGACTATGGTCGAATGGCCTATAAGGAAGCATCGGACGGCTATAATTGGTTTCATAGGGATTATTAAGAAGATTTAATTCGACCGACTAGTTTTCTTTACCTCTGTCGTCTGGCCCTGTTTATAATCAACAGTTTCCATTCTAGATAGTACCGAGCTGACTGTAAACCCCTTGGGTGTATTATTTTTATATTGCATGCACTGCAACTCACCACAGGTGAGTTCAATTCCAAGTAAAGGAGAATCACCTGCTTGAAATCTAATTATTTCAAACAACTTCTAAAAGGTGCCAATAATATTGTCTGGCCATATGTGGCCCAAACCAAAGAAATACATATGTGGATACCAAAATTTTTCATTTCAACAATTTTCTGGAAGAAATGGTGCATTATTTGAAAAAAGTGCAAGGGTGTCAATATCTTTGGCCATACGGTGTGGAGAATAACTGTATGAGTTAGAGTATCATTGCAAAAGTCAACATTGCAACCACCATCGTACATGTAATACCAAAAGCAAGACAGTCTCCCAAATGATATATCTCAAAGACCTAATTACACTTCTCACCTGCAATTGACTTGTTTGTCAATTCACAATTGTACCAGCAAGCCTGTGGGCCCCGAGGCCTCCCACTTTTTGGGGAATTGTTTGTCGCTCTAATTTTCTTTATTTTGTGATTCCAAGAACAGTGAAATAGGTACAGTCATGATTTATTGACCTCATTTGCCAGAGCCAATCACAGTAACTTAACCTTGCACAGCCAATCAACAGCGTCTCGTGACTCGTCGCCAAGTCGAGCGACGTTCATGCTTGCTCTGTCTGGCCATTTATCGATGTGAATAAAGAAAAAAAAAATTTCCCCCAAACCAAAATTTTCTTGACCCTGCACTGCTTGATCCTTGGGTTGATATGCTACCATTTTAGCTTGCATATTACCTCAGTATTCTGTACATACCATCTTGTATACCCGTAGCATTGTATTCAGTACTTTGCAAAGCATGCGCGGACTGGTTATTATTCCATTGCTGGCATTGCATTCTTTGTGTTCTTTGCCATCATGGTTCCATTCATAAGGCCTGCATTTAACGATTTAGTTATTTGTCGGATAATTTCACATTGGCCACTTGTAATTCCTTTAAAGGACACCATGTGCATGCTTCCTCTGGTAAATGCGAGCAGTCATCCTCACTCCTCTGCTCCTTGACAGTAATCAGGGAAGAAGAATAAGTAGGACCACCAGATGTGTTGCTTATCTGGGCTCCGGCCTAATGTTGTAACCCAAATTTGGTAGCATTTGACTGGTGGATCAGGAGAAGAAGATTTTAGAGGGAACTTATGTGACCACCATTTGACACACTTCCGGTCATGTGGTTGGCATGGCCTCCAATTTAACATCAGGACTCTTTCCTCATGTTGCAACCCAAATCTGGTAACTTCTGACTGGGGTCTGGAGAAGAAGATTTTTGACCTATTTAAAGTCATGTGACTGGAACAACTTTGCAATTCCTGTTACCAGTCAGGAGAGGAACGTTGCTGCCAAATTTCAGCCAGATCGGCCTTGCGTTTGGCTGGAGAAGTGGAAAGGAGGCGACGGACAGATGGATGATGCACAATGACATACCCTATCTGGAATATTCCAGATAAGCTTAAAAAAAAAAAAGGCTTTTCATTGGAATCGTGCCAATTATATTTATTCTGACAGGATGAAAGTTTGTGTGCAACAGCAGGGTCTATAGCACTATCTCAAAAAGCTGGATGAGTTGGTTCAGTGACTGCCCGGCGACCTGGTGCTGCTCAGCTGGGTGAGCTTTTCCCGGCGGTGGCTTCGGGATGTGTTGGACATTGAAAAGCTATGGAGTTATTGGCCTCATGTGGTTACCTTTTTCCTATGGGCAGGAGCAGCGCGGTTTGATCGTTGCATCCCATGTACATTTTAATACAGCCTTTGGTGGCCTCAAAATGGACTTCAAGGCCAACGTGTGTGGTCGCTTAAAAACCTTGCCCAGATCTGAAGTACCGCCGCCAAAAATTTGGGGCGTCTTGGTGCTACGGTTCGGCCATGAAAGAATAATTAATCACAAACACTTGAAATATTTATCACAAAAAATTGCTTCTGCCGTTTAAATTTTTAATTCAGATTCGTTTTGGAAAGTAAAATGGCATGTCGCCCACGTCGAGTGATTTAGCATGTGGTGTTAGGTACTTGTTTGAAGTGGAATGGGGAGGTTGTAGCTCGGTTTGTCTCATTCATTGCCTTTATCTCGCAGGTCTAATGTGCCAATATTCCACTGTATTGTTCTCAGATTGGAAGAGATAATGACTATTCACCGGAACAGTTGGTGACCCTGAAAGGTAGTGTGGAGGAGACTTGCAACGCCTTAGGTTCACTGTATGGACTGATTAGTGAGCTGTCTCTGCAGGACATTGGTGCCGCCATTGTGAGTACATCGAACCGTCCAAATCGTTCCATGATGTTCTCAAAGTTTTCATTAGATTGATTTAACAGGATTAACTTGTAAGAACTTTCTTTATTTTTATTGTCAATTATATTATTATTTTGGAAATTGAATGATAAATTTCGGAGAATGTCCTTCAGGTTATTTTTTTTTATTTTTTTTATGATTATTTTATTTTTCTCCCTTCTCCATCATTTTCTACTTACAGTCTTTTGAATCTGATATTCATATCCATGTTTTTTTCAATTGCAAATGCTATGAACATTATCTTCTTAGGGTGCATTTTGTGTACAGACCATCTGCACTTTGTGGTTCCAAAGCCAAATAGCTATAGCTAGGCTTTCTGTCGGCACGAAATAAAAAGAAAATCGTAGAAATACATCAATGTGACCTTCATATCTGAAAGCAGACATTCAGCTTGATTAGTACTTGTTTACAGGTATCAGCTTGTGGTCCATTGAACAATTGCATTTGTTGTGGTTTTGCTAATCACAGATTGGTAAAACTGCAGAGAATAGTAGACTGACAGTGTTGGCATATCTGTATTTCGCTATGAAGAAAAGTCACAATTATGCAGTGCATGATTCATGAGTGGTCTGTCCTTGAAGAAACTTGAAAGGAAGAACTGTATTGAACCATAGAAAGATTCAACGAGTGAGAGAACAGTAGGACGATTGAGAAAAGGTGAGCTGACAGGCTGACTTGGTAATCCAGCTCTGCTTTTTCATGCAGAATTTGACAGCGGGTATGTGTACCATCTGCTTGCAGGCCAAGGAGCGGGCTAATGGCACGGAGTTAGATGGCAGAAACATGCGTGTGGATTTCTCCAACAGCAGACGTCCCGCACACCCTCGCCTGGCATGTACATGGACCGTGCTATATAGTACGTACCTCCCAGTTTCGTGGGTCCTCGTACAACCGCCAAAGTTTGATTGAGCTGTAAATGAGTTTACTGCAGTGATTCGAGCTCGAGTGCAGCACTCAGACTCAGGCTTGAGCCACTGTTTTTCTGGAACCAGACTCTTAACATGAGAAACTCAGACTTTAATGTGACACCCAGGTTCTTGAGATTCGGCAACGAACTCGGTCTGTACCAAGCACCATTACTCCCAAAGTCTTCTGATTACTTGATTGATTGATAAAAATTGATGGCTTATCTTTTGCAAAGAATATGTGTTAATGCAAAACATTTTGCATTTTGATATACCTGTTCTGCACCACTGCTCTTTTAGAAGTGTGCTGATGGACCAGGAAAACAGTCACCAGCACACCGCTTGCAGCTCTCAGACAAACGAGAACGAACAGAGGGCACAGAATATTCTGAAGTGCAGGAGAGAGCCAGCCAAAACTGACAAACAAAACCGGAGAAGATTTGTTTCAAGATCGTTCGAGTTCGACAGTTTTTGATGTAGTAATGCGGGGCAGTGTGTGGTGTGTGCCTGTCGACGTGAAATGAAGCAGCGAGAGAATGTTTATACTCAGCTCTGATAAGATGATATTAAAAGCATTGCTCGAATGATGATTTAATCTTTAATCTGTCATTAAATTATGTGGAAAATATTTTGGACTCTTCACTCGGAATCCAACCTTACTCGCACAAATTCCAACGATGAACTCGAAGGTTCTTGCTTCATTACATTACTTAACGTTGGAATGCAATGAGGTGAGATCCATGTACATTGCTCGACATGATACAACTCCCACCCATGTTTTCAACAATCTTTATTTGCAATTGATTATTATCCCCACGCTTTTTGAAAAGGAAAAAAAAAGCAGGGTATTGTATTGTAATTTGCTCTGTCTGTCTTGTCTTGTCTTTGTCCATCTGTCACGCTACATCCTCCCAAACGAATGGGCAGAAATTCACCAAACTGGTAGTTATGATCACCACATGGCAATAAGGTGCAAGAGCAGTATCATTGGGTCAAAAGCTCAAACATGAAATGTGCAATAAATACAGACACATTTTTAAACATTTTAAAATGAACTTTGTATATGCAATCAACATTGGGGGAGGCAAGAATATGTCAGGATTTTTTGGGGAGTTGACCCCATGTTCATGCCCTGGGATGGGACTTAAGTAAGAGTCACGGGTCAAAATGGGGGGGGGGGGTGGGATTTTTTTTAACTTAAATTGGATGTTGGTTTAATCCGGTAGAACTTTTTGCCATCTTTTTAACTTTGCTTTCAGTGGGACGTGGGGAGAATTGTGACGGCGCATCGTCAACTTCGCTCTCGTATTTTATTGCATTTGCCAACAGACCTTTACTCTGCACGAAGTACTTCAACATTGATTATCAAACAGTAATTTGTAGTGACCAATAGTGTATGTGGTGACCTCACAAGCCAACAATTGCAGCTGTGAACGTGGTGAGAAGGAAGCACAAAGTGAAGAACGAAAGTCTTGTTCACAACTGGTTTTTTCGTGATGTTTTAAGAATATTGTAAGAAAAATTCCGTCGTGTCCATCTTGTATTCCCCTGATCCCCGCCCAATCCCTCTCCCTTCCACAGATCCTTCATGTCTCTGTTCCCCACTGTTTTGCCTTCCTCTTCCCCCCTCTTTGCTCCTGCCCCCTTGCTGTGCGTTGTGTGTTAGCTCTCATACGAGCCTCGATAAATATACCAACCAGAGAGTTGGTGTCAAAGCCACCAATGCTCGCCTGTTTATACATTTATCGTTTTTAAAGACTTGTCTAATAATATTTTTTTATAAAGCAATGCATGTGAGTCTGATCCAAATAATTTTAAAAGCAATTTATGTTATTGTATATTGTAATCAGAAACAGTACACATAAATGAATGGCAAGCGTCTAGTATAAACAGGCGAGCATTGGTGCTTTGACACCATCTTAGTTGAAATTTATAAAAAATTTTAATCATTTGTAAATTTCCCTTCACTACACCAATGTATACCCCAAAGGAACCTCCATGCCAAATATCAGCATCCTAGTACACATTAAATGAATGGCAAGCTTCTAAAAAACATGCACCAAAAACTTTAACGTTGATGTGCTACAAAAAAGTTCAAACAGGTCAAAAATTTAAAACATTGAAATTATTTTTTCATTTCAACTTCACTACATCAATAATATACCCCAAAGAACTCCATGCCAAATATCAAATATCAGCATCCTAGTACACATATTAAATGAATGGCAAGCTTCTAAATAACTTGCACCAAAAATTAACATTTTCACGCTGACGCTCACGCTCACGCCGGGTATCGCTAAGCTCTCTGTTTCTTCGAACAGGCGAGCTAAAAAAAAAATGTGCATTATTTTTTTTGCCGTCTGTGTAACATTGACCTGATTGGACATTTGTTGCATATTGCACAGCTACCACCCATTTGTCGTGGAGAGGGAGCAGCAAAGTAACGGGCCATAACAACAGTGATGCTTATCTTGAGCAATATATCAAAGAATCTCTTGCACGATCATCAGTTTTATGACGAGTCTTGATGTGAATAAAAACTCAAAATTGTTGTGGAAATGTTCAATGGTGGCTGATTGGTGATTTCGGATAACCTTTGCTTATATTTTAGACTTTCGGCAGATAACATGTTTGATGTGATGTTCTGTCTTCCTGATCAGCATGGAGGACGATACCGTGATCATTAACCTGAGTCCAACTTCGACCTGGTTATGACAGGGGATTTGACCGTGCGACGACAGAAGGAATGACCGTGCCCCTACAAGGGATTGACCGTGGCCCTACAAGGATTTGACCGTGGCCCCACAGGGATTTGACCGTGGCTCTGCAGGAGAACGACCAGAGATACAACAGAGGCTATGACCGGGATTTGACAGGAGTTTGAGAGAGGTCCGAAGCCGCTACGATGATACAATTACCGTATGGACAGTTACAGGTGATTCAATTCTTTTCTGTCCAAATTTCCTTTTTTTTTTTGTTGTGCAGAGAAAAAAAACACATTTATTTTTATTTATTTTAACTTTGCTTCTTTTCCAACTTTAAAATGGTTAAAAATGACCATTGTAAATACCTTTATGGAAGCGGCGACCGTTGATGGGCATTTCCATTGGTAAAACATCTGATGAATGTTACGTGGACAAGTTTTCCTTGGTTGCTTAGATTTTGAAATGCAGATCTTTCATTCGCAACTGACACGTGCTGACTGTGGCATCAATATCTCAACTTGATATTACCCGGCCCAGTTGGCGAATCAAAAGTCGTTCCTAGTTCCGACACCATACCCCAGTGCAACACTGAGTTGACTCCTTGTGCATTCTAGCGGTGCAAGACAGGAAACAGTCAGACAGCAGTACTTCATATAATTATTTCGTTAAATAGTATTTGGTGTTGAGTTAAATCGTTTCTCTCAAACCTGTCTCCATCCTCCAAATTCTGCTGCATCTGGTTTCTGTTTCTGATGTATGTTGCCCCTCCATCCCCTCCTTTGCCTCAAATGGCTACACAGTCGACACTCCATATAAAACGTCTGGTGCCTAAACTCTGTTTGCTTCTAAATCTTGTGTCCCAAACCCATCGCATTCTGTACCCACTAGGCAGCGTTTCTAACCTTTTTACCCTTGTGAACCTTGAAATAGTTTTCATGTCTCAGGGAACCCCTGCATAAAATTATATACACCAATAATATCGAGCTCTTTATATTTTTTGTAGTTCACGTGGTAATATAATATATTTTTTTCGGATACCTGGTTTAAGGAAAAAAATGACCCCCTTTTTGTCAAATTATTGGCAATGAGACAGACCACGTCATCATGGTGACGTCATCCACGTACAGGCCGTGTGTGCCTTTCAATGACGAGTCGTTATTCGGGTCCATCGCGCATCGTGCTTCGAGTTGGTGACGTCATCAGGTACAGGCCGTGTGGCCGGTTCAATGACGAGTCGTTATTCGGGCGTCCATCGCGCTTTGTTGTTATGGTGTTATAATATAACATCCCTATGTTGTTATAATTGTAAATAAATTAAGAGCGTTGAAGCCTCTATTATAATAACCAAGAGTTTCCAACAAATGCGTACGTGTATAGTAAAATTACGAAATTAAATCAAACAAAACTACTCAAAATACATTAGCCTATTTATTACTGTTTCTCGCGGGAACCCCTAGCGACCTCTTACGGACACCTAGGTTCCGGGAACCCCGTTGAGAACACTGCACTAGGTTGTACCACTTTTGCAAAAGTAGTTGCTGGAATGAAGTACATGTGCCTATCGATTCCACTAGTGAAGTTAGTGATCGACCAAAGTTGAAAATTTTCCCGCCTTTTTTGACCCGGGCCGCCATTTGAAATTTCAGGAAAAACATATTGTTGGAAATAATATTGATTTTTTAATATTTTTTAAAAAATTCTCTGTGTTTAGATGGCCGAATGCACTTCAGCAGCACCATTATGATAGTAAGTACCCTAAATATTCACAAACTTGTCCCAACATTTGAGAAGGGGTTCCATTTTTGGAAATTCAGTAAAATCATATATTTGGTATATCTAATGAAATTTTTTATTATCTTTGTGTACTTGAAGAAAACCTTGACTGACCAATATATATGAACTGCACATAAAACATGTAGTCGAGCACGTGACAGAGCAAACAAAAGATCCGGGTGTAAAGCTATTTCGTCGTTTGAAGGCCGAATAGAACACCCTGTTATTGACTACACAAAACTGAACAAATTTTCCTGGATTCAGCAGATCCCTGGTTGGTGAAGTAGCGCAGACGTTCTTATCTGGTCACGGAACAGTAGAGAAACAAATGTTTCCTCGAGATGATTATAAGGAATTAATCACGCTCGTGTTATTTGCTCGGTGGTAATCTCGCCAACTTCAAGTTATGCGCCCTGGCGCTGACCACCACGCCAGGTGGATGCCGAATCCATCTATTTTCTCAAATAGCTTTGCTCCAAGACCAGTTCAAGATATCGGATGGTTCAACAACTGTATTTAAACAGTGCAAGTTCGTAAGTCTGTTCTATGCTAAAGCATTCCTACAGAGTCCACTTAGCACATCTGCGGCACGACACGATCTGAAGTTCATGGCTGCATGTTCCTGTACAACATTACGACAGTGGTAGCAGATGCTTGTATCTTGTCGTGCAATCGCCATACTTGGTACTTAACACCTCAGTTAGTTGTGTTGTTCTAGCTGATAACGTTGTCCGAACACAGAGAGAGAGAGTTATGGACAATGTTATTTATACAGAACGCCTGAAGAAGTTCGACTCTGGCAAGCCACAACTTCCACGTGGAATTTATTCAACTGATATTGCAACGCTAAGGTCTTTCATTAGCCAGAAACCTGGCTATGTTTACCTCCTAGGAATAGACGATGATCAGGAGTGGCTGCAGACACCTGTGGCTATGTGGACAAGTTCGCGAGTTACAGGAAATTTTGCGAAAGTGCTAATTCTTTGCGTGTCGTAAATGATCTAGCCGAAAGAGGAATTAAGCTAGTGCTGACTTTATCAATGTGCAATGATGAGAAACAACGTCAAGCATTGCTACAGTGCGTGAGAAGAGCACAGGAAGCTTTACCCAGACTATACAAAACAAACGCTATTGTCTCATAAGATATCTGTGTGTTGCTTGTTTGCTAGATTGTGTTATGTTGTCATAATGAAAACCATTCGCTTAAAACATATTTGGTTGTTCTTCATAATTAATTGATCATGCTCTCATTTTCATTAATAATGTCTTTATGAAAACGCACAACTGATAATTGTGTAATAGCTTAACAATGTGCCGTGCAATAATTTTCGAAATATGATTTTCAGTAAATTCCAAAATGGCAACCCCTTCTCAAGTTTGGACAAGTTGTGAATAATATTTACGGTACTTACTATCATACTGGTGCCTACTGAAGTGTATTCGCCATCTAAAACACAGAAGAAATATATATTTTTAATATTCAAAAATCATTATTATTTCCAAAAATATGGATTTTCCTGAAATTTCAAAATGGCTGCCCGCGGTCAAAAAAGCGGAAAATTTTCAAAACTTTGGTCGATCACCTAACTTCACTAGTGGAATCAATAGGCACATAGTGCTTCATTCCAGCAACTACTTTTTGCAAAAGTGGTACACCTAGTACCCACCTTACCCAATCACACCAGCTTGCTGTTCCTGGACTTCGTGTCCTTTTCTCCCAAACAAGGTGGAGGCTTCTGTCAAACCTCAAACTCTGATTCTGCAACCGGTCCAGAGGCATCAGCCCACGTGTCCTAAAAACCGCTCTGGCTACTCTTGTCACCCTGTCTGTTCTATTCACCCTCTCATTTGCTCAAGGTCATCTGCCATCTGCTTGGAAATCAGCAAAAATTACCGCCCTGCATAAAAAAGGTGCAAAAAACAGATCCCTGCAACTATCAGACCAATCAGCCTTCTGCCATCATCAGCAAGTTATGGAATCCATCATTGCTTCAGACATAAATCCTCCTCTTCTCCAATGCTTGATTTCCGATCATCAATTTGGATTCAGACCAGTCACTCTACCCTGGATATGCTGCTTCTGCTTTCCCAACAATGGATGGAGGCCCTCATTGCCCAGACATGAATTCCAAAGCCATCTCCCCCAGACATATCACAAACTTTACGATACTGTCTGACATCCTGCACTGCTCACCAAATTCTCCTCTTATGGTATTCCAAGGCAATCTCCACCACGGCTCAACGGACTTTCCTCACCTGTCACAGTCATCACGTGGTTTTAATGTAATTGTCTTATCTCCTCCCTGTCCAGGCTGGAGTTCCTCAAGGCAGTGTTCTGGGCCCTGTTCTTTTTCTGGTTTCATTCAATGACTCTCTGACTGGGGAAATCCCTTTTATCTCTTTGCTGATGACTCCACCCTCTGCCGTACTATCTCTCATCCCTCAGATCGGCAGGCAAGCAGCCTTTTTCACTCTCTGCAGACCTCCAACACTCTAAATCACAATCTTCACACTTGGAATATGCTTTTCAATCCTGACAAATCTCACAGTCACTACGCCTCAGGAAAGTACCGTCTGGAACCCCCCCCCCCCAAATTACGTTTCTCAAAAATCCTCTTGAAGGAAGTGCTTTCATTCAGATTTTGGGCCTTCACTATCTCCTACAATCTTTCCTAGGAAAGCCACATTTCCAAGCTGGCTTTCAAACAGTCGACCTTGCATCTCTTGTCTTGGATATGAGAGTGTGTTGCAAGTTTTTCCAGAGAGTGGGCGAAAAAAAAGATGTGAAAGAGTGAAGGTGAGCAATGATTCTTGATTTTGCAGTGTTCACCAGAAGGATTTGTTCCGTGTGAACAATGAGTCTCTGAGGAAAATTATAGGGGGGCAGATACAGACAGCAGGGAGTGGTGGGGGGCTAGGCCAGAGAGGAGACAGTAAAACAAAACCAATGACCTCTTCCAGTGAGAGATGAGACACCCAAAGGCTCAGCTTCATCACGTGAGATACCAATGATCCTAAAAACCTTGGCTTCCACAGCATGAAGTTGAGCTCGGTGTGAAGCATGAGTACCACCCGAGAGGGGGCAGCAGTACTCCATCAGACTGCGGATGAAAGCTTTGTACGTGGTTAGGAGCTTAGGTGTGCCAAGGAAGGACTTTCCATGATGTTGGATGCCCAGTCTGCGACTGGATTTGGAGGCCAGCTTGGGAGATATTATTATTTAATTATTATATGTTCTGTTTGTTGGTTTCTTATACAACCTCAATATTGTATACCAAAAAAGACCTTGATAAGTCAACCCAAAATGTCCATTACTTTTACAGAATGCCACTGTCTACCATTTGTGAAAAGATGTTTTTGACTAATTGTAGAATTAATAACATTCTGGTTAACACACCCTGGTTTCTAATGACATGATTTGCTGTCTTCCATGTGTTTGTCATGCTCGTTTCACAGGCGCACACCGTCACCTTACTCTAGGGGACGCTACAGATCTCGATCTCGTTCCTTTTCTCCACGTAAGTAATGTGAGATTACGCTTTCACCCCTCCAATTTATTCAGAGATTAACCCTGAAATTTTTTTTTTATGTCCTGAGGTTTCGCTAAACCTTTTTGCTCTCTAAAGGGAATTGAGTGATTATATTTACTTTGGATATCCATTTACAGTGCCTATATAAAGTC
>CM068959.1:106668423-106702212 GCA_035128595.1 Eptatretus atami
TAGGGGTCGATGAGTGATGCACGACGGTATGACTTTTGACACGATAGATTGAAGGTCAAGGCCACTCCAAAGTTGCGAAATCGTCCATTTTCAAAATCTATCTCCTCCGCCGTTTGGTGATCCGATCTTCGAAATTTCTTCGGATTCTGATAATATGGAACAAATCTAAATTTGGTCGGGCCGGTTTTTTGAAATTCGTCCTGGTTATCGAGTCACGTGTCTTCAAAGTTGGAAAAATCGTCGATGTGATACGGTCAAAAAAATTTCGCCCGATCTTGATGAAACTTGGTATGTAGGCAAGGGGTCGATGAGTGATGCACGACGCTATGACTTTAGACCTGATTGAAGGTCAATGTCAAGGTGCTGATGCTGTAAATGATGCTGTAAACTTGTGAAATCATCCGTTCTCAAAATATCCGCCATTTATGACTCAGAAATGCGGTTTGATTTCTGAGGTCCGGTTTCTATCCTTTTGAAGACACATTGATCATAAATGTTCCAAATCAACCATTTTCAAAATCTATCTCCGGATAACTCAGAAATGTAGTTTGATTTCTGAGGTTTTCTATCCTTTTTTACTCCCGGGTTTCATCTGTACGTTGAACCAAAAGACCGACGGCATCGAAGCAATTCCAAGCCGATCAGAGATCCACATCTACAGAGCTTCAGAGATGACCGTCACCCCCAATCGGGGGTAAGTTTTTTTTTAAAAAATCGTGTAAACAAGCCAAGTTACCGAGATGGTTGCCATCACAATATAATTCAGTCAATCGCAGTCGTGAAATAATGATGTTCAGATAATGTCATGATTGAGGAATATATGTGTGTAATATGAAAGAGAAATGTTCAACGGTTTTTGAAATATCGTGCACACTCATCCATGTACATGGACGGATGATCGGTTAGTCGGTTCGACGGAGCTCATTATAACGTCGGGGGGGGGGACAATCATGAAATTGAAGGTTTATGAGAAGAAGAAGAAGAAGAATATGGATAAGAAGGGAGGATTGTTCTCAATTGTTTTCACTCGAGTGCACCCTGCGGCGATAGCAATCTGTGCGTAAAGTATTTAATAACCGAGCAGTTTCATTTAAAGATGAAGTGGAAAATAAAATCGGAAACGTTGCTCTGTGAGGAGTAACGACAATGGCGGTGTAGTTTATGCTCGTGCGTGAATCTGCCGTTTTCTTAGTATAATTATTTTTTTTTATCTTTTATATATTCATATCCCATCAGCGTCATGTCCCACTCGGCCTGAAAGGTTCATATCATGACGCGTTTTCCACCGACCGGAGAAAACCACCGTTACCTCACGCAGGCTTCTACACCGCTTTGTGCGGAGCCTCTTCAAATACACGATCAAGGTCATGAAGGAAAGAAAAAAAACAAAATGTAAAATCGGAAATTGTAATGTTTTTGACTCACAATTGTTTAGAATATTATGCTGAAACGAATAAGCTCGTGTTTCATCGGCATGGAGATGCGTTTGTGAACAAGGCCAATCAGATTGAACCCCCTCGGGTCTTAAGCAAGAGGACTTTTTTTTTTTTCTGGCGTTACCATGGAAACCCTTCAACTCGATGGCTCGTCCTCTCCGCAGGAGAACGGAGCTCGTGCCACTCGATCCTCTCACCAGATTTTTACCCTGACTACCAACAAACATACACACCTCGCAATAAATTATGTTCAAGTAGTTGTGATCGTGACGAGTACCAAACGCTGTCGATGGAATGAATGATCGGAACATTTAACGGGACTATCTTTTACCTCAGTTTTTGAAGTGATGATTATTAAAAGAAGAAGAAGAGAAGATTGAAACACCACCACCGGTAAACACCACCTCAGGGAGGTTGTCATTCGGTCCGTGGTTTGAGGCGACATCAGGGGTGTGTTCAGTTACCAAGTTTCTTGTCGAGCGCTCGCCAAGTGGTTTAACCACTCAAGCAAGCAATCCGTCGATAAGGAACGGCTGGCTTGGCAAGCGCTATCAAGCTGCTTGGTAAATGAACACACCCCCCGGTTGAACAGGTGCGGTATAATGAATGGGCACGCAAGTCCCAGACGGATGATATTAAAATTTTCCGGATATATTGTCACGTATTGTGTGTGTATATCCATTGTCATGTTTTTTTATTTATTTAATTTAATTTGTTGTTGTTGTTGTTGTTGTTGTGTTTTATTAAGGGTGGTACCGTCTCTCTGGAAAGCCGACGCGCCACATCCGACCCCCACACCCATCCGTATTTCCCAATCACTCCTTCCTGCCAATCCCTGCACACTGTGCTGTGCTATATATTGCTATCACCCTCATTGCTGCGTCAACACCACTCTCCCCGTGTCTAACTACTGGTCCCGACAATTATTGTGTGTTCATGGATCACGACAGTTAAATGTCAGCTCGAGACGAGTGATCTGTCTGTTCATTCTCTCGCGAGCCTGACTACCTTTCCACAGCTTATCAACCTCCTTGTCCAAGCCTGCCCTTACATTCCCGCCCCCTGAAGTCATGTCTGCCCGACTTTACCTGGGAAACCTGGCATCGCAGACAACGGTCGCTGACCTTGAGACGTTATTTGAGCAACATTCTCTCCCACTTCGTTACTCTCCCCTCGTCCGCAAAGGATTTGCCTTTGTGGATTGTCAGGACAACGAGACGGCCCTGCGAGCCTTGCATCTATTTTCTGGTACTGGTATCGGCAACACCACAAACCTCACACACACACACACACACACACACACACACACACACACACACAACAACACACACACACACACACACACACACCACACACACACACACACACACACACACACACACACACGCAGACGTGAAAGACGCTCCCGTTACCATGGTAACGCGTGGCTAACCATGTTTCCTGCTTTTCGTATCTCATTTGCATTATTATGTCAACATTAGTCCAAGTCGAATCACCCACCAACAAAAAAACACACAAACATGACCAATAACTCGGTGATTTTTCATTCCAAGCAGTATCTGCAGATTCTCACCCGATCATCGACTCTTATCTGGTTAATTCCTCTCGCTGTGTGGTGCTAACCCCACCAACCACCCACAACCACCCACAACCACCCCACCAACCACCCACAACCACCCCACACCACCCACCAACCACCCCACAACCCACCCACCAACCACCACCAACCACCACCAACCACCCCACAACCACCCCACCAACCACCCCACCAACCACCACCACCACCCCACCAACCACCTCCCCCTCACCACACTTCGCATGCGGTGCTCATCCCCCACCCCTAACCCATCCCGCCACCCACACACCCACCCCCCTCACTAAACCACATCCTGCCTCGCGGTGCAGTACTCCGCTGACCTATCCCCCTCCTCGGGTGGCGTACTCCACTCACCTAGCCCCCCTCCTCGGGTGCGGTGCTCCGCTCACCTAGCCCCCTCCTCGGGTGCGGTGCTCCGCTCACCGAGCCCCCTCCTCGGGTGCGGTGCTCCGCTCACCTTGCCCCCCTCCTTGGGTGCGGTGCTCCGCTCACCTCGCCCCCCTCTCGGGTGCGGTGCTCCGCTCACCTCGCCCCCCTCCTCGGGTGCGGTGCTCCGCTCACCTAGCCCCCCTCCTCGGGTGCGGTGCTCCGCCTCACCTAGCCCCCCTCCTCGGGTGCGGTGCTCTGCTCACCTCGCCCCCTCCTCGGGTGCGGTTCTCTGCTCACCTAGCCCCTCCCTCTTTGGGTGCAGTGTGCAGCTCACAACACCCCCCCCTCCTCGGGTGTGTTGCGCAGATACCGACGTCCCCCCCACCGTGCCCCTTGCCCGACGCCCCCCCCCCACCGTGCCCCTTGCCCGACGCCCCCCCCCACCACCACGCCCCTTGCCCGACGCCCCCCCCACCACCACGCCCCTTGCCCGACGCCCCCCCCACCACCACGCCCCTTGCCCGACGCCCCCCACCACCACGGCCCTTGCCCGACGCCCCCCACCACCACGCCCTTGCCCGACGCCCCCCCACCACCACGCCCCTTGCCCGACGCCCCCCCACCCACCACGCCCCTTGCCGACGCCCGCCCCCCCACCACGCCCTTGCCCGACGCCCCCCCTCACCACGCCCCTTGCCCGACGCCCCCCTCCAAACCGCAATTTTGTATCAACAATGTTTTACTCGAGCACTGATTTGTTGACAGGATTTCTGCAGTAATATTTAATTTGCTCTTGATATCCAACATGAGAAAAAATATATTTTTCCTCATTAAACAGGGAAAGTTGAATTGCATGGTGTAATCCTGTGCCTTGAACACTCGGTGCAAAAACGGCTGCGGTGAGCAAATTTCCCCTTTGTGCGCCAGCTGTGACAACAATATTTTTGTATTTACCTCACCCATGTCAACTGTGGTGCTCACCTCATCCACCTACCCTTTCTCTCAATGCTGAGTTTGTTTTTTTTGTCCTCCCCTTCCTCCCCTTCCTCCCCTTCCTCCCCTTCCTCCCCTTCCTCCCCTTCCTCGCCCAAATTCTCCACTCTGCCTCGCCCACCCCCTCCTCCTCCTCGTGCCTGACTCTCCTCGCCCACCCCCATACACCTCTTCCCCCCTCTCCACCTCACCTTGCCATGCTGAGCTCCTTGCCTCTCCACAACCTTTCTGGAAACTATGAAGTAACTGCTGTATTGTGAAGCAAATCTATGACTTTGTTGCCGGTCTACCCAGTGTGCTGGTATCATGATTGTTGAGATCATCCTGAGAATGCCACCGGATCTGGTTGAAGAATAGTTTATGCTGTACAAGGCTGGGCATTAGTTCATGACGATGGTTTATTGTACCACTTCCTAATATAGCATTGCCAATGGGGTAGAAGGTTGTATGTTCTGTAAATGGTGATTTTTAATAGGTTGCACTGCTAAAGACAATTTTCCATCTGTTTAAAATGCTGGATTTGAAATTAAATGGGTAAATGCAAAACAAATGCAAGTGGTGCAGGTTTTCTCGACAATGCGCTCGTTATCACATAGCTTGTAGCATTTGAGTAATTGAGGCTGTTGTTGGACATTGCCATGTTGTTGTTTTTTTGTTTTTTGGGGGAGCATCATGGGCTTGTATTATGTCAATGTGGAGGAGAGACAAAAGGGGATTTTTTTTTTTAATGCTTTGGTATTGGCATAACAGTTTGTGCAAACTAGTTTTGTTTAAAATTTTTCAGTTTGCGGAAGATTCAGGTGTGGAACATCCCAAGCTCAATACAATGGGAGGTGTGTGTGTGCTGTGGCCTTGAAATGGATCACAATTGATTTGACAAACACTTTAAAATTCCTCTTGATTGCAAAGTTTTGCGTGCTCTGATATTATAGTCCATGCTTTAATGTTTTGTTTTTTTTTAAACATTGTTATTCTCATGACCTTGAGTAATATAGAAACCTCTTTGGTGTTTCTCTCTTTAGTCCCAAAGCTTGTGCTGGTGGAACCCAGGTTTAAATCCCATACATTGCACAGATTATGGTTTTGTCATTTTTCTACTTGTGTTCTCGTAATTCATGTTTACATATTCTGCTCTTTAAAAGTGCTTTTCTCCTGCCGGTGATTTCTGTATTAGCTTCACCATGAGCTTGAGATTAATGTTAGAAAAAGGAAATAGCATTTAACTCACTCACTTTCTCCGAAAGGACTGTACAGCAAGCCCTCCCATGTACTTTCTGAACAACCCTCTCACTCAACATCTTGGGTCTCGCTCTCAGCCATAATCTCTCTTGGGCAAACCACATTTCAAATTTTTGACCTGCAAAGTCAGACTCTAAAACCTCAAAGTCCTTCCTTAGCACACCAGAAGTCGTGTCCACCTACAAGGTTTTCATACACAGCTTAATGGAATACTGCTCTCCCCTCTGGGCAGGCACACCTTGCTCGGCTTGATGCCATGGAAAACAAGGCTTTCAAGCTCATTGGAGTCCCTCGTGATGAAGCTGAGTCTGTAGGCCTATCACTTCACCATCACCGAGTCTTTCTGGTCTTGCACCCTTTGATCTCTGTGCTTTCTCCCCCCCCCCCCCCCCCCCCCCAGGTATCTGCAAGATGCACGTGGGCCACCAGCAACCCCCTTCCTAGTGAAAGTGACTAAATTCAGAATCACTGCTCACCTCCACGCATCCGTTCCTTTTTATTTTTATTTTTTCCTCCACCTCTGCTTATGGAGCCAGTTTCCACACTCTTCAATTGCATTCTTCCCTTCCAGATCTTGAAGACAGCTGTTCATCACCATCTTAAATCATCCTCCTTTCAAAACCATTCTTTTTCTACACCCTCCCTCCAAAATTTTGCTTCTGTATTCATCATGTCCACCCCTTGCATTTTCCCCTATCCCTCATCGTTACCCACATCCCTTGTTGTCCGGCACCGTTTAGTTTCTGCCTCCACCCTGCTGTTGGCATTTCCCCATTCTCCTTCTACTGTTCTTTTTTTGTTATGTTGCTTCCTGATGCGTTCTGTTCTAGCTCTCTTCCATGAGCCTTGACTGTGTGTACAAAAAAAACACCGCAAATTCGTCAATGGATATGCCTCTGTCTGCATTGGATGTCCACCCACTGTTGCATTTGATTTAAATTAAAGGTCATGTGAGAGAGAGAAAGGAAGTAGGAGACAAAATCTGGTATTTCTAATTTGTTATTGTCTGAAAAATGATTTTCAAAGGGCATCTGAACTTGACCTTTGACCCGTTGAATTTAATATTGAATCAGCTCCTCTTTATATTATTCTTCACTTGTGCCAAGTTTGTGTGAAATCCCTTGAGCGATTTGCACGTTATCGTAGTTAACAAAAGGGTGCCAGGCTACCCGAAAACATAATACCTGTGGCCTTCGGCTATGGAGGACATTAATAAACTTGGATAAATGTAGATGAGGGAGAAAGGAGAATGGTTGAGTTAGAGCTGGGGCCATAGAAAAAGGAGGAATGACATCTGCCAGTAAACCAAACCCCCTTCTCTTGAAGGTCTCAAAATCCAGACTCATTGCTCACCTCAACTCATTAGTTCCCCCCTCCCTCCTTGTGGAACCAACCTACTCACTTTTAAATATCCTTCCAGGGTTTTAAAATGGCTACTCACCACCATCTCAGGTCATCCTCCATCCACAGCCATTATCTTTTCTACCCCTTTGAATTCTCCCTAAGCCCACCTCTTTTAAGGGTTCCACTTTTTCCTTCCACCTCTGCGATTGAGAGTTTGTGGTTTTATCCATCTTGTTCACACCCTGTCCTCCCATTACTCTCATTCTTCCCCACATCCCTGATACCTCTTCCCCACACCCCTTTGTCTCCTGCTGTTCCATTCCGTTGTGTTCTGGTCCATTCTGTGTTCTGTCTCTGACGAGCCATGACCATGTACAAAGAAAAAGGTTGGGAAGGTTTGAGAGGAATAGAGATTAATTTATGGGGCATACTGGGGGCTGGGAGGTGGATAGGTGTTGAGGGTGTAATGCTTCTCTCCTTTGTATGTGTAACATGTTTACTTGCCTATAACTTGTGTTAAAGCCATCTATGCACAAATTATATATACTCATCGTGTTTCTCCCTTTTCAAAACATATGATGCCTTTGACTATAATAGCAGAAGCCATTGCCTGAGATTACCACACTTCCTTTTATATTTGGAATTTGTCCGTGACAATCAGGTATTTTCATGGTGGATTATGAATAATTTTGAAAAATGGATTGGTCCAACACAAGATGTTGACAGAAGGTGCATTTCATATTGGGGGTTGGGGGGGGGGAGAAACCAAGGCCTACCTATATGGCACCAAGTGCTAATTCTTTAGCTTACCCCAAATAAGAAATTTGGCAAGAATCTGCCTCTGAGAAATGCCATGGGATTTTATCCAGGACAGCCAGGGTTTGGCAGGGGGGAGTTTAGCCCAAGTCTTTGAACCGTCTGGCCGGGCCTGGCGTTCGACTAAGGTTCGGGCAGGAATTTTGTCCATGGTGCCGGCAATAGCTCGCCTGTACTCTTGGCAAAGGAGGCAGACAGTATAATAAAGCTCGGTGTGGTATCGTCTTTGAGAATATAATTATTTTAAAATATTATGGCATTTTCTTGTTAATTAAAGTTTTTGATGCATGTCTGAGGGAAACACAGATATTGCATAAGCTACGGGAGTAAGTTGATGTTTGTTTATAGTATTGTAGTTCATCTTGAATAACATTTCTGTACCTTCACTGTGTTATGAGTAAAGCCATGTGACATCGGTTAATGACGAGGTTCATTGAAGTTTATTTTGCAAAATTTGTTGAAAGGTAAATGGTTCAGATGTATTCAAATTGAGCAGTTTCATTGTCAAGTTGCAATAGTTATTTTTTAACTGCTGTTAAAAACAAAATAAAAACATTTCACCCTTTTTTTGTTCAGTTTCCTTTCTATGTGTTTGTCAGGTCAGGGCAATCTCATAATCTATGGAAGGGCTTGGGATCACTTGACTCGGTTTAATCAGCTGTTTCGGTGTCACATAGCTGCTGTTTATTTTGCAGGAACTAACGAACAGGCTGGCTCAATTTGGTACTGTGATTGAGTGTGAAAAAGGTGAGCCCTCACCATTTTGAAATCATGCAATAATCAAATATCAATGCAAACCAATCTGTAGAAATAAAATTAAACATCATTTTTAATTTTTTTTTTCCTCATTTCAAAAGCATTTTGGCACTGTTTTGTTTCAACTTTTGCCTTTGGCTAGATTTTAATGTTACCCAAATGTTCTTATTTTTTTGATTTGAGCTCTAGTTCTAAAGAAATTAGCTTTTCTTTTCATCTGTGATGTTTTTTTTTTTTTTGTTTTTTTGTTCCCCCCCCCCCACCCCCTTTCAGTTGATTTTGAAAACGACTGGTCACTTGTTGTTAATGTCACTTATGCGACCAAGGATGAGGCAGCACGTAAGGAATGAAGGTGCAAAATGGTGGGTTTTTGGGTTTTTTGGAAGTAATTGGTGTTTTTTGAAGTTATTTATTTATTTACAATTTTAATGTTTATTATTTGCATGAATTTCCCCCTCTTACCTGGGTGAGCCTGTTTGCAATCTGGTCTTCAGGGTGCTAGCTATGATGTGGAATGGGAAAGATGGAGGTAGAGCTGAAAGGATTAGATTGCACAACTTGTCAGATAAAACCTCAAGACTGATTTATTAATTCAAAGCTAATTAGTTTCATTGTGTGTATGTGTATATAATATAATACTAGCGTGGATCGGCTCGCTACACTCTCCTCTCCACATGTCGTTGCAGAAATTGACGTCACATATTTTCCGTGTTGTCATGATTTACACCAATCGTAATACAAACATTTCTTTTGTACAAATTTATTTGTAATATTGGTGGTGATGTATGTATTTGAAATTTATTTGGAATATAAAAAGGTCCAAGTGGTCTAAATGGTCAAGGGTCAATGCTGTCTAATGAAATGGGTGTCTTTTCGGTCTTCGGTCTTTGGTCTTTTGAGATATATATATATATATATTATTATACTTATATATATATATTATTGATATGTCGTGGCCAAAAATATTGGCACCCTTACACTTTTTTTTAAAAATCAATTTTCTCTAAAAAATAAGTTGAAATTGACAAAAGTATTTGGTCTCCACAATTCTTTATTTTATTTTATTTTATTCAGAACTTCATATATCTATCTATAATTCCAGCAATCTCTGTGTCGTGTGTGTGTGTGTCTGTGACCGCTGTTTTCTCGACAACCACTGGTCCGATCTAATTGAAACTTGCCAGATATATTGCTGGGACCTGAGGATGTGCCTTTTCAAGGTTTGATATAATTAGGACAAGTGCTTCCCAAGTTATGGCCATTTATTTACCAAACCAATGACAAAGACACGTTGTTGCGTGGCGTGGCCAATGGGGAAGGAAGCTCAGGGCACGTTCCCCATTACGGTTACAAGTACGGGCTTCCGGAGAGTGATGACTTCGTGTATTCTAATAATTTCTCGATTTCTTATGCGCATTTATAGATAAACACAATGGCCCAAGTTATGATCGTTTTCATATTAGACGGTGCATAAATTCGGAACATCAGAGTGCTGGTATGCTCCGAACCAGGAAGTAAAAATTTTTTCTCTCTTCTCTTCTCTTTTTGTTTTCCTGCACGACATTGCGAAAAGGTAAAATACGTTGGCGCTTATTGAATAATTGGGTATTAAAACTAAATTGCGAATAATCGTAACTGCGAATAATATGCGAACTTCCGGGCCACGCACGTGCAGGGCACACGAGAGCGAAGAAACGGCCTGTGTGGTTGTTGTTTGTTGCTCGCGGTTTGAATATTTATTTATTATTTATTATTTTTTTTTTTTAGGGCACGTACTAGTACTTTTAAATCAGAAAATAAAAAGAAATGGCATTGACAAAATTCTTGACACACGTAGACTTTACATTTGGTAGCACAGCCTTTGGCCAAACTAACCTGCAGTCAAGCACTTCCTACAGCCATGAATGAGCTTCCTACACCTCTTCTCCAGCAGTTTGGCCCACTCTTCTTGTGCAAACTGCTCCAGTTCTCCCAGATTTGAAGGTGCCTTCTTCCAAAACTGCTGTTTTCAGATCTCCCCACAGGTGTTCAATGGGATTTAGATCTGGACTCATTGCTGGCCACTTCAGAACTGTCCGAGAATCACGTGCTTGAAGTCTAATTATTTACGAGAATCACCTGCTTGAAGTCTAATTATTTCTCACAACTTTTAAAAGGTGCCAATAATATTGTCTGGGCCATTTTATGATTTCTGTGTGGGATTAGCTAAGATTTAGTAATTTTTCAGCTTTTTTTGTTTTGTTCCACTGCAAATGAAAGAAATGCATCTGTGGATACCAAACGAGTTTTTAATTTCAACAATTTTCTGGAAGAAATGGTGAATTCTTTGAAAAAAGTGCAAGGGTGCCAATATTTCTGGCCACAACAGTATATATCAAAGTGTATCCTGCAGTCTGCCATGTCCTTCCTTTTTCAAGACCCATAGCTGTGAAATTAACATATTTAGGTCTGTTTTATTTTATTATTTTAATTTTATTTTTAACCAATACTTATGGATTGCATCTCATGTCATTTTAAGAAGGAAGAAACAATTGAGCAAGAGTCGGTGAATGAATGATGCACAAGTTTAACTGGATTACTTGTGCTGATTAATTGGCCAAATGAACCCTTTTGAGACTTCTGTTGCATTACAATAATATTGGATTTTGGTTGTGATGGTTGTCTCACAGAGCCCTGGAAAGCATCAATTCTGATCATGAAGAGGGACAAGGTGAAGTGAGGCGCTTCATAGCTTCTTATATCCCTGATGATTCACCCCTTGGAGGATGCGGGGAAGAAAAAAGGTCAAACCGTTTTCGGCAACTGCGTACTTTGCAAAGGTGATAGTTTGAGGAGGAATTTATGACACTATGAGAGATTTAATGTACAAATGTTTGCAAAGCCTTGTGTTAACGAAGTTTCGATGAATGTAGCACAGTTGATTCTCCCTTCATTTTGTCCTGCTGTGATGTAAAGATTTTGCTCCTTAGGAAAGAGGTATCTATTTTTCCACTACGTTTGCTGGTGCCATCAAAGCTACTGGGAGCTCTTATTGGCAAGGAAGGAGCCACTATTCGGGCAATTACAAAGGAAACTCATACCAGGTTGGTTTGATTCCACCAGCCTTTCTGTGAGTGCTGTTACCATTTTCAATTGTTTGAAATGAATTGAAATGTAAGGTTTATTTTTTTTTTACTTTTTTTTCTTTTTCTTCCATTATGAATAAGCATAGCTATTGAAATTGTTCCTCCATAACTTGCACTTGTCCATGACGGAACATATTAGTGATGTTAAAAGGTGTATGGTTCATTATCCTTTCACCTCCATATTTCTTACTGGCCTTTTTTGTCCCCCGCCTGTCTGACGAGGTCGGAGAGGGGGGGACATTAAAACATGAGGTCCGTCCGACCAACTGACCAATCAGTCCATGCACTTTTGTGTACCTGATATTTTAAAAACCATTGGATATTTAGCTTTCATACTGCAGATATGTATTCCTCATGACATTTCTCAACCTAATTAGATTACGGCTGTGATTGGCTGAATTCTGTTGCCATGGAAACCATCTCGGTAACTTGGCTTGTGTACTTGATATTTCAAAAACCGTTCAAGATTTAGCTGTTATATTGCACAACTCTATTCCTCATTCCACCTAAAAGGTGGGAGACCTGGAGTATCGGCTCCTTGTTTGTTTGTTTTTTGTTTTTGCATCAGCATTGAATAATTGTCTTCCTGATTTTGTTAAGTCTTGGAGTAAGGATGTGGTTTGAAACTGCTAGTTAAGACTCCTTTTGATGAAAACGTTTCCAAATCCCCATTACCATGATTGCACGACTCCTTTTGGGTGGTGGTTTGTGGCATTTCCTTGTGGAGATTTTTATCTCGCTGATTAAGCAAAACTTTTGGTTGAGTTTAGCATAAATGAGGCTGTGGTTTGTCTGGCATTCTGTTCCTCTCACAGCCCAATTATGATCCTAACAACTTTGAAACCTCTGGTGAACCAGGATGCTCTCGAGTGCTTGTGCTGAAAGCTAGGATGCATCCAAGTTGTCTTTTGTTTATTTGGGAAACAAAAGTTTTTGTGATTAATAGATTGTATTCAGTGTCTGTATGAAGTGCTAACAATTGTTGCTATCATTTCCAAATGCCATATTTGCCATTGACTCCCTTCTAGAATTGGTGGTCTGAGCTTACACAATGGATTGCCAAGATTGTCCATTTAAATTGTCCAAGACAGAGTTTGTCTTTTCTGAGTTCCTGTGAGATGTGCTCAATGTTTTCATATAATCTTTTTTTGATCTAATCAAGGTTGGTCATTTTGTTGCATTTGGTACTGTTGATGGTAACATATTTTTGCGGCCTCGGGGCTCGAGCCTACTATGAGGGGGAAATCCCCGGTTTCTCTCGAACTTACCTGGACTTGAGGCCACCAGGAGTGAATAACTTCACCCCATGGTGGGTTGCAACACAACTACGATGCAACTATTTATGCCAATCGAGCGACCACGAGTGACAGTGCCCATCTGTCTAACACCTGTTTAACTGGGGGTCCTGTGGCCCCCGACCAGGCAACGCACCCTCATCTTGAAAGTGGCTGAGCTGTACTGCTAGCACACACCAGACCCTGCAAACCGAATCTTCGGGAATCTCAACCTCCCAAGCTATCTACGTACGGACGTACGGATCTATCTTCGTATCTAGTGCTCGAACAATTGGGGAAAAGATTGACACGGACAGATTGGAAATATATTCAACAAGAACAGGTTTACTTACACAAGTGAGGAGCAGGAAAAAAAGGGGAGGGGAGGGAACATAAGGATTTCAATGGCATGGGGAGAAATGAAGGTTAAGCAATTTGTACAGCAATGAGGTCAGAGAAAGAGAAAAGAGAGACAGAGCAAACTTAACAAGTGCCTTACCTACCATGAACATAGTTCATGGGCCCAAGCATTCACAACTGCTATTCACTGCTGAGGGCGAGAAGTGGGGAAAAAAAGACTGTGGTGTCTCGTGTGTTGTGTGTTGTGTGTGTGTGTTGCGAGTGCATTTGAAAAGGGAAACTGAGAAAGATGCAGCAGAAAATGTGTGTGAGGTGATAGCCTAAGTGTGACATCCTACCAGATGTGTGCAGTGTAGCTTGGTTTCGGTCATATTAATCGGCTTGGCTCCGCCCGCCCCTCGCAACCTTGGCTCCTCGCTCGTGATGGAAAAACCAAAGGGGCGAAAGTGCCAAGAACCAGCAATGCGACATCGGGGAACAGTGTACGGCGCCCGTTGACATCATGCCTCAGCGAACAGTGTCTGGCCCCCATTGAAAGAGTGTCTGTGTTGTTCTTTGAAAGAGGGCAAACAAAACGATATCCAAAGAAACAACACTTTGGGGTTCGCTCTTTTATAAGGCAGGCCTGAAAGCTTCAAGAATGTGCATGTCATTGGGCGGGGCCTGCACACTGATTGGCATTCCGCCTCCCTCACCCCGCCCATTCGAGTTTCTGCAGCGAGTCCTCTCAGGTCAATGCCTCGGTGTCAATGCCATCGATGCCAATGCCTCTCAGCCAATCAATGTTGAGGATTGCAGGATGAGGGAGCTCCTTTAGAACGTTGGCTTGATGGTTATGCCTGGTGTTGGCTTAATGGTTAGGGTGGTGGGCTTGGGATCCAAGGGTTCTGAGTTCAAATCCTGCTCAGCTGTTGAATTAATACCAGGTGGGGTTAACTCGGCCTGTCATCCTTCCGAGGTCGGCAAAATGAGTGCCAGCATGCTGGTATCCTGTGTCGGAGTGGCGACCCGTCCAGGATTGTGCCCAATAGCCAAGGAGACTGCTTAAGCAGCACCAATGCTCTGCACAGAGTATGGTCCCAATCTCCTCCTCCTTTAGAACGGGGGAGTTTGAGGTTATGTAGGTGTACAATGTCTTGCCTTACGTGCGTGTAGGAAGAGATCATGTCAAACTACAGTCTGTATAAAATAAAAGTGCTTGTACTTGTGTGTGTTGAGACAGACAGACAGACAGAGAGACAGAGAATATATTAACGATGAAGGGAATGTAAGGATCGGCACATACCCGCATCAAATGGCGACCAACGCCTTGCCGACAACCTTCCATGTGCAAAATAAAAATTGGGGGTGAATCCTAATCTACCCGTTCCAATGCAGTTTGGATCCTACTGACCCATCAAAGGTAAGGGACTATTCTAAACATTTATTACGGAAATGACTACGTTGAAGGACCGACATGTCGTGAGTGCACATTTACAATAGCGGTTTCTCAAAACCGCAAAAGTATTATGACAGATAGAGCAAGGCTATCATTTACCCCCTTTTTTCAGGCTTTAAATTCTGGACACAGTTGCATTTCACCACTGTGGTGCTTTCTTCAGGGTGTCCATTCCAGAAGGTATATTCAGCATGAATCGTCTGAACTGTGACTCTTTAGTCAAGCAAGACTTTTGGAGAGCTGTAATATCGGTTAATCATCCCAGTTTTCTACCAACTAGTGCAGTTCAAAGTTTATTAGTATTCATGATATCCAGTAGTGTTCTTGTATGCCAAGGTATGATATTGTTGTGGTTCTGGGAACCACATCTATCCAAACCAGTGTCATCCATCATCCAGTGGTCCCCAGACAGTTGTTTCATTAATATACGTACACTTCGACCCTTCCTTCTTGTCTAGTGGGACAGGTGTGTTGTGTGGGTCTCATGGATGGGTCTGATTGTATCTTTAACTTCATTCCTACTCTTTTTCTCTATTGCTGAGATAAATCCAAGCAACGGCCGCCTGTAAAAGCCGTGACCACGCCCTTCATTGTAAGAATGCATCTTCGCAAAAGTCAGCACAAGCATCGACAGCCCGTGCCGTGCCCGGGGGGGGGGGGGATAGAAAAGCAGATCAACACTACCACCACATAGCTGCACGGAACACGTGCAGCACAGTGATAACCCCCACCCCCCACCCACTATTCAGGACACCAGAAGCCTCAACAACACGACGCACCGCTGCAAGAATGCCGTGCCGAGGGAATAAAAAGATAAACAACCTCGTCCTCGCCGTACGGGACGCGCGCAGCACATTCTTGTCAACCCAAACCTACATCTAATAATTGTGTCCAATCGTTTCCTTCAATTCCTGATGCAGATCGGGCCGGCACCACGCACACCACTGCCTTTGATGGATAACTGCGAACACAGTGGCGGACACAGGCGCAGCCCCGTAATAAATAACCACATGTACAATGGCGGACCCGCGTGCACGGTATGGGGCATGCATACTCATAGCGCATCTCTTCATTCATGTCTGTGAATGGGGTTACAATAACATCTTGCCGTCGGTCTTCGCTCACCACAACGGCCACAAATGTCTCCTGTGGACGGTGGACGTCCTTCCGCACCTCCGCCTCGATGCGGCTGCTGCCGGGCGGAGGCGTGCTGTGTGGCCTGGAACGCTCAGGCCGCATGGCGTGCCGACGAGGCGGGCACATTGACCAGCGCTAGCCGTGGGTCACCGGAGGTGCCCGGGCGGGCATGCGGGACTGACGCGACCCTCAGCCAGTCACCGGGGCGCGGCTCGGGAGTTCGGTGCAGGGTCATTCGTATCGTGGGGTTCGGAGAGAGACGATTCCGCAGCTCAGTTATGGCTAGCCGGATGTACAGTGAGGCCGCTTCCGGTCATGGTGGCCGGGCCGTGGGGTGGCCGGGGCACAATCAGAGCGCCCGATTCGGGAGACGACACATCGCTTCGGGGTGACGCCCCGCCCTGCACCGCAGGGTCTATAAAGGACGGGTCGCGAGGCCGTCTGCAGTTTCTGTCTGCAGTTTCTGTCTGCTGGTTCCTGTCTGCTCATCCTGCTCTATCTGGCCTGGTATCCTGCAACATCTTTGCATTCGTCTGCTGACTCCGCCCTTCTTCACCGACTCGCCGCTGACTCCACCCACCTGTCTGCTGCTGACAATCCGCCCACTTGCTTCTGACTCCGCCTTTCTCCACCCACTCGCTGCTGGCTCCACCCAAAGTCCTTCCTTCACGCCTGACGGTCGCACCCCATTCTCTGGATCAACACTTAGCTGCACAAAATTCCACGAAGCAGGGGATGACGTGCCAGCTGTCAGGGAGGGATAGTCCAGCCGAGCATCCCCCCAAAACGTACTGGTGGCGCAGTCGGGTCAATCGTTTAAGGTATTGAGAGACCGTTAGCCTCATCTCCTCTCCTTAACGTGTGTGTGTGGTGTGTGTGTTGTGGGTGGTGGTGTGTGTGTGTTTGTGTGTCATGGCGCATGTCCTCACTTAAGTTTAGATTGCAGAAAGTATATCGGGATAAGTCTGCTCTGTGTCTGCTTTTGTAAGTTGCTTGTTTTATTGTCGCACCATACTTTTCTTTCTATCTCTACTTGCACACAACAATAAACTACATTCACTGTGCCACATATCTTTCCTCGCCTGCCTGTAATAAATCCTTTGTGGAAATGTTCCCAGTTCGTTTTTGTCTTTTCTTTTATTGATCCAGCATGGTCTGTATCCTAACCTAGCCGGGACTTTATTCCCAACAATCCATTCCTTTTAGCCGGTACGTCCTTGGCAGTGTACCTTCGCTGCATCTGATCCGTAAAGTGATCCGGTTCAGACAAGGCGTACCGAGGTGTGTCCCCCGGTAATTACATCACTGTGTTATTTTTAGGTAACTTGATAAACTAGGTGGAGGACCCTAAGTCACTTAGTTGAGTTATTGGCGTTCACGGTCAGTTAGCGACCCCCCTCCTCACGGATTATCCCTCGTGTTGCGACGGCCTGCGATTCCGGGGAGTCTGGTGGGAACCCGAGATAGCTTCCCCCCAGTGATCATCTCACCAAACCCCTGGCCCGCAACAATATTTATCAGCCAATATCCCATGCAGCGGCAGACTGTGTTTTGCATTTGTCTGGCTGGCTGGCTGGCTGGCTGGCTAGCTGCCTGCCTGTCTGTCAACTTTTTGAGCTTTTGTCATCAAATTTTCAACACAGCTTTGTTATGAGAATATGAAGAAGACTAATAATTGGGTCAAAATGTCAAGGGCAATGTCACAGTAAATACAAATTGGTCCTCTCAACCCATCCGCTATGCATCAAGCACAAGATGGCTGGGTTATTTTTATTTTTTATTTTTTATTTATTAATTTTTTTTAAACAATTTCCATTTTTGTCATCAAATATTCAACAAACCTTTTATTATGAGAATATAATAATAGTAATACCATTCCTTTTCATGCTGTAAAGGCACATAGAGCTTTTCAGTTTCATTGGCAAAGCGTACAGTCCTGGATGGGTCGCCACTCCGACTCGGGTTACCCCAAATGGTTATTACCCCAGTTCACTGGTACTCATTTCATTGTCCTCAGAAGGATGACAGGCTGTCAACCCCACCTGGTATTAATTTAACAGCCAACAGGTTCGAACTCAGGACCCTTAGGTCCCAGGCCAGCCACCTTAACTGTAAAGCCAACACAGTCTTAATATAAGAATATGGAGAACATTAATAAAAGAATATATGTTTTTTTGTCGAGGTTAATTTGAGTACAAAGCAGACGTGGATGGGCTTTGTATTTTTAGATGCTTTCTAGTTTTTATTTTATTCCGTTTGCTTCAACTATAAGTGTGTGAGATACTTGACAATTATGGTAAGCTGACTGGGTAATGGATAAAGCAGACAATGTTTTGGGCACTTTTCTAGTACCTTCCTTGTACCATTGAGATGTTTGCCATGCAATCCTGGGCAAAAGCGCTGTTCAATTGCTGGCGATGATATCGTACTCAAATACCAGCTTAATCCATTGGAGAACGACAAGATGTCTTGGGGCTCCATGTGTGCAGGTCTGCAACTACAGTACAGTGTCAAATAGATCCTCACCGACTGCTTCATCAATCATACATCACTACATGACTTTTTGGCAGTGTCAATATGAATTGGCAAAACTGCATTATTCATGAAGATGTTAATGGTCTTTCTCACTATCTAGACCTCCTCCTGGGTCCGGTTGCAGGACAGTGTCGAGATGTCTGGACATTATTTTTGCTGCCGTGGTTATCCCCACATACCTGCTGCACTCGTACTAAGAACCTAAGCTTCCCAGCTAGTTCTGCTGTCATACCTTCTTAATCAAATAGGGCAGCATTTTTGCTTGGTCCACACTTGTTTACCATGGTAGTCTTTGTGCACAATAAAGGAGATTGGCATTTCCATCACCCAGAGACAATTATCAAAGGGCTCCCCTCCACATTGTTTATCCTGTGAGCAAACATAGGTTTCCCAGGCTATGTCCACACCTATGCACAAGTGGTGTTTTGCCATTGTAGGAGATAGTTTGTGAGCAAAAGAGACCATATGATAGGAGTCCATGCAGAGGATGCAGTTGACCCGGGGGTACCCTGAGCGGGAATTCCAAATTTGGTTCTGGTCGGCCAAGCCGTTTTTTTATTTTATAAGGAACAGACATGCAGATATTGCCTTATTTGATGTCTTAGGATTCGGCATTGTTTACCTTGATGTCCTATTTGTTAAATTATGTGATGTATCACAAAGTTTATTTTTTATTGTGATTTGCATCATGCACGCAATATATAATTTGCGACGTGCTTTGAATGATATTAACATAACATAACACATTTTATTTTTATAATTAATTTTACGTGTCATTTATTTAATAGCTCTAATGCTGCTTCTTTTCATCTAGAATCAGTTGCTTCTTTTCCATAATATGGTGTTTTGTTTTCTGTTTTATTTGTCATATATTTATAATTTATTTTCTGAGCATTGAAAATGTAAAACAAATTTAGTATCACCATCATGAAATTCATTTCATTCAAAAATGGGCTACTGTGTCGAACATGAGCATCGATGTCAGGGTAATTTCCTCGTGTGTTTTAGCACTTTTTGGGATGACTGTGCCTTTTTAAATACTTGGAGCAATGCAATATATTTTGAAAAGGTGGAAACTTCCCTGTACACATAAACGTACTGGGATGGTCATTTTTTGAAAACGTCTATATTATTTTATGTTTTGCAGGATTGACATTGCGCGACGGGACTCCAACATATTGAACGACAAAGCCATGACCATTCGGTCAACAGTGGAAGGCTGCACGAAAGCCTGTCGCCAGATTTTGCAGTTGTTGCGAAAGGAAGCCGAAAAGACGGGCCTGTACGATTAATACTCTCCATCGTTGTATCTCGTGTTTTTATTTACAGTGGCTTGTGAATTGCAGCTTGTGGGATCGAAGCACAGGCCACTAGATTATTCTGGCTGTTGGAATGATTATCTCTCAAATTAAATTTTCTCAGTGCTTGTATGAAAATGACAAGCGCTAAATAAGAAAAAAATATTTATCGATTGAATTGTTTTGGAGTAACTATTGTGCAAGATAACTTTTGTTGGTTTTGGTTGACCAGCACCTGTATAACCTTCTTTGTGTATTGTCAGTGTGTGGATATTGAAATGCAGGATGGAATTGTCCACATATTCACAATAGTGACAGGCAAGAGGCACATAAAACCAATAGATGAACTTGAATGGTACTCACAGAGCACATAGTCTCACCTCAATAAAGATACCATCGTTAACTGAACACGCTACTATTATGGCCCATATACCTGTCATCCATGCAGCATGTTATTATGTCACATATGTAGCCATTGTCCATAGCTTTATTGATTTTATTAGAATATTTAACGACTTTTATGCACATTAAGGCTAAATTGCATCAATGAAGGTCCCATTGAAAAAACAATATTCCCCATGGCTAGTCGATCGTATGAAGTTTTGCATCGATCTGTTAAACGGTTCTGAAGAACGAGCCAAAAAAAAAAAAATTGGACGTTTTTATTTTCAATCCAATATTGCCGCCAGACTACATGACCGATGACCTAAATTTAATTCTTCACTCACAAAGGATCATGCATCAGATAAGCCTGGTGTTGGCTTAAAAGTTAAGGTGGCTGGCTTAAGATCTTAGGGTCTTGAGTTTGATCCCCCGTTAATCTATTGAATTGACACCAGGTGGGTTGACTCAGCCTGTCATCCTTCTGAGATCGGCAAAATGAGTACCAGCTTACTGGTAACGGGTCACTGCATCAGCGGTACAGCCATGCCACCAGAAAATGAAGCAGCCACAGTCTCTATATGAATGAATGAGTAAATAAAGTAGATCATATGTATGACGTTTAATATATGTATATATATATCTTCTTCTTCTTTCGCTGCTCCGTTAGGTCGCGCACAGCATCATCCGTATGATCCGCATATGATTTGGCTTAGTTTTTACGCCGGATGCCCTTCCTGACGCAACCCTGGTCGCCTCTTACGACACAGGATATGGTACACCTATCTAACTGGGGCATACACCGCGCCAGTGGACATACCAAGGGGAAAAAAAATATATAATATATAGATATAGATGAACCTGAGTTCGATTCCGGTCTGGGCCTGTAATATTTCCACATATATATGGAAATATTACGGGCCCGACCGGGAATCAAACTCAGGTGTGTGTGTGTGTGTGGGGTGTGTGTGTGTGTGTGTGTGTGTGTGTGTGTGTGGTGGGCAATTGAGTGTGTGTGTGTGTATATAATTTTGGGATAAGGATTTTGATTTGACCAATTGTAGCTGGAATACCACTTCACTCATGACATTATTATCACGCTGTATACCCCATGGGGAGTTGATGACATTTGCGAAGTTTTTCAATTTTTTCGTTAAGTGATTTCAGAGAAAACTATGTCCAAATTTTTTTCCCTTTAATCCAACTGCTTTACCATGTGACCTTCGACATCAGAGTTATCAATAAAGTATTCTCCATGGGGAGTCAACTGAACTGAAAATAAATAGAATGTTCATAACCCGTGAAAAGTGTAGCCGCCAAGAGCTCGAGGTCATGTGACCGGCACCATCTTGGTTAGCACTCCTTAGCTGACTTGCATTGTGGATCCAGTTTGTTTTGAACGTGTCCCAGATTGAAAAAGCCAAATAAATGTTAAAATTTTGTGTGGCAATAAACTGCTCCACTCAATTATGGAAAGACTTTTCTCAGGTATCACAGAGTGCACCAGTACTCTCTGTGTCGGGATGGCATGGAACAAAATGGCCACCCATTCTGCGACATACAAAACTAAAGTTGGAATATCTTCTCGAATAAGTCACTTTGGCTACATATGAGAACCTACTTTGCTTGTTTAGCTGATTGTTGAGGCAGGGATCACTTTTCAGTTCTCTAGACCATGGAAAAAGTCGCCTGGTGTTGGCTTAATGGTTAGGGTGGTGGGCTTGGGATCCAAGGGTCCTGAGTTCAAATCCCACTTGGCTGTTGAATTGACACCAGGTGGGGTTGACTCAGCCTGTCATCCTTCTGAGGTCGGTAAAATGAGTACCAGCTTGCTGGTATCCAGTGTTGGAGTGGAGACCTGTCCAGGATTGTGCCCAATAGCCCAGGAGACTGCTTAGGTAGCACCAATGCTCTGCACAGAGTTTGGTCCCAATGGATGGATATATATATATATATATATGTATATACATACACACATATACAGAAGCACATTTGTGACTTACCTGTATTCATCAGCGCTAATTGTTTTGTTACTTTGACTTTAATATAATCGAGATCGAGATGTGGGCAAAAGAAAATATGCCACCTAAAAATCTGGCTGGAAATCCAAGGCAAGTGGTTTAATGAGAGCATGTATGCTCTGTCAGGCTGGCAGTTCAACTTTCCCGTCCAGTTTTTATATGTTGTCTTGTCTTGCTGTTCAGCTCCAACTGATGATATTTAAAAAAAAAAAAAAAACACTTGTGCTCAGTTCCTTTTTAGCTCGCCTGTTCGAAGAACAGAGAGCTATAGCGATACCCCCGGTGTGAGCATCAGCGTCAGCGTGAGCATGAAAATGTTAAAGTTTTGGTGCAAGTTATTTTTTCCTTTCTAATGTTTTTATCTACCACACTATTTTTTATACGCCCCGATATATATATCGGGGCGTATTATGTGATTTCCGTCCGTCCCTGTCCGCACTCTAACCTCCAAAGTTTTCAACTTTCACGTTTCATATTTGGTACATAGGTACAGACTGTGGAGACGGTGTGTCGCGACATACGTTCGTCATCTAAAGTGGTTGCTGTTTTCCATCCGTTCCTGTCCGCACTCTAACTCCAAAAGTTTTCAACTTTCACGTTTCATATTTGGTACATAGGTACAGACTTGTGAGACGGTGTGTCGTGACATATGTTCGTCATCTAAAGTGGTTGCCATGGCAACCAGGATGCTGTTTTCCATCCGTTCCTGTCCGCACTCTAACTCCCAAAGTTTTCAACTTTCACGTTTCATATTTGGTACATAGGTACAGACTGTGGAGACGGTGTGTCGCGACATACGTTCGTCATCTAAAGTGGTTGCTGTTTTCCATCCGTTCCTGTCCGCACTCTAACTCCAAAAGTTTTCAACTTTCACGTTTCATATTTGGTACATAGGTACAGACTGTGGAGACGGGTGTCGCGACATACGTTCGTCATCTAAAGTGGTTGCTGTTTTCCATCCGTTCCTGTCCGCACTCTAACTCCAAAAGTTTTCAACTTTCACGTTTCATATTTGGTACATAGGTACAGACTGTGGAGACGGTGTGTCGTGGCATACGTTCGTCATCTAAAGTGGTTGCCATGGCAACCAGGATGCTGTTTTCCATCCGTTCCTGTCCGCACTCTAACTCCCAATTTTTCAACTTTCACGTTTCATATCTGGTTATTTATGTGTTGGGTCTGACTTCTGATTTGCAGTATATATATATATATATATATATATTTGTCAGACATCCCCCTCCCCCCAAGCACCATCCACCCCATTCCCTCCCCCCCCCCCTTCCACCATTCCCCAATCCTCCCCACAACCCCTGATCCACCAGCCCATACCCAGCATTCCCACCCTTTCCCCACTCCTGGAGAAAGTAGGCATGGTGAAAGATGCCTATTGCACAAAAGATAAAAAAACGTGATCGTTTTTCATTCTAAATTGCATTCAAACGCATGACGGAAATCACTTTCACCTAGCATCGAGTGCTAACCAAGATGGTGTCTGGGAGATACACTGTGGGCTGTGTTGTGAAAGGCAATGAGCATTCTATCTATTTTTAGTTGTGGGGGAGTCCTTCCCATATTTAAAACTTTGCATTTATCCGACAAGTTGTTGCAAAGAAACATTTTTAAAGGGAAAATATATACACACAAAAACAGGGAAGTTGCAACTGTCTTGCATCCCCCTTGTGGGGAGAGACAGATTAGCAAAATTATATAAATCCTGGTTCACGCAAGGAAATTTTGTATTTGCTTTGAAAGAAGGTCCATCATGCCTTTTCTGCATCCACCCCCAACACAAACTCTATTGCCCTTATCCACAAGCATGCACACCATCAGACAACCCCACCCACAGTAAATCCATGCTGGCTATTATTGTTATCCCATGACATGTCATCCTTCCTGGGCTTTGTATTTTGGAATCAGACAGACAGTCCCGACTGTCTGTGCATCGCTGTAGCTCTGGCGCTCTGTTATGCACTGTGGTCTGCACATGCCATACCCACATCCCCCCCCAATGCACACCGTATGCATCCCCCCTCCAACACGTGGCTGTCCACACACGACCCGCACAACACCCCCCCCACCCCAACCCCAGGCACTTCGCCGTTCTCACACGCCCCATACATCTAGAACTCCCTTCTCACACATAACAACTCCTATCTAATGCTTTGTTATAGTTAGAATTTGGTATAGTTTGACCTGATGATGAACTTTGATGATTGTCGTGAGTAGAACGTGATTGGTTCGGCATAGGCAGGATTCTATAAGTGTGAGTGGGGAAAGGAGTTTCACAATCACTTGCTGAGCTTTGTCCTTTGGATGGAAGTTTGCTTTGACTTGAATTTCCCCTCCACCCCCCCCTCCTCTGCCTACTCCCCTCCTACCTCTTGTTCTGAAACTTTGTAGTGGTGATGTGGACCTGAAGATGCTTGTCCCACAACAGTTTTGTGGGCCATCTGATTGGCAAAGCTGGACGAAACCTCAAAGCAGTGGAGGAAGAATCTGGAGCAAAAGTGGTCATTTCACGGCAAGTGTTTATGCAGAAATCCAGTTGTTGGAAAGTTCACAACGTTTGAGTTGTATTTAAAATGTATCTTTGTTTCATTGAGGTTGTTGCACACCTCTCCCCCCCCCCCCCCCCCTCTGTTATTATGTGTTGATGTACATTTCACCATGTTCTAGACTTTTGTGGAGCAGTAAAAGATGCTTTCAACTACTGTCAAGGTTAAATTTTGGATGACTGCAAGTCGACCTGAAAGTCAGTCACTAACCAGTTTACAATCGGAGAAATAGAATGAATAGTCCCAAGTGGGATAGACAGACGTTCATCTCCCGATGGAGGGTGGCCATATTTGGGCTGCATTAGATGATAGTGTTTTCGGGGACTTGGTGTCTTAGCAGTCTTAGAGGGTCTTCGGGGTCTTCAAGGTTTAAATTGAACAACAAAACATCTCGTGAGATGACAGAATATCATGAAATGTGATGGAGATACAAACATAGATTACGTTTTGAGTTGATTGGCAAATTATCTCACCACCTGTATGGAAATAAAAAAAGGGTTCCATTCGTTTTTGCACATCGACATTATAAATCATGCCGAGCTTCTAAACGATCCGTTGAGCCTCCTCGGAGGAGTAGGGAAAAAACCCCCCCAAAATATGTTAATGGACCCATTGCTGGAAGGACTGACTGAAGAAAAATTTTATGGCTTTAACGCCTCCTCCCGACTTTATCATAGACGAGCTAAAATTACCAAGCACCACGTACGTCCTGAACCATGAAGTGAAAATAATCTGGAAGCTGAGAGTGCCAATGTTGGGCTGGTGGACGTTGTAGCAACTGGAGTGATAAAGCAGCATTTCACTTTAATGTTGACAGCAATATGAGGAAATATTACAACTAACTACAAGAGGAGGTTGTGTGGGGTTCATTGACAATCCTTAAAAGAGCTTTTGGAACAAAGATATGACAGCAGAGCATGCTCCAGTGCTAAAACACCAATTCTTCTTCACTTGGTTCTTCAAATGTGATCTTAGTAAAAACTAGAGTGCCACCAGAGTGCATACCTCCGCAAGCCTGAACAGTTTGTTTTGTAGCACACTGATGGGCCGGATATGGATCCGGACCTGAACCAAAATCGAATCGGCTTGTTCTCGTCACCGAACCAAACTCATTCCCCAAGTTTTGTCATGACTTGTCCACAACGTTCTGAAATATCATGCTATATATTGTTTTTGGCCCCATCTCTCAATGGTGAAAAATCACTTTCAAACAAAAACAAAAATTCCCAGATTCGGATCTTAACCAAAGTCGAATCGATGCGTCCTTGTCACACACCCATCCTGTCCACCAAGTTTCGTCCATTCATGAGCTGTTGTGCTATGTATTGTTTTTGGCCCTATCTCTCGATGGTGAAGAATCACTTAAAAAAACAAAAACAAATTGTCGTATCCAGATCTGCACCAAAATCTAATTTAATTATTGTCATACACCTAACCGCTCCACTAAATTTTCTCCGAATCCGTTCACAACCTCTTGACATCCTGTTCAGACAGAGGTGAAAACAACTTCCATCCACCTTCGATGGCAGAGGTAACAAGGTGGATACTTTGGCTGTTCGGAGGGCTCCGTTTCACCCCCTGGCACTTGTGCCTTGACTTCGTGCAGAACTGTGCCAGTGATGCAAAATATTTTTCGCCTTCTCTGCTTCTAAAAGTACAAGTTGGAACAAAAACCTGGTGTTTGCTTAGTGGTTAGGGTGGCGGCTTGGGATCCTAGGGTCCTGAGTTCCAGCCCCGTTGGCCGCTGAATTAAAAATACACCATGAGGTTGACTCAGCCTGTCATCCTTCTGAGGTCGGCAAAATGAGCACCAGTGTACTGGTAAGGGGGACACTGCATCAGCGGCATAGCCGCGTCCCAACCAATGATGCAACCAGCAGCCACAGGCTGTACTCGATAGAGAGAGAGAGAGTTGGAACAAGAAGGCCTCAGCCCACAGTGGAGCCTCATGAGACCTCAGATGATGGCCTTGCAATGTTGAATTCGGACATACCAAGGGAAATACTTCAGATGTTTTGGAATGCACAGTTATCATTCTTTGATTTTGAGATCATCTTATGCTGGGTGTTGGCTTCATGGTTAAGGTGGCTGGCTTAAGATCTTAAGGTCTTGAGTTTGATCCCCTGTCGTGCCCTTAAATAACACCAAATAAGTTAACTTGGCCTGTCATCCTTCCGAGGTCGGCAAAACGAGGAAGGGCTTACTGGAAACGGGCACTGCATCAGTGGCACAGCTGCATTCCCAGCAATGATGATTGTAAGAATCTATGGGTCTGTCCAGGAGAATAATTACTCAATGGTAAGACCAAGTTGTTCAAATAACGAATTCACCTCATGATTGCTTGAACAGGTTTGGAGGACTTGCTTGGCATTTATTCTGGTTATACAAGATAAGTATTTGATCCTTTATTGGAGAAGAGTGGAAAGAGAAGCTCTATGGCCTTATTTTGATTGTTTCCAAATTACTGAAGAATGGTGTCCATCCTGCCTGTTGGGGTGCAGCACTTGACACCAAAAGTTGAAGTCATCAAAATCAGATTGTTGAACATCCTCTTTTGACCTGTTGGAAATTGTGCAGTATGTAGATGTTCACTAAGTAAAATCTGAAGTCAGTTAATGTCACTCACCTGCTGCCTTGTAGTATAGTTTATTGTTTTTAACCAAAGGGCTAGGGGTATGATTCCTGGAAAAAAAAAGTTGGTGTCAGGAAACCTCAGCTCAAACCCCTCATGGCAGTTGTAAAGCATGGGTTTGGTGCAGCCACAAGTACCACATGGGCAAGTCCATCTGCCTACGATAAAACGAATGGTGAACACCCCAGAGGAAATGAGCTGCACAGGCAAAATGACTCTACCTGTGATTGCAAACAATCCCAAATTGCTCTTATATCCCGATTAGTTTAAATGGGAACAAACAAACATTCCAGATAAGAATTATCAATGGTACGATGATTGGAAGGAGTGGAGAGGTTGTTAAAATGTTGACCCGAAGAGTTGATATTTGTTGTCTTCAAGAAACGATTATATTATGGAAAGGTAAAAATGCAAGGGTTGTTGGTGTGGAGTTCAATAGGATGTTGGTGTTGTCACAATGATTTGTCCAAAAAAATGGTAGAAGTAAAGCAATGTAGTTGCAGAACTCGAACTGCACTGGGAAGAGTGCATACCTCTGCCCAGCTGAACAGTTTACGTTTTGTTTCCCACTGATAGCCCAGAGTGTAAATTAAGAAAATGTGTCCCTATCTACAATCAATCCATAAAACTCGACGTCATGAAAATCGGAAGAAAATTATTCAAGTTGTGATCAAAAAGGTGTTTTTGTTAATTGGATCCCAATCCCCCAACCCCCCCAAAATAACTGTCAGAAATACGAATCAATTATCAGATGCACAACTTCAGTACACAGTACACAGTTATGATGCAAGAACATATGTGAAGGTCAAGCAGTCTTTGAGATCCCACATTGCCAAAATTGAATGATTACAAAAAATACATCTCTTTAAAAAAAAAAAAAATTCAGAACTGCTATTTCACCTTGACTTTTTACCCAGAGGGGTGTGCTGTAAATTAAGCACAAATGCGACTAGCTCTAGGCTATCTAGAGGGAATCAGACAAACCTTTTGAGTTTTGGTGAAAAAAAAGTGAAAATGATAATTGTGTCGTGACCTTAAAATTAGGTCAAGGTCAAAAAAGCCAACCCTGCATGCTTTATATTCCCATTGTTGAGGCAAAATTTAATTCTGGAAGTCCTCAGACGGCAGAAAAAAAGGGAGACAACCTAAATGGTGGTTTAATACTCCTAGCCCTTTGGGGTGTAAAGATCTTGACCTTTAACACAGATGGGTGTGATGTAAATTAAGCTTAAATGTGCTTTGCTCTAGACCAGGGGTTCTTAACCTTTTGATGATTCCAGACCCCCAATGGATTGCCCAACATGGTCCCATACCCCCTTCACTTGACTGTCAAAATCATCATCACCAGGCCTATTAGTCGACAGTATGAATTCCAAAGATGTCAATAGCTTGAATTTATTTTAGATATGGATAGCTAGGAATAGAACATGAAGCAATCATAAGCATTTATCATATATATTTACAAAAAAAAATAATAATAACAGAAATTACAAATATACAAACTGAATAACAGTGAATATTGAATAACAGTGCTAGTTATAATCTAACATTCTAACCAACTATAAATTAATAAATCAAATATACACAAATATTCAGAGATCAAGTTCCATACCCCCGGCATTTAGTTCCCATACCCCCAAGGGGTATGGATACCCCCGGTTAAGAACTCCTGCTCTAGACCATCGAGTGAAGACAATTTTGTTACAATCAGACAAACTTTCGCGTTGTGGTGAAAAATGTTTAAATGTCTACAATTAGGTCATGACCTTAAAATTAGCTCAAGCTCAATAAAAATGTCAACCCCGTGTACTAATTGTGTGTGTAGTTTCTGAGAAGAAAGCAAATACCTCTTTTGGGGGGGCAACACCCCCATAAACTCCCTCTGTAGACCCCTGAGACCCTGTTTTTTCTCAAAAACAACAAATATATTTTTTTTTCAATGCTATGAACAAGCTTTGGTACATCATGGGTGATGAAGGTTGTAGTCAAGTTTCATCGAAATTGTGTCATTTCTGAGAAGTAAGTAAATACCACTATTGGGAGCAACCACCCTGTAAACTCCCTCCATCGATCCCCTCAGATCCCGATTTATTTACTTACTTACTTTTTTTTTTAACACTGTGAACAAACTTTGGTACATCACGGGTGATGAAGATTGTGGTCGTTTAATCAGAATTGCATGTGTAGTTTCTGAGAAGAAAGCAAATACCTATTTTTGGGGGCAACCCCCATAGACCCCTTTTGGGACAGATATATGTATATTTTTATGCCATGAACGAACTTTGGTACATACTGGTTGATGAAGGTTGTGGTCAAGTTTCATCAGAATTGCATGTGTAGTTTCTGAGAAGAAAGCAAATACCTATTTTGGGGGGCAACCCCCATAGACCCCTTTTGGGACAGATATATGTATATTTTTAATGCCATGAACGAACTTTGGTACATACTGGTTGATGAACATTGTGGTGAAGTTTCATTGAAATCGTATGTCTAGTTTCAGAGAATAAGTTGCAAGTATTTGTGGACGGACGGACAAAGCGCCATCCCATTTGCTCCCCGTAACTACGCTCCAGGTGAGCTAAAAATTGGGGCTGTCAATTGTAGAAACAAACCATACAACAGCAATTAACCTTCCCCTATGCTATTGGAGGTGGCTTGATTAAAAAATAAAAAATAGAAATAAAAATGTTATCCAGATCGGATTGTCACCCAAATCAAATAAATTAGTCCCTGTGTCACCCATCCAACCTGTCCACCAAGGTTTGTTTGAATCCATTCATAACTTTTTGAGATATTCAGCTTACAAACAAATGAAAAATCACTCATGGAGTGACACTTGGCGAAATGAAACGGAACGGCACTCGGGAGAGTGGATACCAATGCCAGGTTGAACAGTTTACATTTTGTATCCCACTGATAGGTCGGATCTGAATCCTGGCCTTAACCAAAATCGAATCTGCTTGTTCTCGTCACCTGACCAACTTATCTACCTGGTTTTTGCCATAACTCGTCCAAAACTTTTTGAGATATCATGCAATATCAATTTTCGCCCCCATCTCTCGATGGTGAAGAATGACTTAAAAATTAAATGATTCTCCAATCCGGATTCGGATCTTCACCAAAATTATGCATTGCCGTCCTTGGCCAGTCACTGACATATGCAAAAAAAAATTCAGAAAGACTGCTTGAAAACTGTGGCCAAAAATCATGTGACAAACACAAATGCTACAGACCAACATACTTGGTGAAAAGAAAAAAAAATTCGCCAAGTAACAGGCAGATGGTTGAAGACATAACTTTCGTTCACTTTCAGTGACGGAGGTAATGATGTTGAAAATTATTATGGGAAAATTATTGGCAATCAATGTATGCATCCAAGTCTAGGCAAAGAACAAAGATCATTTTTTTGGATATACGATAAGATTTGGTTGAAGTACGAAGTTGCAAAGAAGTGGTTATCGGTGGAGAATTGAATTGACCTGTTGAGAAACCAAAGTGAAGTAATGGTTTCCATGGTGGTTTCAGATCTGGTAAAAGGAATGAGGCAAGAGTGGTGATATTAGAAATGGTAGAAGGGATGGATAGGTCCTCAATACCTACTTCAACAAAATAAAAACTTGTGACATAAGTTTAGTTGCAAAGAGCCAGATTGATAAAATCTATTAGTGCAAGGGAATTTTATAAGAAGGGTAAGCAATGTGAAAGTAATATCCAGTGCAGAATTGTTGACTCTGCATCGATAAACAGTTATTGGTTTTTAATTGTAAATAATAAGAAAAGGAAGGGCCTCGAGTGAAATATGCATGTAAAAGTGTGGAAGCTTAAAGATGTCAAAGCAGAAGAAAAATTTCAAGAGGATCTGAAAAATGAAATTAAGTTTGTAACTTCTGAAGATGAAGATGGGATGTGGACTAAATTGAAAAATCATTGGATAAGGACAGCCAGCAGTATTTGAAGAATATCCACTGGCAAGTTTCAAAAGGAACAAAAACATGGTGGTGAAATATTTGATTTGATGGACTGTATCGTACTCTGTACAGAGTATTGGTGCTCCCGTCCAGAGCAGTTTAGTGGCAATTGTTATTCTGGGTGGTTTGCCATAGCTTTCCCAACGTTTTGTCTGTGCTTTATCCCTTTAAATGCTGAGCGTCAAGAAAGGAAGCAGCACTCATTAAAAAAAACGGTCTTTTGTTTGACTCGGCCAGGGTTTGAACCACCGACCTCGGAGCAGACATTCTCTAACCATTACGGCACCAAGTTTGGTTGGTGAAATAGTTGAGTCCAAGAACTGCTCAAAACAGAAGAAAAGCTTTGAAAAAGTGGCAGAAAAGTATGATCCTCAAGATAAAGAAGATTATAAATGTTTGAAGAAGGGAATAGAGATAGTAAAAAAAGGTTTATGAAGAATGGGGTAAAGGCTAAACCACATAAGTCAGTAATAAAATTTTCAAAATAGCCAGGGTGATGGTAAAAGATAGATGAGATGTTGGTGGATGGAAGTTGATTGCTTGAAAAACAAAAACAGACATCTGATGAAAAATATATTGATGAGGAATGGAAAGATTACCTTGAAAAGCTCTTGAATGAAGAAAACTACTTCTTTGAATTGTAAGAGCCATTACAGGGGGAATGATCTATTCTAACCGAAAATTTCCAACCGTACAAGTATGGGTGGAAATGGTTCAATGGTAAACACCTTGGCCAATTCCTCTTTGTGACTGATGCAATAATTTCACTGGGGCCTAATCATGGCCTGACTGTAATACATAATCAAAATTTCCATGCCCTCCATCCCCCCCCCCCAATCACCTCTGCCTGAGCCAAAACTGCACCTAATCCCACCTGGCTTGCATCTGTGTTCAGGGTAAAGGTCCCGACATTGGTAGGGTAAGCTAAAACGGGTGCGGATGTCAAACCAAACACCCCTTTAATTTGAGGAAGGCATTGTTGCACTCCCATGCCCAATTAAACCTCGTCCCCTTCTCCATAAGCTGGTGAAGGAGCCTGGCCATCGATGCAAATTTCACCACAAAGTGCTGGTCTCTCTCTATCGAGTGCAGCCTGCGGCTGCTTAAAGTGCTGGTAATAGGAGTAGAGTCCCCAAAACCCACGTACCTCTTTGAACTACGAGGCACGGGCCACCTTGCTACCACCGTAATTTTACCTGGGTCAGTTTTCACCCCCTCTTGACCTAACAATTGACTGAGATGGGGCATCTCTTTTGCAAACAAAGCACACTTTCTGGGACTATTTCAAACCTGCCTATCTGAGGCACTCAAACACCTGATCCAAATTGTTTATGGCTCAAGTAAACGTTTTAGCGTGCACCAGGGTGTCATCCAGGTACACCAGGCATGATTGCCACGGCATGCCATTTAGTACACACTCTATCACTCTTTCAAAGGTGGCATGGGCGTTACACAAACCAAACGGCATCACAGTGAACTGATACAATCTCTTACCTTTGTAAAAAGAGGTTTTCTCTTTCCCTGTCTTATCCATCTCCACTTGCCAATACCCACTCTTAACGTCCATAGTTGAGAACCAATTTGAAGCCACAATGGCATCAAGGGTATCGTCAATTCTAGGCAGGTCGGTGCGAGTGAATGTCGCATTGTTCAGCTGGTGATCGTCTACACAGAAACACGTGGTCCCATTCTTATTGTTAACCAGTACAACCAATGACAACGAAGCACTTTCCAAGGACTATGACACCGTCAAGCATCTTTTTCTACCTGCTCATCAGCTTCCTCCCTCCTGTTCCAGGGGAGCCATTGAGCAGGCTGAAGAATAGGCTTGTCCTCATTGGTGGTGTTCTGATGTTTCACCAGGCCCCTGCATCCTGTCCTTGGCAGACAAAGTAAAGACTTCTAAATGACAATCAATTGATTTGTGTAAGGCTTCCTGCTGCATCTCTAAATCTATGCTAGTACGATTTACCATCTCGCAAATGGGGCCAGGCAAATTCCTTTCGGTCTCTCGAGACTCCCTCTTGTGCCGGTCCGGTTGGATGTTTTCATCTCTAATCTCCGCAATGTTTGTAACTGGGTACAGCCTGCTACCTTCGTGTCACGTCCTATAATATGTGGTTCTGTACCAAGGTTAACATACTGTTACTGCCACAATATTTTTTTTGTATACATTGTCAAGGCTCGTATGAGAGCTAGCACACAACGCACAGCAAGGGGGGCATGAGACGAGAGGGATGGGAGAGGGAAGGACAAAACAGTGGGGAACAGAGACATTAGATCTGTGGAAGGGAGAGGGATGGGGGGTGGGGAACACGGGGCATACAAGATGGACACTGCAGGGACTTTCAGGAAGGAAAGCAGGGAATTTGAAGGAGGTGGGTTTGGGGTGGATTAACGGGGATAGAAAAGGTCGAGGTTTTGGATGGGGGAAGATAGGTGATTGTGAACTGCTGTTTTGAAGGCCTGGAGGGAAGAAAGGGATTGAAAAGAGTGTGGGAGTTTATTCCAAAGG
>CM068959.1:106708955-106729980 GCA_035128595.1 Eptatretus atami
ACATCAGTTTTTGATTCTCCCACTCGACAAAGTGAAAGGGATCTGACTTACGCATGTACTTAACGTTGATAATGACTTTTGGGGACTGTATGTTGAATGCAAATATGCGGTTCTTCCAGATCCGCTAACAATTTCCATCATGAAAAGTGTGTTCGAGCATGATTTGCCACAAAGTTATCTTAATTACGTGTCTGCTGCACCAGAAGTCCCAAAGTTTTTGAAAACAGAAATCATCTCAAACTTAATGACAACCTCGTTAACGGCTATGGAAATACGGATGGAAGCCCTACTGAAGACTACTCCTCGTCTGCAATGCATTCCATACAGACCGAGATTATAAACATTTCAATTTTCACAAAAAACTTGATTTGCAATCCGAGATAGTTTAATAACCCTTCGCGGTCTGATAAGTGAATACAGGTGAATTGAAATGGAACTTAAAATTATAACCTGCTGCGAAGCCGTGTGATAGTCAACGGACTCGGTTGCCCATAAACAGGGTCCAGACAAACAGGATTTTGGTAACGATGAACTTAGTGGTCCGAATTATTAATCTTCTTAATAATCCCTATGAAACCCAATTATACATGTATAAACCGTTCCGTATGCTTCCTTGAAGGCCATTGACCAAATCGGTCATTTACACTTGACCCTTGTAACCCTTTGATCCCGAGGCGAAAATGTGAAAAGGGCTCAGAAAATCTATAGGTAGTAACTAGTTATTATCATCGTGTCAAGTTAGACTCAATCGGACGAGACGTCTAGGAGATAGATAAATATAAATTGTTTCATATACGGATAGACAGTAGACACAGTACAGATCGGACAGACAGCACGGAGCTGGAGGACATCGAACGGTTTTATTAGGTGCAGCAAGCTGTTAGGAGATAGCCACCATTATAACGACTAGGTATTGTTTGTGGGGCCGGGTAGCGGTGGTGAGCACTGACAGCTAATGGAGCTCAGTTAGAGTCGGTGGGCGTCCACTAGACTTCGCTGGTAATTTTAGGTCATCACCCCGGATAACCTCGGAAGCCGTTACGCGGCTCTCTGGTCTCGGGGACCGAAGTGGTCGCAATTAGGTCGACCAGCTGGCGCTAGGGTATCGTTATTTCCTTTCAATTACTTAATATACCCACGTCGTCCCAAGCTTACCGTGTGGAAACTTCCACCCTCGGCGGAAGTTCGAGGGCGGGAACGATGCAATAATGGCAGGTTACTCGGTGCTCGACCACGTGCGTATACCCGAGCGGCACTGGAGGAGATCGTTCGCAGATGCATTGGTCTCCTGTTCGGCTCCAAATGCACAACTGCGGCAGCAACGGCCTTTTAATCCACACAGGCCGCATCGGTGGGAACTCAATGATAATGACCATACACAGAAATAGGACCGGATACATTAACAGGGGAATATATCATTTACAATGTGTGGGGGGGGGGCGGGGACACACTAAGAGCAGAGTTTAAGAACCTGAGTTCAAGCAAATATCGCAATTCACTCGTACAAGTGACGCTAGTACTTAAGCAATTCCTAAACAGTTGGACTTGTCGGCACACACGACAGTCACACAGACCACGAACACACACTACACACACTACACACACAGGCCACACGACTTCACATCACCATACAAGCTCATACACCAGATAAGGAGATTGGACCCTCACGTTCTTTATTTGATCTCCTTCAGCTCAGAGGGAATTCGAGACCTGGTGAGGGCGCAATCCGTAGGCTGCTCCCGGTCAAAGCACCACGCTCGCCCACCTTTCGCACGTACCGCACCTTTCCGGTTAGATTGCATCCAAGTCGCCATAAGAATCGCACCAGGGGCAGGACGAACTCCGGTAGGGAGGCGAGACGAGGCGATGCTTCCCGTGATGAGATGGTCACTCTCGTCGTTGGGCGCCACACGAGACTCCTCGGATGCGGCGTGGCTGCAGCTCTAAAACGACCGACCCAGGGACCGATAAATACGCGTCCAGCAGACTGGGGGAACACAGGAATTCATTCCTTTCTTGATTTTCTTCCTGCGTCTTCTCGGGCTCGCCGAGTTCCGTCTCATCACGCTGGGCCTGCTCTTCATTAGGGCGGACCGTTGGTGTCGCGGCTCGCCTTCTCGCTTGAGAGGACTCCTCGTGCTCTGATTGCTCGTCGCCCCATTGGCCGCATTAAAATGACGATACCCTTATTTGGCGACCAGCGCCAAGAACGAAACGCTTCGTGAGCTCGCGATAGAGCATCCGGACAAGCCACGAGCATGAGTGTTGTTGTTTGGCGTTTTGTTGATGTTAAAGGCCCCTGACTGGCTCACAGTTACCTCCGTGTCAGCGCTTATTGGACACTTAATGTCCCCACTTCGACTTGGGGGACGGGACCCTAACTAGAACCTCACTCACCGGATAACTGTTCTGTAGGGACCTTTGAATGCTTGAGTGCAGTCAGCTTCCAGATTCGCAATCAGTTATATCAGCGAGCTGGACCCAAAAAGTTAGAATCAAAACACAAATGAAAACTTCCACCCTTGGTGTAAATTAACCATTATTGGCCGGCTGCATCTTTCTATATGGATCTACACGTAAACATTTAAAAACACACGGTTTACATTCGTGGGTGAAGCGTATTGTGGTGAGTCATCCGGCGATTCCTGTCTCATAGTCTCTGATTTCAAAATGTGGCCGGAAAACTACTTCAATTACACCGATGCCGTCCATTCCTTCATTCTCCTTCTATTCCTTCCTATCATCTTCTTTCTTTCCTTTCCTTCCGTCAATAAATGAAGAGAACGGAACCTCTTAACCCTCCGTGTTTTCCTTCGTTTCTAGTTTTGCTGTTTAGTTTTTTGTGTTATTGGTTTAGTTTTGGTGTTTATTGATTTCGCTGTTGGGGAAGTAACCGTCAGTCCCTGACGGGGATTTTGGGATTTTTTTAAGCGGGCTAGTGGGCTAGTTTCACTGTCGTAGGAACTTTTCATTCCTGCATCGGTCGAGATAATTAATTTAATATTTATTTTTTAATACTTATCTTGTTATTCCTCGACATTTGATGTTTTGATAAAAATATAATTACAAATATAAGGGATTAGAGCGGGGGGAACGATCAAAGGGCTTGTTATGTTTTTATTTATTTTTTTAATTTTCGCCCGAACTGACTATAAATCATCGAACCAAAGAATGAACACCCATATATTTCCCAATGTTAATAATGATGACGCATCAAATGTTGGATTATGTAGGCGCGTAAACGAAATGTCTCTCTCTGTGCCGGTGTCGTCTGAAACAGCGCCTCTTATGATTCATTACTGTATATGTGTCTGGTATTTTTACCTGCTGAATGGAAGTCAGTACGTGAGCCGAGCGGTACGTGATGCCTGACAACCGGTGCTCTTGCGAAAAACTACCAGGCGGCCGGGACACACGACGGGATCCACAACGCGCACGACACGACGGAGCTGTGACACACGGCGGGACACACGGCCCCGGTGAGTCGTACCGACGGGCGACCTCGGGCGGCGATCCTTCGCCCAGGGACCACTGGCTGGGACCACGCTCAGGGACCACGGAGAGAGACCCACGACGGGATCACGGCCGGGACCACGACGGGACCCGGATGGACCACGGTGCGGCGGACCACGGCTGGACCAGGAGGAGGATCAATCGGCGGTGACCACGGTACGAACATCTCGACTTCGGGACCACGGTGGGGACCACTCGGCGGGGACCACGACGGTGGACACGGCATGGGACCCACGACTGGGTGACCACGTGCGGTGACCACGACGGGACCACGGCGGACCCGCTTTGTGGGACCACGGGACGGACCAGCTGCCCGGAACCACTGATCGGGACACGGAGGACCACGGCGAGACCACGGCGCGGCGGGACCACTGGCATGGTGGAGGACCACGACAAGGGCGGACCCGGCGTGGACCACGACGGGACCACGGCGGGACACAAGGATGGGACCACGGCGTGGACACGGACTAGGCTCCTGGGGATCCACGACGGGACCACGGGCGGGACCCACGGAGGGACCACGGTAGTGGGGGACCACGGCGGGACCACGGCGGCGACCAGCGCGCGCTATGCATAACTCGCACCGGGAACCCGACCGGGAGGTGTGACCATCGGCTCGGGCCACACGGGCGGGGACCACCTGGCGGGGCCACGACGGGACCACGGCGGGACCACGACGGGACTCACCGCCGGGACACCACGGCGCGGGACCACGGCTGACGGTTTACACCACGACCGGTATCACAAGCGCGGACACCTCGACGGACCGCGGATACGGAGACACACGGACGGGGGACACACGGCCGGGATAACCGACGGTACACCACACGGCGGAATAACACACAGGACCGGAGACACACTCGACTCGGAGCATCGAGTACGGGACACACGGCGGTCACAACACCGATGCTCGGGACACACGGTCAGGTGGACCACGGCGGGGTACAGCGACCACACGTGGGCACGCACGACCCGGGCACTCACGGCTGGGACACCACGGACATTGCTGCGCCCAATCACGAGCGAGAGCACACCTGTACACAAGCGTGGGACTGGGCATGAGATGTGACGCTGCTCGGACTGGAAAGCGATGAGGTTGTGGGGACGCGGATACTATGCAGGAGATCGGGACGCGGGAAAGCGGGGTCATGTGGACGCGATAACGCGATGTGGGACTGTGGGACGCGGAACGCTGATTGTGGTGATGTGTTGGGTATTGCTAATGCCGACTGTTGGGCGAATGATAGGAGCGCACGACATAGCGGAATCGATGCGTTGGGACATGCGGCGCTGGGACGTGTGCGACCGTCGATGTTTTGGTGGAGCGCAGATTTTGGATGTGAGACGGGAACGTGAATGTTGGGATGTGGGATTGTGGGACGTGGAACGTCATGTGGACGATAGTCGCGACGAGTATGTGCTGGAACGGTGCATGTGGAATGTGGGACGTGGGAACTGTGATGAGGGTATGTGGCGGGTGCTGGAATCGGTGACGGCTGATGTGTGGATTGTGGACGCATGGAGAACGCCAAATTTGGGCTCGGCTGTGCGACGCTGGAACGTGATGGATCGGTGAAATGTGGGTACGCTTGGACATCGCGATGGGTGCTGGGCGTGAACGCATGTGGGCATTGTGGGTACGTGGAACGTGATGGTGGCACGTTCGGTACGCTGATGTGGGCGCACGCGGAAACCGCGATGTGGGGACGCGGAAGGCAAAGTGGGATGTGGACGCATGATGTGGAGGCGGTCAAGAAACATGATTGTGGGATGAATGGGTAAATGGACGGAAAACACTGAACTGCTGGAAGGATTGTGGCTACCCAACGCGAGGGTTAATGCCGATGTGGCATGCGGACGCTAATTGTGTGTATGTGGGCGTTGGAATCGCGACGGTGTGTCTGGTATGTCGGGACCGAACGCAATGTGGATCGTAGTGGATTGTGGGTCGACGCGGAACGCAATGTTGGGTATTAGGTGATGCTGGCGACGCGGCACAGGCAATGTGGGATTGTGGGACCCGGAAAATGCGGATTGGGACGCGGAGCGCCGATGAGGGAGTGGGCAGGCGCGGAACGCAGCCATGAGCGGCAATTGGATTGGCGCCGTGTAACGTGGATGTGGTGATGTGGAATGTGGGATGCGAACAATCATGATGTGGTGAAATGTGGTTGCACGCGGAATGCTGATGTGGGTATTCTGTAGAGACGTGAACGCGCCACATGATAGGGAACGTGGAACGGTCGCGAAACGCGATGATGCTAGCTGTGACGACGGGTATATTGCGACTGTGGGATGCGGAACGCAATGTGTAAGGTTCGCGTGTACGTGGATACGCGATGTGGGCATGTGGGACGCGGAACGCAATGGTGGGTTTTGTAGATGTGGGTTACTGCGGAACGCAATGTGGGTATGTGGGCAGCCCGGAATATGCGTATGGTGGGGCCCGCAGGACTGACGCAGATTCATGCTGGGAACCTAGCTGGAGACGCGGTAACGCGATTGTGGTATTGTGGTGGCTCGTGGGGATGTGATGTATTTGGTGATGTGGAATGTGGTATGTGCGAAACTATTGGACTGTGACATTGCTGGTGCAGGGAACGCGGAATGTGATGTGGGATTGTGGCGTGTGGAAACTCGGCACGAAGTGGGACGCTGGAGATATCGTGAAACGCCTTGATGTGGATGTGGGACTGGACAGGTGCATGTGGCGCGATTGCCGGAAGGACCGCAATGATCTCGCTGATTGTGGGACGCTGCGAACGCTGACTGATGGGAGAGATGTTCCAGGGAACTCGAACGCTAAATGTGGGATGTAGGATCTCGCTGGGGCAACGTCTGGGCAACGCAATAGTGGGATGATAGGCGTGACCCGGCCAACTCGCGGGAAGTGTGGGCCGGCGGAGCGCCGTATGTTGGGACTGTGGGTCGGCGGAACGCTCGGATGTGTGGGTATGTGGATTGTTTCGGACGTGGAACGCTCGATGTGGAGCATCTCGGCAAATGTGGATGCGAACATGATGATGCGATCGTGGGATGGGCGAAAGCTGTGAGTGTATTGTGGACGTGGAACGCGATTGTGCGGAGCATGCGACGCGATCACACGCGTCTGTGAATGTGGGACGCGGGAATGCGTATGTAGATGGTATCGCGAAGAACTCTATATGTGTTGATTGTGGGAACGTTGGTAACTAGCGATGTGGGATGTGGACGCGGAACACGCTCATGTATGGATATGGGTGGAGTGTGGGACGCGGAAACGCAATTCTTGTGGGTCGATGTAGAAAGCTGGGTGACGCGTGTACCGCAGTTGTGTGGGATGTGGGCCGCGGTATACATGCGCATGGTGGGTACGCGCTGAGCCGCGGTCAGCTGTGGGATGTGGGACGGCGGTAACGCCCGACTTGGGTGATCTTGAGGATTTGGGACGTGGGACGTGATGTGGGATGTGGAATGTGGAGCCAAACCATGCGAAACCATGAATGTGGAATGTGAGGTCGCGGAATGTGCTTGATGGAGATATGTTGGATCGTTGGAACTTGCCGCACTGTGTGGACGTGGAATGACGCGATTGTGTAAGGTGTGACGCGGAATGCGATGTGTGGATGCGGACGTCATATCGGTGTGATGTGCGGGCGCCTCTGGGACACGCGATGTAGCGCGATCGTGGGGACGTACGGAAGCGCTATGTGGGAATGTAGGATGTGGGACGGCGGAACGCATATAGTTGGATGTGGGACCCGGAATGCGATGTGGACGCGTGTTTTTTAGCGATAATGCGCTCAAACGACATGTGGTGATGTTGGGTGAACTGCGGAACGCGAATGTGGAGTGGGACGCGGAACGTGATGTTGGGATGTGACGTCGGAAGCCGATTGTGGGATTGTGGGGATCGCGTGAACGCGATAGTGTAATGTGGGACCCGGAAACGCGGATTGTGTGGATGTTGGGATCCCATTTGGTACGTCGGAGTACGCGATGTGGGATGTGGTGGACGCGGTGAACGGCGATCTGTGGATGTGCTGGCCGCTGGAACGCTCGATAGTGGAGTTTGTGGGATCGCTGGAACGCGATTGTGGGATCGCTGGGGATTGCGGAACGCGATGTGGGTAATGAGGCGCACGGATACGCGATGTGCGGATAGTTGGTGTACGCGGAACGGGGCGACTGTCGGGATGTGGGACGCGGAACGCGGATGTGGATGTGGGGAGGGGCGGACGCGATGTGGGATGTGGACCCGTCGAATGCGACTGTTGGGATGTGGGACGCGGACGCGATGTGGGATGTGGGACGCGGAATCGCGGATGTGGGTTCACGGCGGAAAGCAACTCGCCGGCAAAGCGATGTGGGCGTGTGGGACGCGGAACGCGATGTGGGACTGTGCGACGCGGAACGCCAGATGTGGTGATGTGGGACGCGGAACGCGATGTCGGTGATGTGGACTGCTCGGCACGCGATCGTGGATTACGCAGGAATACGTCCGTATGTGGGTTGTGGGATCGCGGGCACGCCGATGCTGGATGTGGGACGCGGAACGCTGAATGTGGGATGTGGGACGCGGAACGCGACTGTGGGATGTGGGCACGCGGAACGGCGACTGTGGGTGAGGGAACGTTGGAATCGTGATGTAGGGACGCAGAGAGTGCGTCGCGGAATGATGCGCGGACGCGGACTTCGAGATGCCATATGTCAATAGCGATCCCGAGTATGTGTATTAGGGACTGGTAATGGCAGCGGCAATGGGAGCGGGCCTGATTCTGCTTATGACATTTGGATGCTGGTGGCAAAACCGCATATCGACTGTCGGACGCGCATTGTACATGGAGCTCGGTTTTTGTACCGCATGACATGGCGGTTATCGACTTCGACATGGAATTGCTACGCCAAGCAAAGTTGGTCGTTACGTAAGCGAGCTCGGTAATCATAAGCCTGAAGCAGTAAGTTGAGATGGTACGCTGAATCTGAGCAGCAAGTTGAGCGGCTTATGCTTACGCAGTTAGTTGCATCGCGTAAAAGCAGAGCTTGTCTACGCCAGTAGCGTGGAGAGTGTGACCGATACGGAGTTGGAATCAGCGCAAGGCGAGTTGCAAACAGTCTCGATATGCAGCAGCAAGTGGGTAAGCTGAGTGGTACGTGAAACGGTGCTCCATCGAGCGAGTTGTGTTAGGCTCGATGTGGAACGCAGGTAAATCGATGCGAACTGAGGATCTAATTCGTATTATGTTTTGGCCATGCGGTATTCTAGTGTGGTGTAACAATGGGTTCGGCAAGGAGATAGCATAAAATCTGTTAATTATCCCATGTCAACTAGAGTAATTAAGTCGCTCATTCTGCCAAAATTTTTATAAAAAAGCATTTCATACGGACTTGGCCAGTATGAAACTGTTTCATCAATTCACAAATTTTTGTTTTTATCGACAAAAAATAGTCCGTCCACAGTGTTGTGGGGTGTTGGGACGATGTGTGGGCAATCGCATATGTTGTCCTTCCCACCTCCAAATAGTGGTTTTTTGGTCGTGGGGACATGTCCCTCGCTCCCGCCGGCACCGGAGCACATATTGCCCCCAGAAGTTCATTTTACCACGCTTTCTTTCGTTCCCCTAGCAGTGTTGAGAGTGTGATAAATCAAGAATGCTAATGTGTTCGTTAAAATATACCTAACGGCATATACTGCTCTTAAGCGGTCTGGGGCTCATAAATACTTTTCATCTCACAGTCGATTCCTGTTACTGAGGCCTTCCTGTATGGACTACAACCTATTTGATCCATAGTTCTTCCGAGACCTACACAGGGGTGCTAATATTAACGGTCCGCCGGTCGCCAATTGGTCGCCGCCTAAAATTTGTGACTGCGGCGGGTAACCACGATATCTTCCTTACCCTGTATCCCGCGCGGTGGGCAGAATATCAATCCGTGACGGGGTTGATGCCTGTTATTTTGTACAATATTGTGACTGCTTTTCTACAGTTTTCCTCAAGCTAGTAACTACTGTTTTTTCGGGTGTCCGTCAGACAGTCCGTACAATTGTCACTCGGTTGTCAACTTTTCTGCGATGCTGGACCATTTGTCTGTTTTACATCTTGTTTCCATCGAGACATAACGCAACGAGAGTCTCTTGGCGGGTTTGGACGTGCATTCTTCTCGAATGCCCAGTGTTGGTTAATGAGTATTTGGTAGTGGAATGAGTGAGTTTCATGTGGTGAGGTTAGGTGAATGAGTGAGTATGATGGGTGAGGTTTAGTGCTGGGATGAGTGGTTTGGGTAAATGAGTGAGTTCATGGGTGAGGTTTAGTCGGTGACATGAGTGAGTGATGAATGGTGAGTTTGATGAGGTTGAACGGTTGGGGTTAATGAGTGAGTTGTGATGGGTGATGGGGTTAGGTGAATGGAGTTATGGTGGTAAATGAGTGAGTTTCATGGGTGAGGGTTAGTTGTGAATGTCGTGATTTGCCATTGATTATGAGTAGTTGATGAGTGTAGGTTGGCAGTGAATGGAGTGAGTTTGAATGGGTGAGGGTAGGTGGATTGAGTGAGGTAGTGGGCGCTAAATATGAGTTTTCATGGGTGAAGGTTTAGTGTGAATGAGTGGAGTTTGTATGATGATGTGGTTCTGATGGGTGAGGTTGGGTGAATGAGGTGAGTTTGTATGGGTGAGTTATGTGGCATGAGTGAGGTTGACCGTAAATGAGTGAGTTTCATGGGTGAGGTAGCGTGATGAGTGAGTATTGATGTGGTGCAGGTTTGGGTTAATTGATGCTGAGTTTGATGTGGATGAGGTTTAGGTGAATGAAGTGAAGTTTGATGACCCCATACGTGAGTTTGCATGGGTGAGGTTGGGTTAATGGTGCGTTTTGATGGCGTGAGCTTAGGGTTGATTATGAGTGTGTTTGATGAGGCTTTTCGCCGTTAAGATGAGTTTTTTGATGAATGATGTGAGTTTGCATGGTGAGGTTGGGTGAATGACGTGTGAGTTTGTATGTGGTGAGGTTAGGTGGCATGGAGTCGAGGTATGGTAATGATACAGTGAGTTTGGCATGGCAGTGTAGAGAGTTAGGTGAATGAGTGAGTTATGTCGATATGAATGAGTTGAGTTTGATGTGTGAGGTTGGTTATTAATGAGTGTATGTTTGATGGGTTTGAAAGCTTAGGTGAATGATTGAGTTTTATGAGGCTTTTTGGGTTAATGACGTGAGTGAGTTTGATGGGTTGAAGGTTGGGTGATGAGTGAGATTTGCATGGGTGGGTTCGGTGGTCATGAGGTGAGTTTATATGGTGATGTGTGTCGGACCCAATCGATCACCAAAACCCCCCCACTCCCACCCAGTCGCTCATCTCCCCCGCCCCCCATCGTCCATCCACTTTCTCACCCCCCCCACTCGCCCTCACGGGCCACCAAACCACCCCCAACCCATCACCTCACAAACAATGTCCCCCCACCAACGTCCGTCCATCACCCACCAAACCCCCCCCATCGTTCCATCAGCCTGACCAAGCCCCCCCAGGCACTACTCATACCCCCCTGCACCCCCCAGTCCTCACCACCAAAATGCCCCCCCCCAGCAGCACTCTACAACCCCCTGCTATCCCCCCCCCCCCCCCGCGCCTACCCGAAAATGGTCCCCCTGTCAACCACACCCTGCCCCACAGCCTCAACTCATCCAGCCAACCTCACTCACTCAAATCACTCATGCGAGATTATATTAAAGTGCTTTGGATCATCATATTTGTTGACTTTTGTCTTAATCAATTATCCGAGCATGTCGGTAGTAACTCCTCTGTGTGCCTGCGGTAACTCTTTTGTGTAGTACTGCCTGCTGGTATGGATAATAATGTTAATGCACCCATATACAAAGCTCTAGAATATCCTTCAGCAGCCTTTGAGTACTCTATTAACCATTGAGCATGAATTCAACGGAGTATATGATTTGGCTCGTGACACTCGAATATATTTGTAAAACCAGTTTCGAAGACCGGTCGGGTCTAGACGTCTCGACCTCTGGGTTGGACCTTGTTGGTCGAAGACTTGGCAGTGGAGCCTCTTGCCTCCTTGGCTAACCCAATAATATACTTCCCAATTTATTAAATATCTCTGTGTTACGCAGAAATATTGTAAATCACATTTCTTTTGTGTAACTTAACATACATATCAAGATTGAATATTACCCAGGCTTCCAGCGTCCCAATGACTTAATGCTGGAGCAGGCTCCATAATCTCCTCCTGCGCTATTTTGGACTCAATGGGTGGCCACTCACGCGCTTATTGTCAGAGGAAAAGACCTTTGGCAGTGAAAGGCACATCCCTGACCCACAGTTCGCTCGTATACAGACATGTCTTTTGACACAGACCGTCGAACCTAACGGCAAAAGCAGTTTTTGCACTTGGAGTATCCAGCTTTATGTCTCAGGCCTTCATAAGGCGGTGTGCTGTTAGGGTTCCTCCGTCCTCATATCTGATCCTTATAAGATTGCGAGCATCCACGAATGTCCTGGCGGCGATAAGTGATTTGGTAGATTGGAACTCTAAGAAGCGGAATTAATAATGTTCAGATAATTCCTGGTGTGATCTATAAGCATGCTGGCCAATGATAACACATGCAGTTCTAATTACTCTCATCAACTACGACTGTCAGATATGTTTAGAGATGCCTTTTGCGTGAAACAGAGAGCAAATTGCCATGATGGTGCTTCAATGAACACTGGTGATGTCATTCTCAAGTTTGCCTATGCTTTTGCTGTCAACTGGTTCGAGCTCAGCCCCTGGATAGAGCTTATCACAGATCATGAACAAGACAGAATAAATAGGGGGAACACCAAACAGCAGCTTCATAAAGGACAAACAGAGGAGACTGGTTACAATGAGGGATGATGCATGGGTGGAACAAGATGTGAGCAACCTTCAGGTAAGGAAGTACAGTGGAAATTGGAAACACGGTGGGCTGGTGGTGGTAGCGTGGGACCTCAGAGAGGTAGGTACGGGATAGAAAAGATTTCAGTCGTGGTATTGGATGAGTCTTCGATGGGCTGTGTATAGGCTGGCGGTATGTTAAGAAGTTCGATTGAGATAATGTGAATTGATTCTATAAGGTTCAAGAAAAAGTTGGAGAGCAAATCGAGTGGAAGGTGAGCAGGCGATTCTGGATTTTAGGAGTTTTCACCAGAAGGGTGTTGATGCGTGGTGATCGCTATTGCACCGTGGAGCGTGGGCGGGGGCATGAACAGCACAGTTAATAAAGTGTCGAGGTGTGCCACGACCAGAAAAGCGATGCCAATGCGGATTCTATCTGTGAGTGGGATAGTTGGCTGGTACTTGGCGAATTACAAATTCTCGCTTCTGTAGAGGGGATGCCCACGATGTCTCGTGTTAATGGCAATATGACAGGTCTGACGGAATGATTTTAGTATTGGTTATCTCGACAAGATTTGACAATGTTTTTGTTCTCCGGTTAAAGTGTACAATGTATCATTATTAGGTAGTATATGGACTGGTGTGTTGTCAGTTTGTCTTGAGAAAATTTTTGAATCAAATAGTATTCATCAAGTAGATAGTTGAGAGACCGTCCGGGAAAACGCAAAGTCACAGCCAACTGGTTCTCTGCGTCATTTAGTCCCGGAGGCTGCGTTCCGACATAAGGGCTATAACTTATGTTAATACCAAAGCTATCCAAACATTCAAACATATATTTCCCCCATTGAATTATATAATGTGGAAGGCTTTTCAAATGAATTTGTTAAGGATCCTATACATATGCAGGTGCACTCCCCGCTTCAAAAAAACTAAGAAAGGACGGTAGGAGCGCGATACCTCTCACCACGTAATTCCCCCCCCGAGGAACTTATCGGCTGAAGAGTAGATGTCGTTTTTGGCCCTATCTCTCAATGGTGAAGAATGTTTTGTTCGTCCTTTCGGCCTGCTTCCCGTTAGGGGTCGCGCACAGCGGATCATTCCGTAATTTGATCGCATATGATTTGGCTACGGTTTACGCTCGGATGCCCTTCCCCGACGCAACCCTTGGGTCGCCTTACGGCCCACTCCGAGGGCCTTAAGGATATGGTCTCGCTCATAGATTCGCGGTGCTGTCGCCCTTAGCACCTCCTCTGGTCTATTTTTTAAGACTACGAGGACAGCGCAGAGCACACCCTAGTCCTTCATTAGCGCATTCCTCCAACCCAATAGCCTAATTCCGAGTAGGCCGCGGCATTCACGGCGCACCACACTAAACGCCCCCACCGGCATGGTGAAGAATCATTTAAAAAAAAATATTCGAGCGTATCTGTGATCCTATGATTTGGATCCTTTACAAAAGTCGAATCATTCGTCCCTTACGCACAGACGCACCCAACCTTCTCCACCAAATTTCATCGGAATCCATCCACAAGTTTATCTGGATCTCAGCGATTTTGGTGATCCTTCATTCGTGAATTCATATTCGTCCTTACGACTACACCCACCTCTCCACAAATCATTTCATCGGATCCATCCACAAGTTGAGTATTATTCCTTGTACACCAGACAGACAAACAGACAGGAAAGCGGGTTCGGAAAAAAATCCATAAACCTCCTTATACTTATCGTCATGGGTGGCAGAGAAGGTAATATTATGCATTCCTTAACGGAGGGAATTACAAATCAGGTAGTCCCTATTTGGTACACTCAGCTGTGCAATGGGGTGCATACCATATGCTTGTTTATTCCATTCCTCTGATCCTTTTGTTATAAAATCAATCCCATAGCCAATTGCTGTTAGTCGTCATTAGCATAAGGAAGCAGTGATCAACGCCCGAGGTCACAGACTCTCAGACGGACGCTCTAAGTCGAAACCACTGCTCACACCATCTTGAATTATCGAATGCTTCATGTGTTTAGATGTGGGAAGGTTATATCCATGTTTCTTTCTTTGCGGGTTAATCTCACCACGCTAAACAGGATAAGGCCAGGGGTGGTATTCTGCTATTACACCCTGCTGTGCGCAGCCCAAGGGGGGGCCCTTCCCCTGCGCACGATATCTATCTACTGTGAAGTAGGTAAGGTTTTCCCTGATAGTTAAGAGATGAAACTAAAGGAGAAATGTTTGAAAGATTTATTTTTAAAAAGGCAAGCTGATACTATATGGACTGCCTATAACAGGATAACATTCATTCAAGGATAATAAAAGAAAAGTGTTCCTGATTTTTTTGATAAATGGTGATTCGTTTCGGAATAGACACTCTCAATGCAGACAGCGAGAGAGCTTGTTGTACTTTTGTGATGTCTTAGTTCTGGATTTAAATTTCCCACTAAAACTACTATTGACAGTCACCAGCCACAGTGCGTTTCCATGACAGCGAGTTGTGATCAATGACGCCTGCCAACCTTTTCGGAGGGATCTTAATTGCCTGTGTTGGGTCTTAATGGTAGTCGGTGGCAGGGCTTTGGATCCAAGTGGTCCTGGAGATTCAAATTTCCTCGTTTCAGCTGGTTTGAATTAATTTACCTGGTGGGTTAAACTCGGCGTGTCAGTTCCTTTCCGATGTCTTCGGCCAAAAATGTAGGTCAGCTCTGCATCGTAGTCTGTGTGGCAAAGAAGTTGAGCGACCCGTCCAGGAGTTAGTGGCCCCAATAGCCAGGTTGCGTAGACGGCGGTTAAACAGCGACCAGATGCTGCTCGCAGAAGGATATCCAACTCGGGAACTCTGTGGTGCGTTTGCGATGCGGTCCGCGCAATCTCCACTCGACCTTCTTCATCCCGCGCGATTACTCGTGGTGCGGTTTGCGCTATGCGCGAACGACCCCGGAACCAGTTCCTGCGTGTTTTGCACATTCGCGCGAACGACTCCCCCCGAACTACCGTCGTTCGTTCTGCCGCCCTGTGCGCCGAATCGACCACGGATACTCGTGAGTTGCGTTTTGCGCTATGTCAGCGAACGACCCTCCTGAATCTTCCTGCGTTTTTGCACGATGCGCGAAACGACCCCCGAATAACTCGTCCGTTCGTTACTGCGCTGTGCGCGACTACGACCACGGGAACTCGTGGTGCGTATTGCCGGCATGCGCGAACGTACCCCTGATCATCGTTCCTGCGTTGTGATGCACCCGTATGCGCGAACGAACCCTCGGACGAATAACTCGTCGTTCTGTTCTACGCATGCATCGATACGGAACCCGGCCTCGTGTACTTCGTGCGTGCGTTTTGCGCATGCCTCCCCATCTCATAGCGAACGACTCCCGAAACTTCGTCCTGCGTTTTGCACATATGCGTGCGAACCTGCCGAAACCGCTTGTTCCATTCTGCCTATAACTGGTATTCCTAAAGAAACGAACGGGGCGCTCGCGAACGACCCTGGCAACACTCGGTTCCTGCTTTTGCACATGCAGCGAACGAAACCCCCGAACTCGTTCGTTCGTCTGCGGCATTGTGACGCGAACGACCCCGGGAACTCGATCTGCGTGCGTTTTGCGCCATGCCCCTGCGAACGACCCCGCGAACTCGTCCTTGCGTTTTTGGTCACATTGGCGGCTGAAACACCCCCTCTATAAACTTCGTCTCGTTCGTTCTGGGCCGCTGTTGCCTTGAGAAACAGACCCCGGGAACTCGTGCCGCATGCGTCTTGCGGCCATGCGCGAACGAGCCCCCGAACTTCGTGCTGCGTTTGCCATGCGCAACGACCCTCCGAAACTCGTCGTTCGTTTCTGCGCCGTGCATTGCGAACACACCCCGGGAACTCGTGCCGTGCGTTTCGCGCCTTGCGCGATTACGAACCCCCCGGAACTCGTGCCGCTGCGTTTTGCACATGCGAACGAAAACGACCCTGCCGAAAACTTCGTCGTTCGTTCTCTGCGCTGTTGCGCGAACGACCACGGGAACTGCTGGTGCGTTTGACGGCATGCGCAAACGACCCCCGAAGCTTCTTCCTGCGTTTTAGCACATGCCGCGAACGGACCCCCGAAACTCGTCGTATTCGTTCTGCGCTCCAAAGTGCACCCCCGCGAAACGACCCCTGGAACTCGTGCGTCGCGTTTGCGCATTGCCCCGGGAACGGTATCCCCCGGAAACTCGCTCCTGCGTTTTTGCAACTCATGCTGCGAACGACCCCCGAAACGTTTCGTCGTTTCGTTCTGCGCTTTGCTGCCGCGACGACCACGGGACTTCGTGGTTTGCGTTTGCGCCATGCAGCAGAACGACCCCGGAACTCGTCCATGCGTTTTGCCACATTGCGCGAACGACCCCCGAAAACTTCGATCGTTCGTTCTGCGCGTGCGCGAACGTCCACGGGAACTTCGTGGTGCGTTTGCGCATGCTTGGCGATACGAACCCCCGGGAACTCGTGCCTTCTCTCTTGTCTACATCGCGCGCTAACTACGCCTGAATCTCCTCATTTCGTGAGAGGCTTCTACGCATTGCGCCTAATATCTATCAGTGCAAAACCCCGGGTCGTTCCGCTCATGCGCAAACGCAACACGAGTTCCCTGTTCTTACGCGCACGCTAGATAACGAACGACTCGAGTGTGGTCGTTCGCCTGTACAAAACGGAGGATACGAGTTCCGATCTGGTCGCGGCCTCCTGTCGGTTAACAACCACCCCGAGCCCTTGGTCTTCGCGCATTCGCGGCTCAAACCCACACGATGTTCATGTGGTCGTTCGCGTCTACCGCATGAACGAACGCGATGTCTGGGGTCGTTCGCGCTTTGTACAAAACGCAGGTCGACGTCCGGGCTAGCGTCGACGATGCGAACGCACCACGATTCGCCGAGGTCGTCCGCGCTATTTGCGCCAACGCACCCAACGATCCCGTGTGCTCGCGGCATCGCAGCAGGAACGGAACTACGAGTCGGCGGGCTCGCGGCTTGTGGCACATCGCTACGAGCCGTGGGGTTGTTTTGTTCTGTTACCGGGCGCGAATCCATGGCGCAATAAACGCACCCCACGTAGCTGGGCCCCCCTCATCCGTTTGGCCTCTGCCTCTCGGGCCCGGTCTTACCCTCCGCCCCGCGCCCCTCTCCTCACAGGTTTACGGAAGATAGAAATAATTTGACGACGAGCGTTTTTTTGTCGTGTGTCTCGCGCTAGTGGCAAAAACGTTCAAACAGCCGTTCGCTATGCGTTGTCAGCTGCCAATACGTTGCATTCATACCGTATCCCTCTTAAGCCAGGATCACATCTGCTCGCATTTGCGTGGTTGACGTTTTAAGATCACGTCTGTTCTTTACATTAGAGGAGTCATTGTGTGCCGGCACCGGCTGCGCTATAATTCAAAGAACCTCGCTTAACTGTTGCAATGACACCTTTTGACGTGTGTCACCAGGCAATTAATACGAAGATCACATAGTTAATCACAGCACGGAGTACACACATGTACAGCAAATGGACTTAGAATCGCTTGATTTTCAAGGGAGATGGGCAATGTTTCTCTAACTGTAGCCAAATCCAGTGGGGATATACTTTAATTCGTAATTCCCATTGGAGGGGTTTGGGGAGCAGAAATGCTCCATAATCCCACACACTCACACATGTGCTCTCCAAAAAGGGAACAGCTGGCAAACCCTCCCATTAATTTCCTACTTCAGGGTTAATCTCACTTCAAACTTTTGGAGCCTCACCATCAGCCATGATTCTTTTTGGGCAGACAATATTTCCAGGAATTGGCCTAGCAAAAGCGAATGTCACTGGACTAGGTTTTCTTCATATGCAAGTCTTTTCCTTGGCCAATTCTGAACTTTTGACAACCTACAAGGCTCTTCATTCTTCATTCCAGCATTGAATGAGTACTGTTCTTCCCTTTGGGCTTGGTCTGCCGTGCTGCCCTCACATCTCTTTTCCTCTTGGATGCCCTGGGAAATCAAGCCCTTAAAATCATTGGGACTGTTCCACAATGAAGCTGAGTGTCTCGGCCTGTTACTCACACATCACAGAACATGAGTTGGGTGCCTATCGCTGTATTATACCACCTCTTTTTGGCTTGCACTCCTCAGCCCTCTCTTGCTATTGTCCCTCGAGGTTTTCTGCAGGCAGCACATTGGCTCTGCCAGCGTATCGCCTGTTATTTGTTGAACTTCGTAAAATCCAGGTCTCACTGCTCCAGGACTCCAGCTCTTTTGTTCTTCTTTGTCAACCTTTGGAACGCAACTAGCTTTCTCCAGTCTGTTTCACGCCTTCTTCCCTCTCTGGTATGGTAGCTTCAGACATGCTGTGTTCACCACTACCTCCATTGCCCCTCCCCCGTATATACTCATGATTCTTCTACCCGACATGCACGCCATTCCCAAGTCCACTCCATTTTCCAGGTTAGTTTTGCCCCACACCCCTCCCACCGGTCTTTTCATTTAATTAGTGCCACTCGTTTGGTGATTTTTTTTTTTCTGTTTCATCCCCTATCCCTTCCTCTATCTTTATGCAGGCTTGTTCACCCCCCAATATGTCCTTTTGCGCCCCTCCCGGCTTCATCTCACTCTCACTTCTACTCTGCTCTTCCGCAAGGAGTAGTAGAGGAATGATGGGTTCTGAGACTCGAGTCCAGTTTTTTCACAGTGTACACTCGCATACACCTTATCACTCACTCTCACTCGCCTCACCTGTTTAAGGTCTTCAAAATTTTAGCCTCGACGTGAAGGAGAAGGAGACAGTAGGGCAAAAAGGCAGGTGGGCAGCAAGTAACAGACACAACATCAAGGAAATGAGGGATTAGGATAGGGAAGGTTGGGTTACCTAGTAGTGTTAACTCAGGGTAGAAGGATCACCTGTAGGGCGGTTAGGGGATGGAATGAGATGGCATTGTACCCCTAATTTAAACCCTTAGGAAGAGTGGGTGAGACAAAGCAACAGCTACGGAAAAGGAAATAAGTTAAAAAAAAAGGTAACTGCCATCAAACACCAGATCCATTTACATACTATGGGTCAGCGTCCAGGTCATGGTGGCACATACCGGCGTGGAGGTGATGCCGAGTGGAGATGGATGCTCGAGGTTGGCCTACCGTCTCGCCCAATCGCTAACGTCTTTTACCTCATTGTACACTACCCTAGCCCCCTTCTTTACCTTAACGATCCCCATTGACCGCCAATATTCCAATACCTTCATCCCTCAGTGGTTCTTATGTGAAAGGAAAATACAATAAAAGCAAGAATTACATGCATCTTGCATTTAGGCATCATGCGCTTCTTCATTTTTCAAGTCCTTCAGGATGGCAGGTCCAGCAGTCCAGCGATGGCATCCGGACAGTGGATGGTGCAAAAGGGGCTTTCATCGAATCCTAACTATGCAATATTGTTACACTTTTAAACTGTCCCCTGGGTTTATGACCCTGCACAGAGGCCTTTGTTTAAACTATGGGGTTCTACAAACCCCTAAATTCCCATCGCCTACGCGTTCCGGTGCTCTTACAAGCTCTCTTGGGCCTCTGCCTACAAATTTCTTTTCGCCGTCCAATCACACAATTTTCGCTGGCTGAGGACAGGTGTGGCTCGGGCACACTGGCAATAGTCTTTCCCACCATGCATATCACCGTAACGCACCCCGCGGGACGCCATTTTCAGCTGCCCTCCAGACGGCCTTGTCTCTGCTACTCTCAACGCCTAACAATGGGGGTGCCCTCACTGGCACTCCCTCCTCAATGCCCACATGGCATTTTGGTGCCCCGGATCGCGATCTGCTCGGAGTTCATCGGCCCATAGAACACTCATCTGCCGCCGTACAGGTGCCCCTCCCTTGAGTACCTAGCGCCCATCTTAACATACTACTGGCCCTCATGACCTACCTACGGCCCACCTGGCCGCACGAGCTCCCCAGCGCCTGGGGTGCCTGTTCATCAGCAGACACAAACGGCTTTTTTTTTTTTGCCCCCAAAGACCCCCCAAAGGGGGGGGGCCCCCCCCCCCACGGCCCCCCAGGGGGGGTGGGGTAACAATTATCTCCTGCACCCCGCATAAAAAAAGGGAAACAACCGGCCTTCCCCAATCAGGCTCCAACCACAGAAATGACATTCCATATTGTTAAATTTGCCTAATTCCTCTCATTCAAAGTTTAACTACCCCTGAGTTTCCTTGGGTGGGATCCACTCCCCTATTCAATCCTTCACACCATGCACTCTGTTCTCGCTCTTCATACCGGGCCATTGCCCTGCCCTCACACTCATAATTCATTTAACCATACACAACACATTTCCACTCACCTCCACATAGCTTCACCTTAATCTATTTTCCCTAACTAACTCGTGCACCCTCGTCTTCCCTTGACTACTGCACGGCTCCCTTTTAAAACTCTACCCTCTATACCTCTCTATCGTATACACTGTATGTTCATTGCTCTCAACCTAAAACTAGTTCCCTATTGTCGCTCTCGATCCCTAATTAAAAAAAATTGTCTATTTTCGATCGGTGTTCGCTTTTACGGGATGTAATACAAACGGCTCGTTCAAAGTATGGGAACCGGTGCAATATGACTCTTGGAATGGGATCCAGCCGATGCGTGGACTTGCTGAAGGGCGGTTCATTTTGGCGGGAAATTCGTGGTTTGATCCACGGCCTCTCAGACTCAGACTCT
>CM068959.1:106730630-106745630 GCA_035128595.1 Eptatretus atami
TCTGCAGTGTTTTGCATCCTCAAAGGGACTCAGTGGGCTTTTTTGAGTATAGGCTTTCTTCTTGGCCACCCTTACCGTGCATGCCAGACTTGTTGAAGTGCTTGATATTGTTGTCAAATGCACAATTTAGTGACCAAGTCTTTGCCATAAAGCCATTGTCACTCTTTCAAAGTTGCCTTTGGCCTCTTTGGTTGGCCTCTCTGATCAGTCTCCGCCTGCTTGGTCATTTCCAGTTGGAGGGACAGCATGATCTCGGCAGGGTCTTGGTGGTACCATATGCCTACCACTTTTAATGATGTCTTGACTGTGGTCCAATGAATATTCAAGGCATTGAAATATTTTTATACCCATCTCTTGATCTGTGCCTTCCACAACTTTATCCTGGAGGTCTTTTTGAAAGCTCCTTGTGCTCATGGTTGAATCTTTGCTATTAAAATGCACTACCAGCAGATGAAACGACCAAGAACAAGCTGATTTTATTCTGAAATAATCTGAATCGCTACAATTTAAGACAGGTGGAGGCCCAATTAACTTGGTGTGTGATTTTGAAGTGATTGGTTGCACCTGAGCTAACTTACAATTGCTATTAAAGGGGGGTGGACTTATCCTGGAGGATATCCTTATCCTTTATCCACTTGTCCAACCAAAATATTTATTTTTTGTATTTTTATTCAATTTTCTGGAAATTTGTAGGAATTTGTTTTTCACTTGGAGTTGTAGGTTTATATGTATAAATAAAGTGAAAATCTGAATTTAAGGCAATTTAATTTTAGGTGAAAAGTCAACAAAAGGTGAAAATTTGAAAGGGGGTGTGACTTTCTATAGGCACTTCTGTGTATGTGTATGTATATGTTTACATATATAATATAATGTGTGTGTGTGTGTATATAACATGCATAGTATATATATTTACATACATCACATATACACATACATACTGTAATATTAATTAAATTGACACCTCCCATGCTCTTTGAGCCGAAGAAGCTGTGTAAGTAAACTAAGAAGGGCACCACAAGGTAAATGCTTTGCTGTCTTCAAACTCTTCCCAGAGTGTTAAAACCCTTTCCAGATGTGTAACGTCACAAATCCTAGCCACTCGGTTTAATTGATTTAGGTGAGAGCTAATTGGTTATTTCCTCAATTCACAGGTAAAATGTGTGTCTTCGTTTTTCATTGATATGTTGACTGCTTTGACGTTTACACATGGTACTTCTTGGGGCCTCGTTGGTATGCATTTTCTGTCTGCCACTATCGTGATGCTTCGCCAACAAGTTGATGAAACCACTCTGGCCACTGAGGAGGTGTGTAACATGGGATCTCATATACTACTATTTGTGAATGTCTTTACAGCTGTGGAGGAAACTATGGGAAGGGTTTGAAACGCAAAGGGTTTACCTTGGGTAGCCTGTCATGGTGCTTTCTGAAGCTTCTTTCTTCGGCGAGAAGAGCATGGGATTGTGTGTGTGATTGGTGTTGATGTGGTGTGATCGTGTGTGTGTATGCAGTATGTATATATTGTTGCGGGCTGTGTCGTGGCGAGAACGACCGCAGGTTGTGGGAGGTACGCTGTCTCCCACCAAACTCCCTGGAATTGTAGGCCGTCGCTCGGATAAACTCCGCGAAGCCCGGGTCGTCTAAACCGACCGTGGACGCCAATATACAACCGCGTAGCGTAGGGTCTATTTGTTCTCGAACCAATTTACCCTAATTAACTACGCGATTTCGACTACCGAGGAAAAACCACGCCCTCGGCATCGTCTGCCGAACTGGGTCACTCTACCGACTGCGGTAGATCCAACGCCAAAACTCCGGTTCGGGTGCAGCCGAGCGGAAACTGCCAAAGCCGTGCCAGCTGGAATTGAACGGATTATCGGGATGAAACCCGCTTATACTCAGGACCCGGACCATGCTAAACCAATGTAAGAAGGGACAAACGGACTCGGAAACTTTCTAATAAGTTTATTAACAGTAAAATAAAGACAAGGCAAGTCTTGATGCGAATATGCAAGCAGGAAATGATTACAAGAAGCAAAATCACTTACTCAGTTTACTTAAAGACAGCCACATGCGGACACACACACAAAAAGAAAAGAAACCCAGAGTCTTTATTTGAACCCTTGCAGCCGTGAAGAGAGACAAGCTGTGGGGTCAGGTTCCTGGGTACCTTGTCGTTGGAGGAAAGCGTGCTCTGTAGTGCGGCCACCTGCCAAAGGTCGTCGTTTGGTTCCCAGTCGCACGTGTGGGACTCGTGGCTCGTGGCAGAGCTTGCTGGCGAATTAGTCAGGGGTCCACAGAACTCCTCTCCCGAACAGCCACCGATGAAAAAACGAAAACTCCTCTCCACCGAAACTCCCCGCTGAGGATTCGCGCGTAACTTTTCTGGACCTCCCTCAGCGGGGAGGGGCATTGGTAAAAATGACGTCACTGTTGCCCCTATTTGGACGGGGCTTCCATGGTCCGCCCTTTCTGGGCGGGTTTGGCCATAGTGGGAAGGCCCGCCCACTCCACACGTCGGGACTCGCCAAAAGGTACTTCCACCAAAATTTTGCTCGAAACAGCGAGTCGCCGGTTGGGCGGGATGACGCTATTTCAGTGGTGTTTTGGTTTGTTTTTAGATGGTCTTTAGATGGTAAAGATTAATAACCTTAACTTAAAGAAGTCGCAATGCACGTTTTTGCATTCTCCCATCGACCTTGTTTTTCGAAGCTGGGGCGCACCCCAGTGGGGCGCCGAGCAAATTTCATGGGTCGCGGGCAGTGCGGATAAGCCTCGGCTGGCCCTAAGCAATTTTGAAATTTCAGAGAATGGCCTTGAAAAATTTAATTAGAATCTCGGTGCTCATGGAAATGGACCCCAGACAAAGATGAACTGATCAAGAACAAAATATTTAATACAAAAAAGACAATATTTAATGTGAAAATAATTTTTGGCCCGAATTTTTGGCTGGCCCTAAGCACATGCCTTGTCTGCCTAATGGTTAATCCAGCACTGGTCGCGGGCGTCCACTTGCAGCGAAAAAAAATTGCTATTTTCGATCGCTTGTTCGCTTTTTACGGATGTAATACAAACGGCTCGTTCAACTTGGGAACCGGTGCAATATGACTCTTAGGAATGGGATCCAGCCGAGTGCGTGGGACTTGCTGAAGGGCGGTTCTTTTGGCGGGAAAGTCGTGGTTGACCACGGCCTCTCAGACTCAGGACTCTGACTCTATCATTTCACGTCTCCACGTACGACTCGAGACTTATTGTGATGAAGCACCGGCCACCACCAAATCTCAGAACGTTCCAGGATAAATTCTGGACCTATGGATTTTACTAGTGTGGATAAAAGTGGACAACAGAGCCTCAGTGTGTGATTTGTTTCGAAGTGCTTTCTACGGAGTCTATGAAACAAAATAAGTTGCCAGAGCATTTGACTGACAAAAACATGCACCTTATCAGGATAAGGACTGAGACGTTCTTTGAGAGGAAACTTCTTGCACTCAGAAATCGAGTCTTGACAGAAGGGTTACGTGCCATCAGACAATTCTCAGGCTTTAGAGGCCTCGTATCGAGTGGCGCTCCATGTTGCCAAGACTAAAAAGGCCTCACTCCATTGCGGAAGAACTCGTGCTGCCATGTTGCAAAGGAACATCAGGTATCTCTGATGGTTGGGAGAAGCGGCGAAGAACTGGCAGTATACCCCTCTCTGACAACACCATTCCAATGCAGAATTTGAAGATATGAGTCTGGGAACGTAACGGCCTCAGGTCGTACAGAAGATCAAGGAATCGCCGGGCACGGCATACAGTTGGATGAGTTCACCGTATTGCATAGTACGCCGCAATCATCGTCTTGGGTCCGCTTATTCAAGGCTGATAACTTGGTCGGATGGCCTCTGCTTATCAAACCATTGGAGGCCACCACCAAGGCCGAGGACATTTTTTGGGAAATTTAGAGCGTTTTATCGTGACCATTGATCTGGACTTCGGAAAGGTTTTCTCGGTTTACAACAGACGGCGCGGCCAGCAATGTTAGGATGCGTTCTGATTCAAGGCTAAATTGCTTGAGGTGGCTTCCTCAACCTGCCATGGTAACTGCATGATTCACGAGAAGCGCTCGCCTCTCGTCCTTTGCCAAACCTTGCAGGGTGCTCTCAGAAGTCGTAAATCATAAAAATGGCGAACTCACATCAAACTCGAGCGCCCTCAAACTTAGGTTATCGGCTATTCTGCCAGGAGAATGGACGCTGACCATTAATAATTTACTATTCTACACTCAAGTCAGATGGGTATCTCGAGGAACCTTTTCTGCGTGTTTACGAGCTCAAAGATTAACTGAAGGAGTCCTACGACACAAGGAAAACGGCATGGGTTAGCGTTGCTTGAGTCGGACTCTTGGCTGTCAGAATGTGCTATCTCGTTGACATCTTTGAATGTCTCAATGTCCTCACCGCTCCCTCCAAGCAAAAACGCCAACCTCATGATTTTTCCACACAAAAATGAGCGGATTTCTTGGCGACTCTAAAATTACTGGCAGACAAAGCGCTGTTAAGCGCTTCAGCCTTTTCTTCTCGTTTGGTGGAGCATCTAACGACCTGCCAGTACGATGATACTGAGCTCGACAGTCTTTCTGGGGAGATAGCACGTCACCTTCGGTCGCTCATTGAACAGTTCGAGCACTATTTCCCTGAGCTGGATGTGCAGTCCTTTTCTCTGTGGTTCGGGACCCTTTCACGGCTCCACTGGACTCGATTTGCTGATGAGATGATACAGCACAGGAATAGCTTGTACAGCTCCAGCAGGATTCAGGAGTGCAGGCTTTTGAGCGGACGAATTCGTTGTCGACCTTCTTGTGCAAAATGCGGCCGTCGTACCCGACCCTGTCACGCGCGCCATTAAGGTTCTCATGCCATATCCTTCATCATACTTTGTGAGCAGTCGTTCTCCACCATGGTGGTGATTAAAACAAAGTACAGAAATCGCCTAGAAATGGAGTATGATATGATCCTGGCATTGTCATCTACTTCTCCACGAATAGAGAAGTTGGTTTCTGAAAAACAGGCTCATCCTTCTCACTGATGTATCTAAATGTCATTGGACTAAACTTCTGAAACATTTAACTGTACTATTTGGATACTGTCGGCTATTCTCCGTTTACTCGTCGATGAAAACATGACGATGGTGAAAAAGTAAACAGTAAATGTTCTTGGTCATTTGAAATTTATCTTAATATTGATATTATGAATTGGGTTTTGAATCTTTTGGGTCGTGCGATGTGGAGAGGTTCTGAAATTGGGTCGCCACTAATAAAAGTTTGAAAACCACTGCACTAGACAAAAGGAAAGGGATCTGACTACACATGTACTGAACGGGATAACTGACTTTTGGGTCCTGTATGTTGAATGCAAATGGTTTCCAGATCCGTCACAATATGTGGTGTGTGTGTGTGGTGTGTGTGTGTGTGTGTGTGTGTGTGTGTGTGTGTGTGTGTGTGTGTGTGTGTGTGTGTGTGTGTGTGTGTGTGTGTGTGTGTGTGTGTGTGTGTGTGTGTGTGTGTTGTGTGGTGTGTTCTTTTTTGCTGTCTAAAGAAAAATGTAAACATTTGCTTGTATTAATGTCATTATCATATGTTAAGTATGGTGCTTATTGTAAAGTCAAACTTATGCTTATTTTGCACATGCCTTTTGAGCAGATATGTTTGCATGAAATGAAGATGTACTGATTTTGCACTGAAAGGATGACTAACTTTTTTCATGTTAAAACCGATTGGTCAATGTGATTCCACTTCTCAGCAGGCATGATGTCTCTCTATATTTACCTGAGAGAACATTTATTGTCGAAGGTGATGTAAATGAGAGCTGCTGTGCAGTGTCTTTGCTTCACAAACACATCCGTGATATATCCGAGCAGAATGCAGAGGCTGCATCTGTAAGTACCTTGTAGTGTAGTGTAGTATAGAATAGCCCAGTCATTGTGCATGAAATATCTGCATAATGGTTTGTATGGTATTTTGCATTGATTAACTTGGCTTGGCAAATGCACCTCAATTGCTAAATTTCTGCTTGGTTTTATCTTGAAAAGTATCATTTAGTTTCATGTGGATCTAGAGATGGGATGATGTGTTGTGGGTGTGTTTGGGAACAAACGTTGATAGTTCACTTTGTTTGTTTTTCACTCCTGCTGCTTTTGTGAGAAGTCTCGTATATTCTTCAACCAGCAAATACAACCTGCCTCTTCGCTGATGGGGACAATAAGGGAGGTGTGGGGGGGGGGTGGGGGAGAGAAGAGAGGAGGCAGGTGGAGGGTGAGGGGGAGGTAGTCAGAAAGGATGAAGAATTTGGAGCTTGGTGGGGGGAGGTGGGGAGAGCGACACCTCACATACATTGTTATTCATTGCAGAAGGGAGGGGTGTGTGAAACAGACAGAGACAGATACAGAGACGTGTGAGAGGAGAGTGCTGCAATTTATTAGGAGGGGGAATGAGGAGGGGACAGAGTGAAAGAGAAGGGTGGGGGGTGGGGGAGGTGGGGAAAAAAATAAGACAGGTGAGGGGTGGAGGTGGAGTTAACAAAGAGAATGATACGTGATGTGAAATGACCGAACACAAAAAAATGAAAAACAGAACAGCTGTACACACAACGGCACAACAAAGTTTGTAAAGTAATCCGCTAACACATCTGCAAAAACTTTTATGTTCAAGTTCTAGAAAATTTGTGGGCAAATTAACCAAAAGCAATTAGTGAGAACATTGAAGTACCGCTCACGTTCGACCTTATGATCCTATCGAGTGTGAACATCGAAAACAAAGCATTGCGACCAGATATCATACTTGGGCACAAAAAAAAGAGGAAGGCATTGCTAATTGAGGTGTTAATACCAGTGATTTTGGACTAACAATGCAGAAATCAAGAAAAGGACCAAATAAAGACCTCAAGCATGAAGTGAAAAGATCCTGGAAGCTGAAGAATGCCAAAGTTGTACCAGTGATGATGATGAACCTCAAGAGAATGATGACAAAGAACCCTCAGGGATATGAAAAACCATTCCTGGGAAAATTACAAGCCAACTACAGTTCGAAGCCGTCCTGGGCTCAGTAACGATCCTGTAGAGAGCCCTCCGCACAAAACTTTGAGAACAGAAAACTTCACAGCTTGGTCCATGAATTGTGACCCCCTCATTAAAATGCAGGTGGATACTTGAGCTCCTGGGATGACTCACTCCACATTCTGTAACCACATATGTAGATACCAATCAACCACACACACACACACACACAACCACACACACACACCAACACACAACACACACACACACATACACACACACTGAGACCTGGAGGGCTCCATTCTACTTTCTGGAACCCACTTATGGAGATACCGCACACACACACACACACACACACACACACACACACACACAACACACACACACACACACACACACTAATGCCTTCACAGTGAGAATCATGACAAACACCTGGTTTGATGGACCTTGTTGTTTTTATTTATGTATCGATGTCGAAGTGAGTGGTGGGTTATATTAAAAGGAGATCGCACAAAAAAGGTAAAACAAAACAATGTCCTGTAAAAATAAAATTGTACATTTTCAGCGGATGAGACGCCTCCCGAGGCATCCACCGCACAACCCAACACAGGCGGAAATGTTCGTCTGTCTAATCGATGTTCCATTGAGAGCACGGGTACTTTTACCGAAACAATCAACCAAGCTGCTTGGAGTGTGCACGCCAAGTAGCTTAAACACTCAAGCAAGCACTCCAATGAAACGGTTGATAAGAAACGGTTCGTTTAGCACATAATTAGCAACACATTAAACATACACCTCTCTGAGATGCTCGAAATGTCAAGCCACGAACGCTGATGTTTCGAGGTGTTTATATGCATTGCAATGTACCCAGCGATTCGTAGCTATGATGAACAGGCATTCGATATTATGAGTGAGGAAAGTGAAAACAACAACTTTGTCATGGAGAAATCGTTGTGGCCTGTTTCTAGTCAAGGCATGGTTGAGCAGGCAAAAAAAACATGGCAGATTCAGACCCCAGTGAGGTTACCCAGGAAGCGTCTTGAGACGCAGAGAGTGAGCTGTCCGAGGATCGCCTGATTAAGGATATAATTCAATAAGGCCATTAATTATCTTCAAAATGGGTGTTTTAATTAACCCAAACACTCAATTTTCAGTCATGCACTTTTGAGTTTTCTTGATATGCATGCAAGGTTTCAGGCTGCTAGGATTTATGGTTTTGGAGTTATGGAGACACACGCGCTGACGCACACATGCGCACACGCGCACACACGCACTGACTTTTATTGGTATAGATTTTGGGTTGGCAATTTGGAGGTGTGAAACCATACCTATCATGTCCCTTTGCTTTTGTGGATTTCTATAATCCAGTTGGAACTTGCAAGGACAGACCTGCATCTGTAAACGACAACAATAGCACATTTTATAATTCCCTTATGTTCTGTGTTTCTTGCATTTCCTCCAGATGGAGTGCTGTCTCCTTCCTGGACTCAACCTCAACATGTCTGGAATCTGTTCCTGCCCACAGGACTTCAATTTTGCACGAAGGGTTGGTTTAATAAAGCTGTTTGTCTGAAGGTGCTTTATTTGTGCAGGTGGTGTCTGAGATTCAGCAATCATGGGTAAAATGGAACACTTTTGTCACTCCTCCGTCCTCAGTTTTATTTTCCACAACTTTACTCTCTCTGCATCAAATCTTTTTTTCCCCTCCCCCCCAAATTATCCACTTTTTCCACCTCCCTATCCAAAACTACGACCGTTATTTCTGCCCCACCCCACAATAGAAAACCTTAAATCTCTCAAAAAGCTCTTTCCACTATTCCTTGTCCATCTGTTCTCTTGCAAGCAATCAAACTTCCCTCCTTCCTCCCCACTCCCCCAATAGGTATTCTTTTGATCAGATCATTTACAATCTCCCCACCTTTTTCTGTCAACCTAATATTCCAAGACCCAAATCTCAACCATTTATTCCTCTCCCTAGTAGCTTTAAAGGAGCTAAATTATAAGGCCATGCCCCATTCACCCACACCTACCCTTCTGTGCAATTCTCTATCCAAATAGGAAATTGTGTCATTAATGCTATTCACTTTTTCTCTGGTGGAATTCATGACTTGGATTGTTGAAACGGTAATTGAAACGAAGCAGAATTCCAGCAGTTCCGCTTTAACCCATATCGGTCATGTTTATTCGATCTGAAAAATACCAAACAAAGATGCATTTAGTACAGTGCCATTTTCTCAGCCTTGTCCTTCTATCAGTTATGCGATGTAATGTGTATCTTAACCATCATCACTTCAACAAATCGTAATCCCCCAAATCAGTCATTCATATTCCTAACACAATGTGTATCAACACTGTTTCGCATCGTAAACGTGTCTTGACGATGTCAATAATTTGTCTGTCAAGCATCACTTTTCGAATCTAAAACTCACTCCTTTGGCAGGATGCCTAAACCCTTATCTCTCAGTTCTGCAAACCAAAGCGTTTCAAAAGATTCTAAACGACTTGGTCCATTTTCTTCCAAAACTGCACAAACATATCATCCAAAGATAACCTCGTTTTCTGCTTGACATGTGGAGTTATCGTGATATTGGAACATCATGAATTTGAGATCTTTCCACAATTCTGTACACAAGGTCACATGACATCGGTCACATCGACTATACTAGTGTATCACGAAAAAAATGATCCTTTGTAAATACCATTCAAATTTAATTTTGCTCCACAAAACATCCTCCCCCCGATGAAGGCATCCAGCTCATTCTCGTAACCTTCTGCTGGATAATAATGGCAATCTTTGTGATTGGTTGCCGGTACTCGGTTGACATCATCCTAACTGTGACATTCCTGATTTTCCCATCAGGACCAGGATACACCTCACCAACTCTCCCTATGCTACACTTCCCTCTGACAGCATTTGTCAGAAACCATGACTACATCATCTACTTGAACATTGTGTGTCTCCACATCCACTTTTTATTTTTATGGTACCAACAATGAGAACATCTCTGGTGCAGAGTTTTATGTTTGAGAGATACATGTGTGTATGTATGTATAAAAATGTGTGTATATATGTGTATATATATATATATATATTTATAATATTATATATATATATATTGTTCTGGTTTCCACCCGTTCGGCGTGCGAGCGACCGCTTTTAACCAATCGCGGCACGCGCCCACCGGACGGGCAATCCTAGTCGCAGCTTTCGGATCAACGCCGAAATCCAGCTATGGGTGTGTTCTTAATCACACCGTAAATCAGCCAACTATTCTGTCCGCGCGACAGGTCCGATTGCCGAATTGTCAATTTACCTAAGTATGCGCGTAGACAGAAATGCCGGGGATTTACACCTCAACGGGACCTGCTTGGAAACGAGCCGCTTTAGCAGCTCGCTCCGTTTGCGATTTGCCGAGCAGTATATTATCGCGAGGCCCCGTTGGACCCGATTATCTTCGGGTATTAACAGCCAGCTAATATTCTGTACATAATAATGGCAGTCAATGATAGGAAAGGATGCAATGAACAGGTGAACATTTAAACAAGGACATTTATTTACACACGTATGCAGTCAAGGCAATGAATGCATGGGGGTAAGGGACAGGACACAAGCAAAAAGACCCTACAGCCATTTGTCTATTTATTACGTACACTTATAACAATTCTCTACTTAAGGACAAGCGCCACAACTTTCATACAAAGAAAACCCCAGGAAAGGAAATGGCAGAACTGGACCCGTAGGCCTTTAATGTTCGCGGAGCTGTGGAGACCGCAAGAGCTCCGAGAGGCCGTGTTGGTTACCTGCCACCCTCGTGGTGACTCGCTGGGCCGTGTTCGGCGACCCTCGGTGGCTCTGCCCGCACTCCGCGGGACTCCACAGTTCCTGACTCCACTCTCGACTCCACGGCACCTCCGTCGATCAAGGAGAGAGAGAGGAGAGCAAGGAGAAAGCCCTCTCACTCCTCACTGCTTCCTCCGATTCCAGACTCAAGACTCCAGACAAAACTGCTGGTCGGCGTTCCTCTCCAACTCAACTCAACTCTGCGTCAACCCGCGCTTCCTTTTTATAGCCACGGAGACTCGCCCCTCCCTTCCCGGCGCGGGGAAAATTCCAGCAGAGTTCTGGTCCGTATTTTCATACGTTTAGTAACCGTCTTTTGGTCGTTGTTGCCCAACCGTCATTCGTGTTTACCCGTTCTGAGGGATATCGGGGCGGGAGTTGTTGAGATGCTGTTGTGGTGGTGTTGGTGGCGTGGTTGTTGAGATGCTGTTTTGGTAACAAGATGGCAGCGTTTGTGGAGATGAAGGGGAGGAGATGATGTTTGTTTGCCAAAATAAAGATAGCAAAAGAATAACGGCTAACTCAAAGATGCACAGCCCGGTTACACGAATAATTCCCTTTAGACATCGGTGGGGAAATCTAATCTGAACACACACTTATCGACATAACTGATCTCTGGGAAACCTGAATGGTGTTCTGTGAATTTCCACACGAACAATATGTATATGTATAATATGTATGTATATATATATATATATATTGTATGTGTATATATATGTATATATAATATATATATGTATATGTATATATATATATATATATATATATATACGTATATTGTATGTATATTGGATTCTGCTTAAGCAGCTCAAAAGAAACTTGTCTGTGTCTGTCTTCGTACTAATGTGTAACTGACCTACTTCAATGTCATTTCAAACTAAACACTGGTTTACTGTACATTAAATATGCAAAATCAATTAAATTCTGTTGCTGTAGTGTCCGACAATCTGTGTTATAGCCTTGTTCCAAGATTATGGTATTTTGAGATGCATGTTGAAATACAAAGACCCGATTGCATTAAAGTGTAGAATCTACACTAAAGTGTAGAATATAGATTGCATTAAAGTGTAGAATGTAGATTCACATCTACACTGTAGATATAAGCTTTGCAAAGGCAGGATGATCCCTTATGTTTACATGTTGGTTAGTGTTATGGAATACAGTATAACTGGGCAATTGCTCAATTGTCACATGCAGGGCATTTCATAAAATATGAAACCCTATTAAAGTTATGTGAAGTTGTATTTTTTGATACAAATTTTTTTTTTTATACTGCAGGTTCTCTGAAGCATCGGTTGGAGGAAAAACGGCAAACATCAGTCATACTATTAATTTTGAAAATGGAATGGACAATTGAACAAACTATCTTTATTGTGGTGTCTTTCTTTGCCACAGTCATTTAAACAAACTCAAACACGATTCAGAAAGAAGTTCGAGACCAGATTATCCCAAGATAAGTCTGCTATTTTTCGATTGAAAAGGAGGTTCAAGTCCCACGGGACAGTACAAAATCTTAATTGCTCAAAGGCTGGTCACCCGAGGACCTGCAAGATCACGAGAAACCATTGAAGTGGTCCATGAAGCATTTTTGAGGTGCTCCAGGAAACCGTTGTGTTGTCGATCTCAAGAATTGATCTTATCTTTCTCATGTGAACAAAAAATTCTGAAGCAGAACTAAAAATGTACCCGTATCACAAACAAATGAAGCAAAAACTAACAGACAATGATAAACAACTTTGTGTGATGATGTGTGAATCGTTTGAGGGGAAAAATGTGTGGGGATCCAAATTTCTGAGTAGTGTGGTTTTCTGATGAGGCCGACTTTGTTTTAAGTGGTCATGTTAACTCCAAAAACAACATGTTTTTGGGGTTCTACTGTAGTTCTCCTGTTGAAGTTCTTAAAAGGCTGTTGCACAGCCAGAAATGAACTGCATGGGTTGCCCTAAGCAAATCTGGCATCATTGGGCCTTTCTGGTTTCAAGATGAGGAAGGGAAATCGGTAACCATAATCACTGAACGGTCTGTGAAAGTTATCCAGAAGACCTGGGTTGCATTAGCGAGTAAGCACCACATTAACAGGGCGGTGCAATGATGTCAGCAAGATGGGGCCACACCTCACACTTCCAACAGATCAATACAGTGGCTACAACAGAAATTCAGTGGTCAAATGATCTCAAGGACAGATGTTGAACGGGTGCCGCATTCTCCGGATCTCGACCCACCTGACTTCTATATTTTGGGTTACCTGAAGGATAGAGTGTACCAGGGGAGATCACAGACTATTGACGACCTCAAAAATGCAATTGCCACCAACATCAAAGTTATTCCGGTTCAGGAATGCAGCCGAGTTATTGACAACTTTACCAGGAGGATCCAATTGTGCCTGCTGCAGCAGGGCAGCCATTTAGAAGATGTTTTGTGAACTGTCTGCTGAAATCACTAGTTTCATTTTTATGTTACTTTATTCTACATATTACAAAGATTCTTATGTGCAAGTTTCATGTTGTTTCGATGGAAAATTTAAAAAGTATAAAAACAACTTTGGGTTGTGTTTTTTATGAAATACCCTGTATGATGTATGACAGCCAAAAGCAAACAGTACATCGACTTCGATATTTGTAAACGTATCCAACCTGTGAAGTGTATTGGTCTGGGCTTTAGTTCAATTCTATATCTTATTGGAAGGGAAAAGGAAAAGTAAGTTGATCGTGGAACTTGTATGCCAAAACGAAATGAGATGCAATTTATGTTTCACTTCTATCCATTCAGAATGGAGTTCTTTATTTGAAAAGTCAGATATTGTAGCAGTCAGAAGATCGGAGAAAGTTTGTTGATTCTTTTGGTTGTTGCAGCTTTACTTCTAGTCAGGTTGATCTTTGCACCCTCGTTTCCTCTTCTTAACATTTTATCCCACAGGCACAACATTCAGAGACAGTGCGGCTACAGATTCCTGCACAAGCAGTAGGAGCTTTGATTGGCCGCAAAGGGAGACACATTCAACAACTGGCTCGCTTTTCTGGGGCTGTCATACGGGTACTTCCCTGCTCGCCACCCCTCCCCCCCATTCTACATTTCATTTTTGCCTTTTTCTCTGCTTTGCATTTGTAGCAGATAGTTATATCTACTATGACAGACCAGATACTGTTTTAAACAGCCTTTTTACAGCCACTTTTCCCTGCTGAGCAGGGGTTAGCTTTTTTCGGGCTCCATGCAATCATGGTTCCCTTCTTGAGGCAATGTTTTATGGCCGGATGCCCTTCCTGACGCCAACCCTGGTCGCCTTACGACACACAGGGATATGGTACACCTATTCTAACCGGGTCATACAATGGGACCAGTACACTGGTAGTCATTTCGTCGACCTCGGAGGGATGACTGGCTGGGTCAACCCCCTGGCGTTAATTCGGTGGCCAACGGGGCTCGAACTCAGGACCTTAGGATCCCAAGCCACCACCCTAACCACTAAGCCAACACCAGGCTTCAGACCAGATACTGTTTCTGACTATGAAATCTATTGAATATATCATGAAATCACTGCATTAGCAATTTGGCTCCAAATAATTGTTCTGTCATTGCAAATCACACTTCCATGTCACCAGATGGTTGTGTCTAATTACTGTCACATTTTGGAGAAATAGTTCAAAAAGAGCGTAGTCTGGAAAATAATATTTTATTTGCTGTGAATTGATTGCCTGAGAGCGAACATGAAATCCATTGGATGTTCAGAATGTATGGTCAAAATATTTACTACAATGCTGTAGTAGCCAAAAAGATATCAAATGGTGATCTACAAAACAACATGCATGTCTTTGGAAGAAAAGAGATGTAAATGGAGTCTTTATTTTTAATTTTTTTCCTGCCCCTCTGACAAGGTTGGAGATGGGGGATTTTAGAATGAGCTCTGACCGACCGATTATATATCCGTCCATGTAGTTTTGTGTATTCGGTATTTCAAAAACCATTGAAATTTAGCATTCACATTGCAGATATTCCTCATGACACTATCTCGACTTGATTAGATCACAGCTGTGATTGGTTGAATTATGTTGCCATGGCAACCATCTCAGTAGCTTGGCGTATGTATGCGACATTTCAAAAATCGTTCACGATATAGCTTTCATATTACACAGA
>CM068959.1:106750630-106752135 GCA_035128595.1 Eptatretus atami
GAAATCTCGTGTCATGAGGTGGTGGCTCTGCGGCAGTCAACTGGTTTACGTGAAGGCACACTGGGCTCGTAAATGTGCATCAGTGTGTGGGTGAAAATCATGGAAAATACGGAAGAAATAATTGGAGTCAGAAAGATGGGAACAATGTCAAGAAATGAAAGAAAGAAAGTTGGAAAAGTGAAGATGCATCGGAGAGAGATTCATGTACATGTGGAAGAGGTGCGGTGAGAGGAAAAGTACTTTTAAATATTATTTATTATTTATTTATTTTGTATGCAATGTCGAGGCTCGTATGCGAGCTAAAACACAATTTACAACAAGGGGAACAAGAGATAAGAGGGGTAGTGGGAGAGAAGGACAAAACGGTGGGGAACAGAAACATTAGGAGATCTGTGGGAGGGAGAGGGATGGGGGGGGGGGTGACGGTACACAGGGTAAACAAGATGGACACTACAGGGACTTTCAGGAAGAAAGCAGGGAATTTGAAGAGATGAGTTTGGGGTGGATTAGCAGGGGAAGATAAGAGGTGGTGAACAGCTGTTTTGAAGACCTGGGGGGGGAGAGTGGGATTGAAGAGTGGGAGTCACAGCCAGAGCAGGGGGGCGAGACCGAGAGTATATGGTAAAAGACAGAAATACCACCAACTTGCCTGCGATGAGAGAGTGGGAGCCAAAGACCCAAAGACTCAACCTCAGCGTGGGAGATAACAATGATCCTTAATGCCTTGGTTTCCAGAGCATGAAGCCGAGAAAGGTGAGAGCGGGAGCACCAGATCAGACCAAGGGAGAGCATACTCCATCAGGCTGTGGATGAAAGCTTTGAATGTGGTCAGGAGCTCAGATGTGCCAAGGAAGGACTTTGCACGATGGAGGATGCCCAGTCGGCGACTGGCTTTGGAGGCCAGCTTGGAAATGTGGCTTTCCCAGAAAATATCGTGGCAAATAGTGTGACCCAGAAGCTTGAATGAAGGGATCTCTTGAAGAGGATTGTTGAGAAAGTAGATTGGGGGGGGGGGGAGCGGGTTCCAGAATTGTCCTTTTGAAGAGACATAGTGAGAGTGTGAGACTTGTCAGGGTTGAAAGGCATGTTCCAGATGTTGGACCAGCTTGTGGTTTTATCTGGATCTACAGAGAATAAAGAGGCTGCTACTTGCCGATCTGAGGGATGTCAGATGGTACGACAGAGGGTGAAGTCATTAGCAAAGAGGTGGAGGATTTTCCAGAGTCGGAGAGATCATTGATGAAAACCAGAGAAAGAACAGGGCCTCGAACACTGCCTTGAACTCCAGCCTGGACAGGAAGAGGGGATGAGAGAACTCCATATAGGACCAGCTGTTGGCTGCGACAGGAGAGGAAGTTTGCGAGCCATGAGTGGCAATGGCCTCTGATACCATAGTACAAGAGTTTGGTGAGTAGGGCAGGGTGCCAGACTATCGAAAGCACACGATATATCTAGCGAGATGGCTCTGATTTCATGTCTGGCATTGAGTACCTCCATCCATTGTT
>CM068959.1:106758189-106775640 GCA_035128595.1 Eptatretus atami
TATATATATATATATATACAGTCAAGGCTCATGGAAGAGCTGGAACACAGAACGGACCAGGAAGCAGCATAAAAGGAACAGCAGAAAGAGAAGGGAAAATGCCAACATCAGGGATGAGGGACAGAATAAATGGAGACGGGAGATGGAGAAACAAGGGGTGTGGGTAAGTTTGAGGGGGAGGGGAGAATACAGGTTGTGGAGAAGATGGACACAGAAGCAACATTGGGATGGGTTAACGGTGGTAGAAAAAGCTCATCGTTTTGGATTGGGGATGATTTTTGATGGTGGTAAACAGCTATCTTGAAAACTTGGAGGGAAGAGTGAGATTAAAGAGAATGTGGAAAACTTTTTCCACAGGTGGAGAAAAGAGGAACAAATGAGTGAAGGTGAGTAGTGATTCTGGATTTTGGAAGTTTCATAAGAGAAGGGAGTTGATAGTGGACTGTGTCCCTGCAGATACTTGGGGTGGGGGTGGGGGGCAGTGGGAGGAGATAAAGCACGGAGAGGAGAGAGAGAGAGACAGAGACAGAGACGAAGAAGACAGAAAACCGACCTTTTTGCCTTATCCGAGAGACATGCAAGTCCAAGCTCAAATCGTCACCATAAATTTAAAATAAAAATAAAAATTTGAGAATAATGTATGACTTGTATTTAAAAAATATATTAAAAAAAAGATCGAAAAGGACTTAACCTGCTGACTTTTGCTGTTGCAGCACTTGCATGTTTGGAGGAGAGGTGAGGAGGCCAGGGGGTGAGAGGGGTGAGTCATTTTTGGCTTCCCTTAACTTCCCGTTTCATGTGTGCTGCCAACTTGATATCCACTGCACTCAAAGCCATTTAAGGCAAATAAAATTGCAAGATCTATATTTTGTAATTATTAGTTGTTGAACTGCAGAAGTCTCGTTGCACTAAATGAAGGTTCCCAATCAGGATCTTAATATGTTACAATGAAAATAAATACTTGGAGAAGTGGAAAGGCTGGTGCCAGCATGCTTTATATGGTCTGCAGAGATGGCCTGTTGCTGGTGGTGCAAAACGGTGAGTAAATCTTCAGGAAATGAAAAATGATCAGTCAGTTAGTGTGAAGTTTGTAACCAACAACATTACTTCATCAAAGTTTTGTCATCAATAGCTATGCCCACACATGATTGGAAATTTTCATAACATGAATGCCATTTTGCACAGAAATGGGAATTGATCTCTGCTCAATCCTCAATACGTGCAATGCTCTTTACATTGTGAAGAAAGACCATACAGAAAGATGGTCTTAAATTGCAGAGTAGAGCAGGGTGGACCTAGTTTAGAGAGTCCTTTGTTGTACAATGAACCAAATAAGTAGGTTGAGTCAATGGAGGATCAAATGACTCTTTCTCTTCCTCTGCTCCGATTGGTTTATCTGATCATGTGCTTGTGAACGTCAACATCTCTCCAGCTAATCTCAGAGAATATAGCTTGGACATGCTGCTTCGAGTCTCCCAAAAATGGATGGAGGCCCTCAATGTCAAACACGAGATCAGAGCTGGCTCTAGACATAGCCTGAGATTTTGATAATCTAGCATCCTGCCTTCCTCTCCAAAATCTCTGCCTATGACATCAATTCTTGGGATACTGATTTCCTCTACTGTACTCTTGTAGCCAACATATGACATTCAACAGAATAATTTAATCTCCCTTCCTTGTCAAGGCTGAAGTCCCCCAAGGCAATATTCTCGGCTCTATTTTATCCCCAACCTTCATCAACAATCTCTGATTCTGGAAAATCCCCTTTATCTATTTGCTGATGATTCTACCCTCTACCATGACATCACTCATCCTTCAGATAGGCAGGCAGCAGCCTCTTCCCTCTCTTCAGACCTTCATTAAATCACAAGCTGGTCAAACACTTGGAATATCTTTAAATCCTGACAAATCTCACCCTCGAATATATATATATATATATATTTCTTAATCCTCTTGAAGTTCAGTCATTTAAACTCCTGGGTCTCACGATCGGCCATGATCTTTCTTGGACAAACCTCTTCTCAGTTGGCCTCCAAACTGGGCATCCTCCATCGTACAAAGTCCCTCCTTGGCACACCTGAACTCTTATCCACCTGCAAGGCCTTCATCCACAATTTGATGTACTGAGTATGAGTACTGCTATCTCCTCACTTGCTCCCTGCCTCACACCCTGCTAAACTTGATGCTGTTGTAATCAAGATCTTCAAGATCATTGGAATCTCCCGCGATGAAGCAGAGTCTATGGGCCTATCACTTTCACATCGGAGCCAGGTCAGTGGTCTGTCTGTCTCCAACCTTTCTGGTCTTGTACCCACTGCTCTTTCCACGCTTTGTCCCACCATCCCACCCAAGTTTCTGCAGGATGCATGTGGTCCACTAGCGACCTCACTTTTCTGGTGAAACTCCCAAACTTAATATATCCTTTTAAATCAGAACATAAAAATAAATGGCATTTACAAAATTATTGACACCCTCGACTTAATATTTGGCAGCACAACCTTTGAGCAAAATAACTGCAGTCAAGCACTTCCTATAGCCATGAATGGGCTTTCTGCACCTCTCTACTGGCAGTTTGGTCCACTCTTCTTGTGCAAACTGCTCCAGTCCTCCCAGATTTGAAGGGTGCCTTCTTCCAACTGCTGTTTTCAGATCTCCACACAGGTGTTCAATGGGATTTAGATCTGGATTCATTGCTGGCCACTTCAGAACAGTCCAACGTTTTGTCTTGAACCATTCCTGGGTGCTATTTGAAGTGTGTGTGGGGTCATTGTCCTGCTGCAAGACTCATGACCTTCGACGGAGACCCAGCTTTCTGACACTGGGTTGAACATTGCACTCCAAAATGCCTTCTGCCTTGGTAATCTCCTGATTTCATGATGCCGTGCACACATTCAAGGCACTCAGAGCCAGAGGCAGCACAGCAACTCCAAAACATCACTGAACCTCCTCCATGTTTGTCTGTAGGGAAGGTGTTCTTTTCTTTAAAGGCTTCGTTTTGTTTTGTGTAAACAGAGATTATGTGCTTTACCAAAAACCTTTAATTTGGTCTCATCTGTCCACAGGACATTATCCCAGAAGGATTTTGATTTGTTCAGGTGTGTTTTGGTAAACTCCAGTTGAGCTTTCTTACGTCTCTCTTTCAGCAGTGGGGTCCTCCTGGGTCTCCTACCATAGAACCTCCTTTCATTTTGTTGGCGACGGATGGTGTGAGTTGAAACTGTTGTACCTTGTGTCTGAAGGTCAGCTTGAATCTGTTTAGCAGTTGATCGAGGTGCTTTCTCCACCATTTGATCAATCCTTCGCTGCAATCTTCGATCAAGTTTTCTCTAGCGGCCACTTCCAGGGAAGTTGGCTGCAGTGCCATGGGCCTTAAACTTCCTGATAACATTGTTTTGTGTACGGTGAACACAGGATCATCAAGGTCTCTGGAGATGGACTTGTAGCCTTGAGATTGTCCATGCTTAGCTACAATCTTGTGTCTGACCTCCTCAGACAATTCTCTCTCTTTTTCTTTCTCCACGCCCATTGCGGTACACACAGTGACACAAAACAGCAGAATGACTCCTTTTTTCGATTCAAACTGGTTGAAAGAGTGATTTTTTATATACAGGCACCTGTAACTCACCACAGGTGAGTTTAATTCCAAAGTAAGGAGAATCACCTGCTTGAAATCTAATTATTTCTAACAACTTCTAAAAGGTGCCAATTGTATTGTCCGGGCCATTTTAGGATTTCTGTGTGGAATAAGCTAAGATTTAGTAATTTTTTCAGCTTTTTTTTTTTTTTTTGTTCACTGCAAACCAAAGAAATACATTTGTGGACACCAAAAGATTCATTAATTTCAAAACATTTTTGTGGACGAAATGGTGGCATTATTTGAAAAAAGTGCAAGGGTGGCAATATCTTTGGCCATGACTGTACTTACATACATAATATCCTTGAGGGGAAGGGGTAGGGGTGGGTTGTGAGGGTGAGGGGTGGCTTTAGGTGCTACGGTTCGGCTGTGAAAGAATAACGTACAAACACTTGAAAATATTTACACAGATATGTAATTAGTAAATACTGTGTACATATAGATATTTTTCTGTTGCTTCTTCTGTTCTATTTTTTATAAGCAGTGAGGTCTAATCAGTGAGGACTAAGCTTCTGCTCTGTCTTGACCACGAAACTCCACCACTTGTTTGTTTTTTTGTACACACTGTCGAGGCTCGTATGAGAGCTAACACACAGAAACATACAAGGGGAGCAGGAGAAGAGGGGTGGGAGAGGGAAGGAAAAAACAGTGGGGAACAGAGACATGAGGAGATCTGTGGAAGGGAGAGGGATGGGGTGGGGTACACAGGGTAAACAAGATGGACACTACAGGGACTTTCAGGAAGAAAAGCAAGGAATATCAAGGAGGTGGATTAATGTGGGTAGAAAAGACCGTGCTTTTGGATGGAGGAAGATAAGAGATGGTGGTGAACAGCTGTTTTGAAGACCTGGAGGGAAGAGTGGGATTGACGAGAGTGTGGGTGTTTGCTCCAAAGGTGGGGAAAAAATGAGGAATGAGAGAGTGACTTCCCCCTGTCCTTCACTAACTTTCCCCACTCTTCAACCACCCTACCTTATTGATATCCCCCCTCGTTCATTGATTGTGCCAACACACAATCTTCCCATCTCAACCACGGTCCACCTCTTTTTCTCCGACCTTGCTCCCTCAACCTATCCGCTCTCTTTGCCATTCTCTCTTCCCCCATCCACACCAAGTGGTCCAGCTCATCACCGCTGGAATTTCTCCAATCTCTCAGTCAAGCTCATCCGCACACCAATCTCCTCCCTCAGTTCATCCATCCTCCTCACTCCTGCAATCTTCTTGACCGAGTTCTCACAAATCTGCAGCCTCTGTTGTCATCTAATCACTGTCAGTGCCATCATCTCCAGACCATAAAGTTAGCATATCAATACATGTACATATATACATACAGTACTTGCATATTTCAAAAAATGTAAACGTTGGCATTTCTTTGATTATTGTGAGCATCTCGATCCGACAAAATTATGATTCCCACCGCTATGACGTAAGGATACGAGTGAGGTTGTCCTTTATTTACACCAAGATTTCCATATAGTTCACTTTGATAAAACTATGTGAACAATTCGGTCAAAGTTTGAAGGTGGGACACGTACGACAAACAGCATTAGAAAAACTTTCTCACCAAAAAATTCTCCAATTTTTGGTTTGCATTTGGTTTGCAAAAACAATATATGCATTCTTTCAACTTTTATACAACTTTGGTTTTGGCTCCTCATTGAGGTCACTGATGATGTCTGGATGGGCATTCTTTCTCCTTGCAATAATAACTTTCTGTAGCTGCAGCCAATGTCGGCCTATGTGTGACTCAGGATCTAGGTGGAGACCTTTAGGAAATGCACTTTTCGTTGATTTGATGTGCAGGATGTGCCTGTGATCTCATTTGAGGACTTTGATGGCCCGAGCGTGCCCCCGTTGCTACAAATGCCATGAACAATTAACGGAAGGGAAGAGAAAATGAGGACCTGCAAGGAAATAGACAATGAACCACATTCGGCGTGAACCACATCGGTCTAACATAATTGTTGCATCCTCAGGGAAGCACCTGATGGGGGACATCGTACCTTCACTCAATCCAAACCGTTCTCACATTGACTATTTTCAAGAAGGGTCTTCGACTTTGTTTGGAAACTCATCTTCGGCACACACCAACACTGCCAGTTTGTTTGTTTAACGTATTGTTTATTTTTGTTTTATTTATTCAATTTCCTTGCTATTAGACTTTGTCACAAATTCTTTCCTTGTACAGAACATCAATCCTTTGATTAGGGAACAGATTGTTTGTTCTATACTGTATGATTGTGTAAAGTTTGTTATATGGTGAGATATTCATGATAAAAATGGAATAAAATAAATGGGGACAATTATGAGTGTTGTTGTTACTCTTCTTTTTTGTGTCGCTATAATTTTCCCAGCCATTGCCAAACACAAGTTCTGGCACAGGAGTTGAGAGCCTTCAGGTCGTCTGGTCCGCAATGCTCTGGTAAGAGAGGGCAATCTTGGAGATGCTCCATTGTTTGAGGAGCCTCTCTACAGTCACAATTGATAGGATGCCTGGTGTTGGCTTAGTGGTTAGGGTGGCCAGCTTGGTTTCTTAGGGTCCTGAGTTTGAGCCCCGTTGGCCACTGAATTAACACCAGGTGGGATTGACTCGGCCTGTCATCCTTCCGAAGTCGGTGAAATGAGTACCAGTGTACTGGTATAGGGGCACAGCATCAGCAGCATATTCGTACCTCAACAAAATGATAGCTACCTGGCGCTCAAGCTGCCATACGCAAGAAGAAGAAGACAATCGATAAGGCCATTTTGATTATATCCCTACTTCTGCATAAGGTCTCTGCAGCGTCTGAATCCAGTCACGAGGTGAATGAGACACCGCCAGGTTAGCCATGTCTCAGTGGCTCCTTTTGGCAGGTACTCTTCAGGGGCAAGTGACAGCTTGTGTGGTCTTTATTACAGGTGAGTTGTTGACCAAACATCTATCCTGCAGTTGTGGAGGTGACCATCCAGGGGCTGAACAGCATTAAGGAAACCGTTCCTGGATTTCAACCTCTTTGGTGCTGGCTCTTGTTGAAAGATTGGGTGGCGAGAGTCACGTTCCTGCTTGGATCTCCCTATTTGTGAGTAGATTGCCCTTCTGATTAAAACTAACACCAGATACTCTATCCTACAGGTAGATGGGAAATTTTTTTTTCCATCATTTCATTCTCCTTGTTGATGTCAAACATCGCCGTCTATTGGATGACTCAACACAGCTTTGTGCCCTCGGTACAGCATCCACAGTTTCATCGTTGAATATCACATGTCTTCCACCCACACCCACATGCCCTTCTCAGAAAGTACTTCATGACCTCCCATCCATCAGGCACCCATTAGTGACAATCCAGCCCATCAAACACCAGAGCACGCATCACATCGAGACCACGGAACCCTCTGTTTTCATGCATGCGAGCCGACGAGCACCCAATAAATTATGTATCACCCACCAGGAGTTTGACTGTATGTTACAATGTGGGATCATTAGACCATCATCCAGCAGCTGGGGTTCACCGCTGCACATGGTACCCAAAAAAAAGACACCTGGTGATTGGCGTCCTTGTAGAGATTACCAGTCCTTAAACAACGCAACTGTTCCAGACCTTTCGCCCATTCCACAAATTCAGGATTTTACCGCAACACTCTATGGTGCTACAATCTTCAAGGTCGACCTCGCTCGTGCATACCTTGAGATTCCCATGGATCCAGATGACATCCCAAAGACAAAGTGCATATTCGGCATTCCCGAGTTGAATTTCCTCGGCCACTGTGTTAACCGATCTGGCAATCCGTCTGCTTGATGAGAAGGTGCAAAGATTATTTGGGATTTCTCAATAACATCATCTCAACGCAAAATGCCAGAGTTTTTGGTCCTCATCAACTTTTACCATCGATTTATTCCAAACGCAGCCACAACATTCCAGCCGCTGTACGAGTTACTCGCAACTGGTAAACACCATGAAGTGTTCCGATGGTCGGAGCCAACCTTGTCAGCCTTGCACTCCATCAAATATGCCCTGGTCAATGCCTCACTCCTGATTCATCCAAAGTCAGAGGCGCCAACATGCATGATGGTAGACGCGTCTGTGCTTGTGGTGGATGCGGTCCCTCATCAGTTCATCGATGCCAACTGGCGTCCACTGGCCTTCTTTAAAACATTGAAACCAACAGAGCGCAAGTACAGTGCCTTCGATCGGAAATGACTCGCTGTATACTTGACCATCAATCACTTTCGCCACTTCTTTAGAGGCTGGACAATTCTGTCCTGACTGACCACAAACCTTAAACTTTCGTTCTATCCACCCAATCGGACTCTCTCTTCACACACTTCGCCAATTCAGTTATGTCTTGCAATTCACCACGGGCATCCAACACATCAAAGGTATCGCAAACTCAGTTACCGATTCTGTCTCACGCATCGAGGTATTGGTGTTGTCTTCTACCAACACACTGGCCATCGATTTGAATGCACCAGCAGCGGCACAATGGGAGGACACGGAGCTCCACCGTCTCGTCTGCAACCAATTCTCTTACATTTCGCGAGGTATCTGCTCTGTTTCACAAGCTGACTCAATTCCTGGGTAACGACCGTGTGCTTACCATCCAGCAGCGAATAGCATGGTGGAACGTTTCCACCGCCAACTCAAGTCTTCCCTGAAAGCACATGACAACTCCGTGCACTGGACGGACGTCGTACCTCTCGTCCTGCTTGGTGTGCGAGCTGCCCTGAAAGACAACCTTGTATGCTCCACTGCAGAGCTAGTGTCCGGTGCAACGCTTCATCTCAGGAGAATTCTTATCGGCGTCCGATACCACCGGGTGACACCAACGCGTACGCCTTCACGAGCCCGGTTCTTATTCCCCAGGAAGTTTCTACATTCAGCTTTTCCAGTGAAGCCAGATTTTCTTTACGCAGTACCGGAGCTGACCCTCTCGCTGACCAATGGGTGGACACCTTACTCCAACAATACCCTTACCACCGTATACGAATCGCTCTTGGAATCATGTAGATTTCTCAGGCACGATAATTTATTATGAGAGTCCATTTTACTTGTTGACCATTTGTCTTTGCTGTAACTTCTTCTGTTTTTTTTTTTACATGGACAGTTTACATCTCTTTCCTTACATCATGTTGAATTTTGTTTTTACCTTCCGTTCGTTTAACACACCAGGATCGGGAGTAGTGTCATGGTTTCTTTGGTTCCGTAATACGCACATATATGAATATGATTGAGCTTTCGTTTAACAGGGTTCCTGGCAGGGTTTTGAGAGTTTTACCATGGCGGTTTCATATCTGAACATGTTGGACATCTTTGATTCCATGCAAAACAGCCCCCATCCTGGATTCCTGACGCATGATCTTTATTGCCCCATTAACCTTTTCTAACCCAACCCTCAAACTGAGCACTTTCAGAGCCTTACCTTACCTTCCCTTCCTCCCTCCCTCCCTCACCTCCCCTTCCCTTCCCTTCCCTCCCTCCCCTTCTCCTCCCCTTACCTTCCCTTCCCTTCCCTTCCATCCTCTCCCTCTCCGTCCCCCCTTTCCCTCTTCTCCCGCTCCCCTTTCCCTCTTCTCCCGCTCCCTCTTTCTCTCTTCTCCCCGCCCCTCTTCTCCCTCCTCTCCCTTCTCTCTCCCGCTCCCTTTCCCTCTTCTCCTGCTCCCACTCCCCTTCTCCTCCTCTCCCTTCTCTCTCCTCTCCCTCTCCTCTCCCTCTTCTCTTTTCCTCTCCTCTCCCCGTTTGTTTGTCCCACTGTCAGTTCTTCTACCTTGCTCTTCTCTTCCTCTTCCCGTTTGTTGTCCACTGTCAATTCTTCTACCTTGCTCTTCCTCTTCCTCTTCCTCTCCTCCCTCTCCTCTCTCTCCCTCTCCCTCTCCTCTCCTTTTCCTTTTCCTCCCTCTTCTCTTCCTCCCTCTCCCTCTCTCTCTTCCTTTTCTTTTCCTCTTCCTCTCCCCGTTTGTTTGTCCCACTGTCAGTTCTTCTACCTTCCTCTTCCTCTTCCTCTCACTCCTCTTCCCTCTCCCTCTTCCTTTTCCTTTCCTTTCCTCTCCCCGTTTGTTTGTCCCACTGTCAGTTCTTCTACCTTGCTCTTTCTTCCTCTTCTCTCCCTCTCCCTCTTCCTCTCCTCCCTTCTCTCTCCCTCTTCCCGTTTGTTTGTCCCACTGTCAGTTCTTCTACCTTGCTCTTCCTCTTCTCTTCCTCTCCCTCTCCCTCTCCCTCTCCCTCTTCCTTTTCCTTTCCTCCTCCCGTTTGTTTGTCCCACTGTCAGTTCTTCTACCTTGCTCTTCCTCTTCCTGCTCCTCTTCCTCTCCCTCTTCCTCTTCCTCTCCTCTCACTCCCTCTCCCTCTCCCTCTTCTTTCCTTTTCCTCTTCCTCTCCCCGTTTGTTTGTCCCACTGTCAGTTCTTCTACCTTGCTCTCCTCTTCCTCTTCCTCTCCCCTCCTCTCTCTCTCCCCTCTTCCTCTCCCTCCCTCCCTCTCTCCTCTTCCTCTTCCTCTTCCCGTTTGTCCCACTGTCAGTTCTTCTACCTTGCTCTTCCTCTTCCTCTTTCTCTCCTTCCTCTTCCTGCTCCTCTTCCTCTTCCCTCTTCCTCTTCCTCTTCCTCTCTCTCCCTCTCTCCCTCTCCCTCTTCCTTTTCCTTTTCCTCTTCCTCTCCCCGTTTGTTTGTCCCACTGTCAGTTCTTCTACCTTGCTCTTCCTCTTCCCTCTTCCTCTTCCTTCTCTCCCCGGTTTTGTTTGTCCCACTGTCAGTTCTTCTACCTTGCTCTTCCATGAGCCTCGCTCCTATAAAGAGGGTAAATCGGTTTGTGCTGAAAGATGTTTTCTCAGCTGAAGCTGTGTTTGTTTCGTGGTTCTGAGGGTATTAAACGGTTTGTAGTGAAAGTTTTTGTCCACAGGGTAACAGTTTTATTTTCATCGTTTTGTCCTCCCTCTGCAGATATTATTCCAAAGGATTCCCGCAGAATCCGGGGGGTCATGAGCCGGCCGTCCTTCGTGCGACCTGAATCCCCCGATCCCCTTTCTTCGCCGCTTCCCAACAATCTCCGCGATGGGGGCGTGGCCGCACGTCGTGACGTCACGCGCCTTTAAACAATCGCCGAAAGGTCCAACAGCGTCCAGTCGGACAAGGAATCGGTGGAGTCACTTCTGATTTCAGGAATTGTGCGTCAAGGTGAGAAAGTATAAATCTCGTAATAATCGAATATATTTAAGGAATTGCATTCCGGTCCATTAATGGATCTTATTTAAACGAGTGTGGTCGTTCACTGGCAGGGCGATCGAAGGAATCTGTGGAGTGGAGTAACTTGTCATCGGCGAGGCATTCCCTCGTGGTCGTGCTGGTCATCCACAAGGTTACCGATCCCCCGAGAGGGAGAGGGAGAGGGGACGCCATGCCGTGCTGCATCCCGCGCTCCGCGATACTCTTTGCTGTCACGGCGCTCGGTCAGTACCTCCTCCAGTCGATCCAACCGCCCTGCACGGCATGACAAGTGCACAGCACGTGTGTGTAGCCCACTCGCTTCCCCACGGTCCGCACACCGAGCTACCTTACACCAGGTGTGTTGAAGCGACTACTTTCCGCGGTCCGCACACCGAGCTACCTTACACCAGGTGTGTGTAGCGACTCACTTTCCCCGGTCCGCACACCGAGCTACCTTACACCAGGTGTGTGTAGCGGACTCACTTTCCCACGTCCGCACACCCGAGCTACCTTACACCAGGTGTGTGTAGCGGACTCACTTTCCCACGGTCCGCACACCGAGCTACCTTACACCAGGTGTGTGTAGCCGACTCACTTTCCCGCGCTCTGCACACGAGCTACCTTACACCAGGTGTGTGTAGCCGACTCGCTTTCCCGCGCTCCGCACACCGAGCTACCTTACACCAGGTGGTGTAGCCGACTCGCTTTCCGCGCTCTGCACACCGAGCTACTTACACCAGGTGTGTGTAGCCGACTCACTTTCCCGCGCTCTGCACACCGAGCTACCTTACACCAGGTGTTGTAGCCGACTCCTTTCCCGCTCCGCACACCGAGCAACCTTACACCAGGTGTGTGTAGCCGACTCGCTTTCCCGCGCTCTGCACACCGAGCTACCTTACACCAGGTGTGTGTAGCCGACTCGCTTTCCACGCTCTGCACACCGAGCTACCTTACACCAGGTGTGTGAAGCCGACTCACTTTCCCGCGCTCTGCACACCGAGCTACCTTACACAGGTGTGTGTAGCCGACTCGCTTTCCCGCGCTCTGCACACCGAGCTACCTTACACAGTGTGTGTTAGCCGACTCACTTTCCCGCGCTCTGCACACCGAGCTACCTTACACCAGGTGTGTGTAGCCGACTCCTTTCCCCCTCGCACACCGAGCTACCTTACACCAGGTGTGTGTAGCCGACTCGCTTTCCCGCGCTCTGCACACCGAGCTACCTTACACCAGGTGTGTGTAGCCGACTCGCTTTCCCGCGCTCTGCACACCGAGCTACCTTACACCAGGTGTGTGTAGCCGACTCACTTTCCCACGCTCGCACACCGAGCTACCTTACACCAGGTGTGTGTAGCCGACTCGCTTTCCCGCGCTCCGCACACCGAGCTACCTTACACCAGGTGTGTGTAGCCGACTCGCTTTCCCGCGCTCCGCACACCGAGCTACCTCACACCAGTGTGTGTAGCCGACTCGCTTTCCCACGCTCCGCACACCGAGCTACCTCACACAGGTGTGTGTAGCCGACTCGCTTTCCCACGCTCCGCACACCGAGCTACCTTACACCAGGTGTGTGTAGCCGACTCGCTTTCCCACGGTCCGCACACCGAGCTACCTTACACCAGGTGTGTGTAGCCGACTCGCTTTCCCGCGCTCCGCACACCGAGCTACCTTACACCAGGTGTTGTGTAGCTGACTCGCTTTCCCGCTCCGCACACCGAGCTACCTTACACCAGGTGGTGTAGCCGACTCGCTTTCCCACGCTCCGCACACCGAGCTACCTTACACCAGGTGTGTGTAGCTGACTCGCTTTCCCACGCTCCGCACACCGAGCTACCTTACACCAGGTGTGTGTAGCCGACTCGCTTTCCCACACTCCGCACACCGAGCTACCTTACACCAGGTGTGTGTAGCTGACTCGCTTTCCCACGCTCCGCACACCGAGCTACCTTACACCAGGTGTGTGTAGCCGACTCGCTTTCCCCACTCCGCACACCGAGCTACCTTACATCAGGTGTGTGTAGCTGACTCGCTTTCCCACGCTCCGCACACGACGTACCTTACACCAGGTGTGTGTAGCCGACTCGCTTTCCCACACTCCGCACACCGAGCTACCTTACATCAGGTGTGTGTAGCTGACTCGCTTTCCCACGCTCCGCACACCGAGCTACCTTACACCAGGTGTGTGTAGCCGACTCGCTTTCCACGCTCCGCACACCGAGCTTACCTTACACCGGTGCTTCGCGATGCCGTGATTTCTTTGTACGTACAACTTGCGAGCCCGTGGAACAGCCTTTATTCACCTGGGATAACCGCTTTTAACCACACCAGGTTAACATGGGCTGTGCCTTGCTGTGCCGTGCTGTGCCGTGCTGTGCAAAAAAGCTTAAAACTCGGTGCGTGTCACAGACTTCAACTTTGGAAGGATTCTTCAACGTGAGCGCAAAGAGATAACCCACCATTCATAAAAAAATTAATTATATCAACAATCATATGATTATTTAATTGAATAGACAATATTATCCGAAGATGTCTGATGGGATGGTACAGATGGTAATTGGCGCTTTTGCCTTTGAGATTTTCTCGTCCAGGTTCGATTCCCGACCCGACTATAAGCTGTCGGAAAGGTGCTTCGTGAGCGTCTGTCGCTCGGATGCACATTAAGCCGGGCGTCCCGTCTGCCGGCATTCACTTGTGCTCTTTAAAGATCCCACGGTGTCCTTCGTGAAGAGTTGGCGAGTTCAAAGTTCCCGAACCGTGGACGAATTACAAATTCCTCCCTCGATGCAGTTAGTTTTTTTCCCAAAAAATCTTTCCCGAACTTTCTCCGGCCCGACCCTCAAAAGAAAGCCGATGAGTATGATGGCTGATCACTAAGTTCGTAGCCTAACGTGTACCGAGAAAAACATAACCGGGGTGATTATTCAGTTGACGGTTGAAATTGTTCCAAAAACCCCTCCTACCCCTCCACCTATACCCTTCCCCACATTCTAAACCTACAACTTCCCGAACGGCAAGACGGGCATCCACGACGCCTCCACATCACCACCATGTAACCTTGATACCTTTAACGGGATAGATTCATGGTGTCGGCGATAGCTCGTCTTCTCTTCGCAGAGGACACCGTGGGATCTTAACGTCCATCACCTTATACCAGCAGACAGGATGCCCGGGTTAAGGTCCATCCGAGAGACGTCACACACATTGATGAATCACCGTGCCTGTGAAACTCCTGGATGGCAGTTTAGAGCTGGGTCGAGATTCAAACCCAGGCTAGACAGCTTAGAAGCGACTGTGCATACTTCCTGGGCTAGGCCATGGTTAAACCAGACTCTGCTATTATGGTTGGAGCGTCTGCTCTGAATGTAGGAGGTTGGTGGTTGAAACCCCAGCCGAGTCATACCATTTAAAATGGCTCAAGCTGCTTACTTGCTTGATGCTTGGCATTTAAAATGATAGAGCATGGACAATCAACTATTACACAGGCTTTGTTGGCCTAATGACCTCCTACATTGAAGTTCTTTGTAAGGGAACTCTTTTTGTTTGTTTATTTATTTTCTTGCATGCGCCATCCCTCGGATGGACACCAAACAGGGTGTCCTGTCTGCTTGCATTAATTGGTAGATGTTAAAGATTCCATGGTGTCCTTCCTGAAGAGTAGGTGAGTTATTGATGGCACCATGAACAAATTCCAAATTCCTGTCCTGACCTCCTGAGTCGGAGTGTCCACCTGACCAGGATTGTAGCCTCGTAACTGTTTCGGCAGCACCAACGCTCTGCATCGGGCATGGTACATAACGATGAAGATGAAGTTTATTATTATTAATGCTGAGAATTACCAATGATGGAAGCAATCCAATTATAGCATTGAAATCAAAATGTGTCTTCGTGATAACTGATAACAATGATGTATAATACTGGGGCACGTTGAGGAGAAGGAAAACTGGTCGTCAGGTGATGATATTCATGGAATTCACACGACAACATTGTTCCGCACGTGAAGCCGCTTCCACTCAAGGAAGGCCGAGTGAAACTGGCTGGAATTCAGAGGTTTAAAGCTCGACATCAAAGTGAAAGAAAACCAAGGCCACGAAGTCGCTTGTAGCGGGAGAGCAGCGACTACAAGTCCTTTGTCTTGTTTTTTCATCTTGATATTCAGATGATGCTCAAGGTCCGCTGTATCGTGGAGTGGCGACAGACTATTTTATTATGAGTAGCTGTCCCCACAGTCCACATACCATGAGAAGTCCTGACGGTGAGACCAAGGAGCTCCAGATTGCCAAATATTTAATCAACACTCTACGTAGAATAGTGAAACGTAGAATAGCAATACTCTTTCGATATATGAAAGAGTTTTGCTATTCTACGTTTTACAACGATATCAGCATTCAAAGCTACAACTAGAAGGGCACTCGGTAGAGCGCATACCTCCACCTGATCCACGAGAACATATCGGGCCCAATACATTTTTGAAATATCATGCTATACTGTACGATATCATATTTTGGCCCTATTATCTCTCAATGGTGAAGAATCACTTTAAAAATTAAATAATTCTCGTATCCAGATCCAGATTTGGATCTTCACCAAAATCGAATCAATTTGTCCTTGCGACACACACAACATGTCCACAACTTTTTGAGATATCGTGCTACATATCGGTTTCGCCCTATCTCTCAATGGTGAAGAGTCACTTAAATAATCAAATCCGGATCCGGATTTTCACCAAAATCGAATCAATTTGTCCTGGTCCACCACACACCCAACATGTCCACAAATTTTCATCCAGAACCGTACACAACTTTTTGAGGTATCCTGTACACAGACAAGCAAACAAACAAAGAGACAGAAAGGGGTGAAAACATAACCTCCTTCACCTTCGGTGTTGGAGGTAATAATGTATTTCAACGATGGCCTGGAGCCACAGTTACCACCTGAATTAATTCTTCATGTTGTCAAGAGCATCTTAAAAAGTGATCTATCTTGTACATAAAGCACATTTGTAAACAAATCTACACAGTATAACATCCAGATGTTCTGCCACCAAACCTGCTGAACATTTGAGCATTACATTATCCCGACCCTGAGTCTTGATCTCTGTAAAATACAATTTAAAAAAAAAAATATATATATATATATAAAACATCACGAGAAAAAACAGAACGTACACTGCAAAAAGTAATTATTGTTTTAGAGAAATTGTCTTTTCGGTATCGTGAGCAACATACATCTTGATCTTGAATGGTCGAACATGACTGTGTGTGTGTGTGTGCGTGCGTGCGTGCGTGTACAGGAATGGCCCTGTGTGTGCCAGCATGCAATGATACTACACTTTGGATTTACATGAAAGAGTATTGCTATCCCACGTTTCACAACGACATCAGCAGATTGAATGAGAGCTTGCACTGCAACTGGACCCTTACTTACAGGTAAAGCAACACTTTCACCCATCGGGTTCGATTGTGCGACGTGTGCAGTACAAAAGCTTTTTGTTTCAATTATTATTCATGAGGAATAAACTATAAGGAATGCAGACTCAAAGTAGCTTCTGACTTTGATCCAAATGATTGAGTGTTCCCATATCAGAAGAGAAAATGGTTGGTAATCGGTTTTTTTTTTTTTACCTCCACCACGAAGGTGGATGGAGGTTATGTTTTCACCCTTGTCTGTCCGTTTGTTTGTTTGTCTGTGAACGGGCTATCTCAAAAAGTTGTGGACGGATTCGGACGGAATTTTGTGGAGCGCTTGGGTATGTGAGAAGGATGAAATGATTCGACTTTGGTGAAGATCTGAATCCAGATCTGTGGCAGGAGGCGAGGGTTGGAGATGGAAGCATAAAATAGTGAGGAACATAGGCAATAGGAGATCTGTGGAGGGGAGAGGGATGGGGTGGGGTACACTGGGTAAACAAGATAGAACTACAGGGACTTTCAGGAAGGAAAACAGGGAATTTGAAGGAGGTGTGTTTGGGGTGGATTAACGGGGGTAGAAAGATTAAGATTTGATGGGGAAGATATGAGATGGTGGTGAACAGCTGTTTTGAAGACCTGGAGGGAGGAATGGGTTGAAGAGAGTGGGGGAGTTTGTTCTAGAGGTGGGGAAAAGGAGGAACGAAAGAGTGAAGGAGAGCAGTGATTCTTGATTTTGGTGGTTTCACCAAAAGGGGGTTGCTGGGCAGACCTTGAGTGCCCTGAGGAAATATAGGGGGGAAATATCACAAACAGAGCAGAGGGGGCAAGGCTGGAGAGGAGATGGTACAAGACAGAAAGACCACAGACCTGCCTCTGGTGAGAGAGTGGGAGACCCAAACACTTAGCTTCATTGCGGGAGATACGAATGATGCTAAAAGCCTTGGTTTCCACAGCGTGTAGTCGAGCTAGGTGTGAGGCAGGAGCACCACTCCAGAGGGGGGAGCAGTACTCCATCAGACTGCAGATGAAAGCTTTGTAAATGGTTAGAAGCTCAGGTGTGTAAATGGTTCACAGCAAGGAAGGACTTTGCATGATGGAGGATGCCCAGTCGGCGACTGGCTTTGGAGGCTAGCTTGGAGATGTGGCTTTCCCAGGAAAGATCATGGCAGATGGTGAGACCTAGAAGCTTGAATGAAAGGACTTCTTCAAGAGGATTGTTGAGAAAGTAGATGG
>CM068959.1:106775650-106797095 GCA_035128595.1 Eptatretus atami
GGTCCTTTCGGAGAGACACAGTGAGAGTGTGAGGTTTGTCAGGATTGAAAGACATATTGCAAGTGTTGGACCAGCTTGTGATTTTATCCATGTCTGTAGAGAGTGAAGAGGCTGCTGCTTGCCAATCTGAGGGATGACAGATGGTGTGGCAGAGGGTGGAGTCATCAGAGTTAGAGTTTATTTTCCAGAGAGTCTGAGAGATCATTGATGAAAACCAAAAAAAGAACAGGGCCCAGAACACTACCTTGAGGAACTCCAGCCTGGACAGGAAGAGGGGAGGAAAACTCCATTTAGGGCACACGTTGACTGCGACAGGAGAGGAAGTCTGCGAGCCATGAGTGGAGATGGCTTTGGATTCCATAGGAAGAGAGTTTGGTGAGCAGGGCAGGGTGTCAGACCGTATTGAAAGAATGTGATATGTCGAGGGATATGGCTCTGATTTCATGTCCGGCATTGAGGACCTCCATCCCATCTGTTCGGGAGAGCAGGAAGCAGCATATCCAGGGTAGAGTGACCTGGTCTGAAACCAAATTGATGATCGGAAATCAAGCCATTGGAGAAGAGGAAGGATTTAATGTCTGAAGCGATGATGGATTCCATAACTTGCTGATGATTGGGAGAAGGCTGATTGGTCTGTAGTTGCAGTGATCTGTTTTTTCACCTTTTCAATGCAATTTTTCAAGTGATTCTTCACCATTGAGTGATGGGGTTAAAAAACTAAAATATCCCTAAATGAGATAAATTAAAGGTTTTAAGGTTATAGATAGAAAAAAACTTTTTTTTGGAAGTTTACCGCCATTGACGTGACGGCTTTCACACCACCTTATTTAACACATTAAATTAGTTATTTGCGCTTGTTGTTTTGTGTCCTTTATGACATCCCAAAAAAACAGGTTCCCGTTTGAAATCATTTTCAATTTTGTTGCTCAGGACGAGATTCCGTACAATTTGCCAAATTCAGAGCCAAAGTACTGCTTAAACTGCATGTTCGTATTCCAATTCATGTTCCGATTCATATTCTACAGTGTTCAAAATGTAACATGAAATTGAAATTAAGTTGTTCCTCGATCATAAACTGCAACATGAAATTGAAATTAAGTTGTTCCTCGATCATAAACTGACATCTGTAGACAGACAGACAAAGTCAACCCATTGCTTCACCCCGCTTTTCACTTCGCGCTTGGGGTAACAAAAGTCCTGGTGGAGCCTCACTTCCTCGGCCGGGAGAGTGGCGGAGTTTAGACTGTTGTGCGTGCCTGTGTGATGTTGCGTGAATGATGTGCCTCAAATTTACAAGATCATGGCTACACATGAGGAAATCTGTGGTTTGTGCTCAGCAGGCAGAAGCCTTTTGCAGTACTTACAAGGTTTTTTTTTTTTTTTAGCTCCTGTTGGATTTAGTCCGAAACGGGGACTTATGGATTTGGTCTCGATTTTCCGTGTCGTGCATGCGTGTGTTTGTGTGTGCGTGTGTCTGCAACCATATCTCAGACTTTAAAAAAAAAATTACTGTTACAGGAAACGAGGAGCTGGGTTGGTTGGGTATTGTGATGTCATTAGACAACATGATTTGTTTAAAGGATGTTCAAATTTCAACACCATCGCAATGTAGGTAGGGCACTGTTGTAACGTAAGCAAACCTTATCCTTTGTAAATTTGGAAGCAATAATACACTTTTAGTCATCGTACCTTCTTTATTTATTGGCTATCTACATATTATATACCCCAAAACGACATAATATTTGCTTCCACCCTCCCCACTCATTCTTCTTCCTTCCCCTCCTCAAGATTCCGTCAACCTTTTGGAAGCTTTCATGTGCTTCGACGTGAAACTTGTATCAAGGAGCGATACATCTGAATTTTTTTCAAATCGAGTAATATCATAGGCACATATTATTATGACAGTAATGGGAAACCTACATTGATCTTTTGGACATTTTCAGTGCTTGGCTGAGTTGTTGTTGTCTGTTGATGTTAGATTGTTGAGATTGATCCAATTTTACATGGTGAAGAAGAAGCTAGGAACTACTCCCCCATCCCCCCCCCCCCCACTTTGCAACCAAGTTCATATGAGGCCCCGTGAGGAGGAGTGATGTAAGCGACATTTTTTAATGATATGATGATGATAGGCTCGGATGATAGGGGAAGGGTTAAAATAGTGCTATATGGCATTAACTCCAAAATGGCCGATGTGTCCCTTACATCACTCCTCCTCGCGGCGCCTCATATATATATAAATATATATTTGGATATTAGGCTGATAAATCACCTTTCCTTGATCGTTACTGTTACACCGATATTTCTCTGCTGGCTGGAATTAATTGGTTTTTCATTGTTTGCTGAATCCATGCCAGGATGGGAAATGCCCACAATTTGAGTCATTCATAAATCTCACGCAAAACCACTCTGGTTAAGGTCGTCTTACGTGGGATGTTCAAAAAAGTTCCAGCAACTAGTTTCTCAGCGCATTGCGTGTCTCGTTTTGAGAACATCCCGGACACCCTTCGTGCCAAAAGGTACAAAGCATTTGTTACCACAGCTGTCCAAAGGGAGTTCTGGGAGAATTGCTTACTTTGGTGATGCGTCTGATGTTAGTTTTGTCTCGGTCACAGTTTTAATTATTTTCTTTTATTTGTTGTCACGTGCTCGCAAAAAAAGTAATGCTCCCGCAGAGTTCTTTTGACTGATGCCAATGTGCTTAATATGTCCAAAATTTGACTCTTTCCCCCATCCACCCACCCACCCAATTAGACTATTTTATTTATTTATTTATTCACATGCAGCCTGTGGATGTTTGGTTGCATAATTTTCTGGAGGCATGGATGTGCTGCTGATGCAGTGCCCCTATTACTTGTAAGCTAGTACTCATTTTGCCGACCTCAGAACGATGACAGGCTGAGTCAACCCTTCCTGGTGTTAATTCAACAGCCCGACAGGGGCTTGAACTCAAGACCCTAGGATCTTAAGACAGCCACCTTTACCATTAATCCAACTCGACAGGCCTGCTGTACCCATTAGACTGATGCACATACTGCAGTAATCGTTGTTGAGAGATCATTTTGATCTGTAACGGGATGATGTTCATCGAACTTGGTGATGTGATCTGTGTGCTCGCCGCATGTTTCTGCGACCACACATTTGAATACCCGATGTCTTTGTCCTCCATATAAAGTTGTTGAATTTGTCCTAATACCATTGTGCTCGAGTTGGTGACTGCACTACTTCCTATGTACGAGTTTTGAAAAACAGCTGGAAAGCATTTAGGAAGCCTGCTGAAAAATCCTCTCCAAAGGATGATGTCTTTCTTTTTTATTTTTGGGGCGCAGTTCCATGTAATTGGTTAAACTTTAATCCATGACAGATGTTGTAGTAGTAGTAGTAAGAGTAAATGAAAGGATCTTACTTGTGTCGGTAATATGTGAGTTCGTAACATAATGAGAACCTTGTACAAATATTCATGTTGACAGGCAAGATGGTGATCATTACGATGCTGATAACTTTGCTAAGAGCAAAACATTCCTAATTATGACATTATCATTAATACATCTTCCCTCTTTCTGGGTAATGGTCATGTTAATTACAGGTTCTACAGCAGACTGACGGATTGCACGACAATGGCGGCAAAGCTTTCTTTTTGCTTCTGGCCCAATGAACATGTCGATCAGTTTTTCATGGAGGTGCACCGGAACTTGCTGGCTGCGTGCTCACCACAGCATTTGTCACTACAAGACCCACCGGATGCCATACTAGCGGTCTTGATCTTGATGCCGATGCTCCTCACTACCATCATGGCTGCTCTCGTGGTCTGGTGCAGCAAAAGGAGTGAGAGTGCAGACTAATATCTGTTCAGTTAAGCAGCTTGTACACTCGGATGGATGAACCTTAATAGTAATACCGTAATAATCTTTTAAATGTATGACCAGACATGACACTGTACATGTTGACACATCCATATGCAAACACAGGCACATAAACATGGGAATTCCTGAGTTCTAGGAGGGCATGGTCTGCATTTTCACTTTGGGATTGGCTATGGTCGAGGTCGCATTAGACATTTAAAAGTGAGCTATCTTATGCAAGGTCATTACTGATTGGTCGCAAACATCAAAAAGCTGTTTTATACCATTGCGAATACACTTGTTAAAGTGCATTGCAGTGCAATGTAAAAGAATGAAGGTAAAATCACTACATTGAGGCCCGTTACCTCCTGGGTTGTTACGCTCCACGGCAGTTAAATGAAGGACTTCACGGTCTTGCGATTCACGGTCTTAATTAATTTTTTTGTCATTGCTTTTACCAAGAATGTGCAAAAATAAGAATGAAGATTTATCTGGACCGCTCAACGTCTGTGGTCAGGATAATGGCCTTTCTTCAGGATTTAAATATCCTAATGGCACTAACTGTGATGCCAACGGGCATCGATGATGGAATCACCATTTGCTTGACTTCAGGTTTTATTTACGATCCCCTTTTTCAGTTTGAGTGCTTGCTGCTGAAAGGCGCCGGACCAAAAGCATTTTATATTTTCAACTCATGATATTTTTTTTAGTTGGGAGCTGTTGGGGAGGTGTGCATTTGCGTCACTGGGGGTGCACCGAGTGAAGATAGATCTAAAGCGGAGCAGAAGGGAGGAAGGGCGGATGTTTGGAAGAGGGATTGAGTAGGAATGAAATAGTGATATGAGGAACAAGTGAGGGGGGAGGGGATAGAGTAATCTACAAACAAAATTATATTGTGCCGAAATACAGCAGTGAAAATATGTTCGGTGGTTGAAGTCAAACGGACCACCTCTTGGCGAACAAACATTATTACGTTTTGGTGATTCCACTTTTGGGAATGGGGAGATGGAAGAGCACCAGCCCAGGGAACAGCAATAATTGTCTATACACCACCAAAAGCATGAGTCGTAAGTCCCAGGACACGGTTTTAGCTGCTTGTACATTTGTTCATGTCATCCATTTATAGGTTTCTCTTCTTTTTCTTTCTTTTTTCCCACGATCTGCATCTGACAATTCATGAATGACAGTAGGTTTATATGGTTTCGTGTGCAGTTCTTCTTTCATTGCGCGACGCAACGATGAATACGAAACACCCAACTCCACAGAACATTTCTGTAATGAGTTTTTGTGTTTTTTCGGAGATCTGAGAACCGATGTTGGAATGTTTTGAATTCCCAAATCATGATTTTTGGGTCGTCCGCTTGCGCTTGCTGTCGAGTACACTTCCAGTCTGAAATGCCTTTTTTTTTGTCCCCAAAGATGAAGATTTCATGTTGACAGTGCTGGCTTTCCAAAACACTCCTCAAAGTCTTCTTGCACCTGTTTCATCGTCGTCTTTGTGTTTCTCCTCTCGTCGTACCACACTACTGCTACCAGCCTCTCTTCCACTGTAAATGGACTGGTGTCTGCCATCTTGGTTTTATGTATTACTTGTCTGAAACAAAAAAGAAAACAGTCTAAATACATGGTATAAACAAATCTTGTTTAAGCAGCTAAAACCGTGTCCTGGGACTTATGACTTACCCTGAACAAGAAAACTTTCCAAAGATCTACATTTTCACCCACAAACCAAGAAAAGGTAGTTTGAGGTGCATAGAATGATGACATGAAATGAACTTAAAGAATATGTGAATATGTTTTTAATGCTTCTGTGAATGGTTTTTCGTCGGGGACTCCTTCGTCGTATTCAATTAAATGGATTTGCCACCGATGTGTTCCCCGTGCTGTTAAGTGGAAACGGTTAAGACGATGATTGATGACGCAGGTTAGACGAGCAATTGGAATTCGTGGAAAGATGAATGCTGGTCCACTGAGTTTAGTGTCCACCTTAACCTATCCTGCTATTTCAGGAATCACGAGTATATCCTCCACTCTGCAACATTCAGCACAAATGTCATTTTATCTGTCGAGTCATCTCGTTTAAAACTTCCATCTTATTGGAGACTTATTTTGAGTTTTTTTTAAAAAATTTCATTTAAAGGATTAACATTGTCTATGTTAAAAAAAAAAAAATGTAATCATCATAATAATCCCTACTATCCTTGTCTAATCTTTCTGATTATCCATATGTACCTTTTATAATTGTTGGTCTGATTAGCTTCACGACCATGTCTGGTACACACCCAGTCCGACGTTGCCAAATATGTTTGGTCTTTTTCATCTACGTTGAGGAGTTGGGAAACGAAGATCAAAGCAACATGAAGGAATAATATTTACAAGGAACTTCAATGCAGGAGGAGGCCATTAGGCCCTTCAAGCCTGCGCTATTGTGCCAGCATCTTAATACCCCACCCGACCATACACCGCCCTCCCCTCACCCTAATTATTGTCTTCCCCTCACTTGTACACCCATATAATTATGTTTCTAAAGAAAATGTCCCACCCTCCAACACATACACAAACACACACGTGTCACGTAAATATATGACCCCGTTGTGTACGCCATAAATACAGGACCTCATAGCAAACTATGCTTATGTAGAATTTACATAAATATGGTGTAAGCAAGGTTTGTTATTCATAAACATTTCTATATTTGTACAACTAGCAAGTTGGCCATGCCTGCTACCAGCCTCTCTTCCTCTATTTACGAGATTCTACAGGTTTAGCACGAGATTCGAAACGGGGGAAGGGATGGAGGCGGAAAAAATGCAAATGGTGTCTTCTATCATTGAGCCGGCTAGCTGGAAGCAACAATTCACAGTTATTGCCACATCTGATGCAATTTAAATGCTCTAATGGTGGCAAGGTGCTCCAATCGAAACGGTTTGTTCGATTATACGTAGCTTTTTGATGACTGGGGTCCGTAATAAAAATTTCTATTGGTGTCAAAGCCAGTGACCAATTGCGAATTAATATTTCTCCAATTCGTACAACAGATACAACAGCATTATATCATACTAGCAGAGCCTACCCCATCGCTTTGTTGACAGACCAATTGGTCGTTGTGTTTGCCAAAATTTTTGGGTGAGAAGGAAAGAAAGATAGATTTTCCCCGTGGTAGAATGCTTCAACCCCTCCCCGTCCCTGTCCTGACGTCCGCTCCCCCCTCACACATGATGACGGGGTTTGACAGCCCCCTCTGTTTTTTTTCTTTTTGGTGGGGGCAGGGGGGGGGGAGGAGGACAAATTTACCCTTGCGAAGAGTGCTTTAACCTCAGTGTTGCTGAGGTTAAAAAGGAAATTGTAATACCCTCTACCACCACCAGGTGGCTCTGCATGGTACGCATTTACATGGAGAATTTATGCCCAGGCCCCCCCACACCCCCGCGTGAAGCTGCGGCCACATCGCCGATGTTACTCCCCCACACAAAGTTGTCTTTGAACCCCAAGTTTAGAGTTTGTAACTTAAAATATGTGGCCATGTATAAGGAACAGAGAGAGAGACAGAGACAGAGACAGACAATGGTGTTTATATAAATAGATAATCTGAGGTCGCTTGCAATAATACAATTTGTAGGTGACGATGTAATTAATACAATCTATGTTTAAAGCAGACAGTTTGATATTCTGACATTGTATTAACACTGAAATATCATTTCACATGTTTATGAATGCCAAGTATGGGCAATGCAAATTGATTTACAATTCCTTTTCGTTATTTCCCATTTGCGAGCAACAAGTGGGACAAACATTGTGTTGTTTGCAAGACAATCATGGTGATTATTCACCCTCCTAACCCCGACGTGCCTTTGTATTGCATTAAAAGTAAATAAACTTGATCCGACTCTTTACTCTTCTCTGTGATACTTAGATTGCTGAGCTCACACACTTCTCCTTTGGGGTTATTGTCTTCATGTTTTCTTTGTTTCGTTATTTCCTTTCTTTTTTATTTTTATTCCTCTTTTGTCCAGACTTGCTTTGGACAGAATGGTGCACAGGTAGTCACTTGCTTTTAACTGTCGAGTCTGGGTTCGCGATTCCCATCGTTGAATGTGGACCTTTTATTTCCGACTGTTTCTTTTTGTCTTTGCCAATAAGGGATTTTGTTCTTTTTAGCATCCTTACATCCATGGTGCCTTCCAGCTTTGTAAAGGACTTTTCCCAAGTTTCATATTGACTGGTATTCCTGTGAACGAAGCCAATAAGGCAGAAACAGCATTTCCTGGGTTCTCTTCCTCTCTTTTCCCCTCTCTCTCTCTCTCTCTCTCTCTGCCTGATTGGGTGAATTGTGTATCTACCAGTCTGACCACTCCTTGGCTTTTTTCACAAGATCTTGGCTATTCGTTGTTCACCTTGGCGTCTTGGTTTTCTATTGTCATCGCTTTTCCGAAACCTTGTGAATTCTTGGCTTTTTTCATTGGCTCACCTTGGCATTTATGAAAATGAGGAGTGGTCACACTGGTATCTACTGCTGAGGGAGGTTCTGGAATTGAAGGGCTTAAACCTCAATTATTGGGTTGTTCCCAAGTTGTGTTCTGTTTTTGACCATTGCATCACTCATTTCATAAACTAAAGGAATTCAAATCTCTTTCCCATTATTGTTTTCCCGATGAAGCCATTAATGTAGAAACATATCACTGTTGAACACTGGTATGAAGTTCTTCCAATCAGTGGCCATTGCACGCTGCTCCTGTTAGTTAGCATCCCTGTGGAGATCTCTTGTTTTTTTTCCCCATTGGTACCCCATGAGCATTATCCACAGAATCAAAATCTAAACAGTTTCTCTGGACTTCCGAGTCACCCCTGGGACTCCCTGGGGGGGACACAGTGTTTATGGCAAAGTAAGGTTCCACTAATGACAAACGGAAATAGCCTTGCACTGAATCCACAGGATGTGTTCGCTTCACCATGAAACCAAGCAATGGAAGCTTAGACCTTGCTGTGAAGATAAATGTAATCAGGAGTGGTGGAGCCATGCTTAGAGTTCACGATTAGACAACAAAACAACAACCAATACTGTACTGTCAAAAAAACGTGGGTTATAAAACACTTTTTAATACAAATTTACATTATATATATATACACTGGGTGTCAAATGATAGGTTACCTTCATGACCTTGTGTAAGTGGAACTTCTTAAGAGGAACTTGCGAGCGTGGCAAAGCGACGTGAACAGAAATCAAAAAGTTAGTGAATCGAGTAAAAGTAAGTATAGAAACCTCGTGCTCCTTGTGTCACATCATCTTTTCACCCAGATGTTTGAAGATGATTTATTGGATGTGTCAGGAAGTTTTGCCATGAGTAGTGAACCAAATCTTTCTGATAGGAGGCGTCCATCGAGGAACAATTTATCACCGATGACTTGCAGTATGGGGTGGACACGTTGGTATGTTAGATTGAGATTCATAACCTGAACTCTTATGTGGTTTGTTCTGATGACAAAGTACATTTGGATTTTAGTCCCTTGCTTTATCAAATTCGAGTGGCTTCTTCCAATCACCGTGAGTCACAAAATGGTTGCAACCATGAGGATTGATGATATAGCATACGTATGGCATGATAGAACAATTTAGGTTGCAATAGAACATGGTTGAAGGAAGGAGTAGGGAGTTATTGTTAAACGATACATTTTATGACAACCAAAGGACTCACAGATACCGGACATGGTAAGATGTTCCGCTGCACTTGGGGCCCGAACTCTGTAAACCATCATTTCATTTAAAACTGCAATCTTGCAGAGAGATGCATTGAACATCCACCATGAGGCTCACGAAAGGTTGGGATCAGGGTGGAACAGGACGCACGTTTCCTAGAAACCTGACCTTTGCCCTTGTCCGAGGACTCTTCCTTCCACCAATTGTCCTTGTTCAAATAAACTCATGAGTGGGATATGGATAGTGGGGAGTGTTTCATGGAGGCGACATTAGGTAATATAAGGAGGAGAGGGAGAAAAGGTGGTGAAGATTTCATTGGCAAAGTGTTGTGGTTTCTGAAAGCAATCCTGTTGTAGACATTTGTCACCTTGACTTCATCACAACAGCATGGCGCAGTAACCAGAGCGTGACAGCGAAACGTGGGAAATGTCATTTCTGGATATTAAGTGAATCGCGTGACTCTATGTACAAAATTTATCTTCGCAGAGAAAACACCTGCGAGGAAGACTTCAAGACAGTTCGCATGACGGAAAGGAAACCGCACGGTGTGCAGATCAGGATGAAAACGTCAAGGTGTTATGCCAAGAGGTACCTCCAGATGTATTTATTATCCGAACGCTTTGTGAAGAAAACAGGGGGATATTGTAATCGGCCGTCACATGACCTCCTCCTAAACGGTTGGACAGAAATTCACCAAACTTGGCAGTTAAGATCGCCACATGGCAAGAAAGTGCAACAGCAGTCTCACTTTTGGCTCCTTCGCCTGGGGTGGGGTCAAAAGATCAAAACCAAAAATGCAATTACGGGCACATTTTAAATGATTTTTTTTTAATGGAACTTTGTAGCTGCAATCAACATTGTAACAATTTGTTGCATTTGACCCCCGTTTCATGCCCCAGGGGTGGGGACAGGGTCACAGGGGTCAAAATTGGGAGAAAAAAAAAATTCGCTCAAATTTTGATATTGAGTCATTCCTGGTGGAACTTTTTTGCCATGTTCAAACTTTGCTTTAGGTGGGAAGCGTGGGGATTTGCGATGGCACGTCATCGACTTAGCTCTCGTTATAATTACAATTGGTTGTTCCATAGCAACTGCAGGACCATTTCAATCTCTTTGTGCCATCATGCCAAGGTCAAGTGCCATGCTTCTGGAGAGGGAACCCATTGACAATTTTCAACAGATCAATTTTTTATAATTAACAATCATTGCTGCTCTCCCTCCATCAAAGTGACGAGCAGATTCCTCGTGAACAGTCTTCACAAGGACACGTTTCTGTAATATTACCATAAAATATAGCCACAACAGCTGCACTATTGTTTCTATAACAAGCCTTTGTCCGGTGTAAATTGTGTTTTATTTCACCATGATGTTTCCATAACCTCAGGGCTGGCAGGATGGCTTTGAATTACGCAACAGACTTTCCTCTGAACTGTCCAGGCTGCGTTCCAATCTCGGCCCAGCTATAAACTGCCACCCTGGTGTCTCACACGCAGAGCGAGGCATCAATGTGGGTGCCGTCCCTTGGATGGACGTTAAACCTCGCTTCCCGTCTGCCCGGTATTAGTCGGTGGATGTTAAAGATTCCACGAACAACACGATTGGGAGACATTTAATTCACGATTGAAATATTAACTCAACACCTCTCATCCATGTCATCCTCCACCATCACCATGGTTATGTCACAATGAGCTGATTCGTCACATGGTCACAGATTGTTTCACCCCCATTATGGAGCTGTTCAAAAACGATGTACCGCTATTATTGTTTTCGTAATTTACGTTACGTCACGTAACACTTGATTATGTAACATAACAAAATTCAACGCTCGATTACATAACGTAACGCTTGATTATCGTGCGTTCTGTCAATTCGACACATATCGATTAGATTTTAAACCTGACTATTGTATTTGACATATATGATTAGATTTTTTCGGGGTCCCTAATCGTGATTAACCCCAGAAATTTGACACAACAAATCTGGACAGTGTGTAATTAGCAGAGGCCTACAGGCCTAATGTGTTAGGCCCACCAGAAAAACAAGATGGCGGCCATATCATTTCGTCTGAGTGCCATGGTGGGTGGAGTCAAGCGACCAATGTGGGTGTGGTCTGTCAGCTGCCGACCAATGGGTGCACATTTCAAACAACAAACAAACAAACGAACAGAAGAAGAAGAAGAGGGATCTATTGTTGACCTGCGACAATAAGTAAAAAAAAACTGAGATAAAAGCTTTCCATCGAGCAAAAATCCTTGTACTGAACGGGACAGTCAGCTTACCAACCCAATTACATGAAAGAATCTTTGGGATTTCATGACGTGCTGTGAGAATGCTCCGTTAAACCAGTTTTCATGCATTTCCCACAATCCGATCCCCTCCATGGCCCCTGTGTTCTCAGCCTGATCCGACAATTGCTGGAAGGAAAGGGAGTGAGGCGGGAGAGCATCCCTCGACAAAGCTGCCGCCTTGTTTGGTTTTCATTATCCTGTGCACTTGTGCATGGCACGACGAACTGGCCAGATTCCACGGAGTCGTACAAGACGCTGTTGAGCTAAATGTGAATGCTAAGAAAGTAAAAATCATGGTGGGAGTTTACTTACTGAAACTTCCTCGAGTAAATCCGAGTAAACTTTCTTTGTGCAATCGATTCGACGTGGAAGAACCACCGGACCATTTGTCTGGATCTCAGTAATGATGTTGGGCTCGATTGATCAATCCAGCCCCATCAATTTGATGGATGTGAACTCAGAACAACCCCCCAGCATTATTAACCGAGCTGAAGAATATGTAAATAAATCATCGACAGATGACCAAGTAGACCAGGTAGACCCTATATGGCCGGTGTTTTTGGAGAATGAATAAATAGGAGTTCCATGACAAGGAACCTCAAGCAGGAAGAGGTCATCAGGCCCATCAAGCCTGTGCAATGGTTGCCAACCGATGGTTGCTTGTCCGTATTCTATCCTCAAAAACCGTATTCTATCCTCAAAAAAAATGCCAAGCATCAAGCAAGGAAGAAGCACATCCCAGTTAAAGAGTTTTTTTTAATATGACAGGGTCAGGATTCAAACCACTGACCTCCCAATCTCTGAGCAGATGCTCTCATCGTCACACCACCTTGCCAAGACAGGTCTCCAAAAAGTAAACAAATAAATCCTTAAATAAGCAAGCAATCAATGAAATTTATTTAAATCTGAAATAATTCAACCCTCATGCAGGTGGCAAAGAAACCACGATTATATTTATGTAGTACGTACTGGCTATTGTTGCCAGATCTGGTAATAGTATTTGTATTTACTTCAAGAAAGTTCGCATGCGGATGATTACTTCTGGTTGTTCGCATTGGCTGGTAAGCTCCTCGCCCTGAACAAGATAAGCATTCTTAGCTCTCCTGGAACATAGTTCCGGAGAGCTTATGGGATGGCGCACCGTCCGTCCGCCCGTCTGTCCATCCGTCATCTGCCCATCCCTCCACCTGCCTGTCCGTCCAATCGCCGGTCCGGCTGTCCGTCCGTCAGTCCATCCACAAATATTGCAACTTTTTCGATGAAACTTGACCATAACCTTCATCACCCTGTATGTACCAAAGTTTGTTCAGGGCATTAAAAAAGTCGGGCCCGAACGTGGTCTATGGGGTTGCCCCCCAAAATAAAGCCACGAAGGCTAGCGTCTCCGGGCGTTTATTAGCATTGCAATGTATTCACAATTTGTAGGTATCGACAATATGAGGAGAGGTGAAAAAACACAAAACTTTATCATTAAGAAATCGTTGCAGCCTGTTCCAAGTGAACTATGGTTGAGCAAGCCAAAAAACATGGCGGCTTCAGACCCCAGTGAGGTTACCTAGGAATGCCTTAAGACTCCAGAGAGAGCGAGGTCGCCGAGGATGTGCCTGATAAAGGATATAATTAAATAAGGCCATTAATTATCTTCAAAAGGGGTGTTTTAATTAACAAACAACACCCAATTTTTTCAGTCATGCATTTCCTTGGAGTTTCCTTAGTTTGCACGCAAAGTTTCAGGCTGCTAGGTTTCTGGCTGAGTGCTGGCTTGAGTGCTTAAGCCACTTGCTGAGTGCCCTACTGTCGATAGCAGTACTGCACTACGTCCTTCTGAGTGAATCGTTCACTCATTGCGGACGCTTTTGCCGCGCCACGTAAACCTGACTGAGTGGTCCATACTCTGTCATCCTCAGCGAATGGTCCGTGCTCCGTCACCCTGAGCGAGTGGTCTGTGCTCCGTCATCCTCAGCGAATGGTCCGTGCTCCGTCACCCTGAGTGAGTGGTCCGTGCTCCGTCACCCTGAGTGAGTGGTCTGTGCTCTGTCATCCTCAGCGAATGGTCCGTGCTCCGTCACTCTGAGCGAGTGGTCTGTGCTCTGTCATCCTCAGCGAATGGTCCGTGCTCCGTCACCCTGAGCGAGTGGTCTGTGCTCTGTCATCCTCAGCGAATGGTCCGTGCTCCGTCACCCTGAGTGAGTGGTCCATACTCTGTCACCCTGAGTGAGTGGTCTGTGCTCTGTCACCCTGAGTGAGTGGTCCGAGTGATGTCCGTACCTGTCACCTAGTAGTCCGTCACCCTGAGTGAGTGGTCCATACTCCGTCACCCTGAGCGAGTGGTCCATTCTGTCACCCTGAGTGAGTGGTTCGTGCTCCCTCACCCTGAGCGAGTGGTCCGTACTCCGTCACCCTGAGCGAGTTGTTGTGAAGTAAGGCCTAAGTCACATTTGCCACGGCGGCCGTGGGGTCTCCAAAATGTACGGCCACTCGCAATTATAGGGCGGCCGCAGTATTTCCATGGTCACACAATGTAGCAGTCACATATGTTTTTATTTTTCGGGGAGCCGCACGGCGTATTTAGAAATTGTGGAAACCGAAAACGTGGTGGTGCCGTACGGTCTTTGATTTGATGTCGCACGGTGACCTTAGGGTGTCCCTGCGGCGGCCATAGAATTTTCAAGGCAGACGCAAGGTAGCCTCAAGGTGCCCGCAAGGCGACCACAGGGGGCCCTAAGGCGAACGTGCGGCCAGACGGACGGTAACGAGTGGGTATATATACCAGTTCTTTTTTTACTGAAATAAAAATATAACAGTTCGGAATATACCAGTACGTGGTGCCCCAGAATCCGAATTTAATTCGTTCCAGGAGGCTGTTCGGATTGCAAAAAGTTCGATTCCCAAACTATTTTCCCAATAAGAAATAATGGAGTGAATTCATCTGTTCCTGGACCCCAAGAAAACCCACTTTCAAGACACTTTAAACTGAAATTCCCCATGTTTAAGGTAAAATAAGATGAGTAAAGACCTTCGGTGGCGTGTTATTGTATGTCAACTGGTACAATCACCACATCCAAAGGTTCACACAGGCTCGAGCTCCGCCTGGGTTCCGATCGCTCGCGCACTCTGCGAGAGCGCTGCCCCAGGGCAGCTCATCAAACATGATGCCCCCAGAACCACAATCGCTTCATCAAACGCATCGGGCTGAGGTAATCATGGATATTCCAAATTACAACCGGTTTTCTGTGAAATTAAATCCTTGCCCGACAGTCCGTCACACCACGTGATCGGGTTGCTTTTTTGTTATTAATTAAAACACAAGATGAGTAAAAAAAAAACCCAGCACAAATCAAGGTGAAAACACGAGGTAAAGTAGCGATCGACACACGAGAGATGCTTTCACGAGGACTTCCACCGACGAACTGGATGAACAAAGCGCGAAGATGCGGCTCGAACAGGTGGGGGAGACACGTGAACAAACATGAACCGCACGGCGTGTTCGGTTTTTTAAAATGTATTCGGTTTTTAGGGCAAAATTCATTTTTCATTGATAAGAGCCTACGGCAGCCGCACGAATAACGCAAGCCCACCGTACGCCCTACGTACGGTCGACGTGTAACACAACTACGGCATGTCGAATTGCTACGGCCAACGTAGAAATGAAAAAAGTTATAACTCCGCGTTATAATTCCACGGCGACCCCTACGGCCTGTAAAGATAGCCAAACGACGTAGGGCCACCCTGAGGCCACCGCAGAAACTCTGCGGCCGCGCACGTTTCTGTCAATTCAGAGGGCGTACGGCCGCCGTATCCTCGCCGTAGAGCAAATGTGACTTAGGCCTAAGACCCATTCATGTTTGTGAACATATCCCTGAAACGTGTATATAAATGCATCGTTGTTTTTCGGTAAAAGCTACTCAAGTTTTCTGGGTTGTATCCAGGATGCACTGTCGGCGGTAATCACACTGACTCCAACCTGCTGATTCCGGAAAAAATGCCGATATCGGCCAAGCACTATTGGGTGTGTGTGTGTGTGTGTGTGTGTGTGTGTGTGTGTGTGTGTGTTGTGTTTGTGTTTCATAAAGCATAACATGTCTTTTCTGCTAATCCCCCCACTCCCACCCCTCTCTCTCTGTCCATCCTTGCTCTACCCCTCCCGATTCAGTGCAGCACCCTCCTCCCACACCTACTCTCACTCTCCGTTAGTCCATGGGCCCAGGCATATATCGGTACCATCTGAGGAAACCAAACTTTAGGGCTACTAAGTTATTGGTAGGGACTATATGATTATTTCAATATGTGATAACCGTTCCAGAAGAACAGCTTAGTGTATGTATTTTGCATTTTTACCATTTTACCATTCTGAGATATTGACGTTTTGGGGGATAATCAAAAAAAACAAAAAACCAAGGACCACTGGGAGGAAGTGGCAGAGCTGAAGTCCACGCAGGAGGAAGCAGACACCCGAATGCTTCTGCATGTAGCAGAGGCTGTGTACAAGGCTGTGGTGATCACTGCCGAAGATACAGATGTCCTCGTGCTGTGTCTTGCCTTCAATAAGGACATCCCATGCCTCGTGTATCAGAAGTGTGGTACGTAAACCCGCACACAGTTCCTAGACATTGACAAGCTTGCTAGATCGATGGGAGACAGTGTCTGTGATGCCCTGGTTGGACTGCACGTGTTCTCTGGTTGTGATACAGTCAGTGCCTTTGCAGGCCGGGGAAAGATGGGCGCCTTGAAGCAAATGAAGTCGGATAAGACCTACCAAGAGGCCTTCAGTCAGCTCGGTCATTCATGGGATATCCACCGAGCTCTTTCAGAAGCTACAAGAGGTCACCTGCCACATGTACGTGCCGTCTACCAACACCACGAAAGTCAATGAACTCCGACATCAACTCTTCTGTGCCAGACGGGGAGAGATAGAGTCCAGTCACTTCCACCATGTGAAGACTGCCTCTTCATGCACGTCCTCCGTGCAAACTACCAGGCTGCTATTTGGAGGCGCTGTCTGCAATGCCAACCCTATGTTCCAAGTCCCAAGGGTTGTGGATGGACCACTGATGATGACGGGAAGCTGGCCATCGAGTGGATGCAGGGTTCTCCAGCACCGGATGCAGTGTTGCAACTGCTTTCCTGCAAGTGTGGACGGTCGTGCAAACTCCCAGACTGCACGTGCCTTGCCAATAGCCTGAAGTGCACTGACATGTGCAAGTTGCGAACCTGCAGCAACCAGCCCGCTGATGTCGAGGAAGAGGTTGTGGACCTCGAGGACTCTGATGCTGATAAAGTGATGAAGACTAGACTACTGATCCATGGTGTGAATGTTTTGGCACAATCCCAAGGACATTCATGGCTACAAATATGCATGAGTAAAACATAGTACATAAACATGCCACAGTAGCGTGGTGAAATTTGGGTTATCCGTATTTTCACATTTTGGACGCTTGTTGGAACTAGGGTAGGGGAAGGGCAATTCCTTTAACTGTGGTAAAAACTTGTAAAATGTTCATAAATGTTTTCCTCATACAACATGTGCATGTTGTAGGCTACCCAGGGAACTTGTATGACAATATTATAAATTAAAATGTACTGTAAAATCACTAATCAGCAACATTTTGATCGGCCCTATTGTTCGCTCCTTTCTGCCATAAAACAAATTCTGCCTTCAGGAATGACAGAAAGGATTATTCGGATGGTATAAATAAAGCATTTCAGACATGTATTTGTGGTTTGCAGTTCATTCTAGCCCCATGTGGAAACAGCAATTGGATCATTAGTGAATGTTTCTGAGTTTGCCTTTTCGCTTTCATTATGCGGAGGGTGGGTACATTCCAGAGATGATAACTACCAATAAGCTGCCAGTCTGCAATGGTTATCACATCAAAATATGATATATATATATATATATATCACCAATTCAAAATCATAACTTGGATTGGTTTCCTTAGATGGTACCGACAAGTGGAATTTCTGGCCTGGGCCCATGGACTACGTCTGTCTCTGGACATATCCAGATGGTGGTTATGTCTGGACCGTGTTTGTCTCTGGATGTGTCCAGATGGTACTTATCTCCGGACGTGTCTGCATGGGCGTTTGTCTCCGGAAGTGTCCAGGCGGTGTTTATGTCCGGGCATTGTTTGTCTCTAAACATGTCCGGGTGGTGTTTGTCTCCAGACTTGTCTGAGCAGTGTTTGTCTCTGGACGTGTCCGGACGGGAGTTTGTCTCTGGACGCGTCTGGGCGGGAGTTTGTCTCTGGACGTGTCTGGGTGGTGTCTGTTTCAGGGCTGTATTTATAGTATGACCGGTAGAAAATGTATTTCAGTCATTATTTTGTTTCCATCTTCACCGTTCTTCTATGCAGAATAATTTTGATGAAACAGTATGAATAATAATTAACGCCCCACTGCACGTCTGCCTTCCCTTCCTCTCACTGTCTTCCCACCCCTCCTCCCTCTACATCCCTCTTTTCCTCTCCACTCTCCCCCCTCTCTCTTCCCCCTGTTCCCCACCCCACTCTCGTATTCCCTTCAGTGAAGCGATGGGTGGTATTTGCTTTTTATCAATTTATCAATACAGATTGCTTTTAACTCGGTTTGTAGATAAGCCCACGAGGTGGAGTGCGGTGTTCAACTTCCTTTGAAGTAATGGTCCCAATATGGTGGAGGAGGGTGGATGTAGGGGAGCATTTATGATGAAGTGACCATACCATTGTGTGCACAAAGATTCTGTTTTAAGGGTTAGCATTCAGGATAGTAGAGTAAGCTGGCTATTAGATTTCAGGAAGGCAAATCTTGAGGGTATGAGGAGGGAGTTGGGTGATTTTAGAATGGTTTGAATCATTCTCTGCCAGGCCGAACAGTTCACGTTATGTATCTCAATGATATGCCGGACCTGGATTCGGACCTGAACCAAAATCGAATCGCCTTGTTCTTGTCACCTTCACAACTCATCCACCCAGTTTTGTCATAACTCGACATCCACAACCTTTTGAGATATCCTACTCACAGTCAAACAGACAGACAGACAGACAGACAGACAGACAGACAGACATATAGACAAACAGGGATGAAAACATAACCTCCATCCACCTTTGGTGGCGGAGGTAAAAATGACTTTAAAAACGGTACAATGCTGTTTCCTTGTCTGATGCTCAGCATTAATAAGGATAGAGCATGCACAAACAGCCATATGTTGGTAATAACAGCAATGCAGGCTTTATTGTGCGTAATAGCATCCTCCTGTGTCGGTTCCTTGTGAGGGAACTCGTATTAATAGTGTCGTGGAATTCATGATGCTTGGGGTGGCTCAGGTACAGCACAGTCCGTGCTCAACTGAACAGTTTAAAACGATGACATCAGAATTAACATCACAGAGCATACTTGAGAGTAGTCTGTATGTGATGTATCGTGTACAGAGTCGTGGTCACCTCCAAATGGAACTTTGAAACGAGTCACATCAGGCCGACTGAGCACCAGCTGAGCAATACCGTGAGAACAACCTCACTTGTTTAAACGGCTTGAAAGGACCTTGAACTCCACGTCCTGTTTACCCTCGCCGTACCCGTCCCTGTACACCTGGAGGAGTTCTCTTTTCACTGAACCAGCTCGGTTTTCGTCGACCCTATAAACGAACTTAGTCATTTCCCCCAAAGGGACCTGCGAAGTTCCCATGCTCTGCCATCGGCCGAGACCTTCTGTATCACCTCAGTGTGTCTCATTCACCAAGTGGAAGGAATGAATCGTTCAAAGACCATGGGCTTCTGTGACCTAGAGCTTAAGATGATGTTTCAAAAAGTAAATGTCGTGAGTTCATGAGATGATGGAGAATGTAAATGTAAGTTTAAATTGTGATACAGTAGCGGAGGTACCCGACGTTGCCTGGTGGGTTCCCGACGCTGCCCGGTTGGTACCCGGCGTTGGATGTGCGGTACCCAACGTTTCCCGGTAGGTACCGGACGTTGCCCGGTGGGTACCCGGCATTGCCCGGTTGGTACCCGGCTTGGATGGGCGGTACCGGACGTTGCCCGGTGGGTACCCAACGTTGCTCGGTGCTGTTTTAACCCTGTTGGCATTTTGAAAAAATCAACTTCTTTTCTCTATTTTGTTGTGGGTGCCGAAAACGTTTCCCTGTACGCACTAAGGAATGGAGTTGGGGATCATTTAATACTACCTTTCACATAGCTACAAAGGCTTAGGCACAAGAGAGCGATTAAAAAAAAATCCCCCAAATAAACTTTTTTTTTCAAACATTTTCAAACATTTTCAGCTTTTCCTCCTTTCATCAAGGAATGAGGGTCCGGAAGGCTTTTCCCCAATCCCGTCATCCAGTGAGCTACCCTGCGAAGGGAAGCTGCACAGGAGGTACTCCCATGGAGTGGGTTTTCAATTTCCTTTGCATTTGTGGGTTTTGTGGACTGATGTGTCTTACGGTGGCTGGAGTGCAAATCCTGCCACCAACCTCTGAAACAAAAGTAACCCAACTGCAGGAGGACGTCCGCAGACACAGTTGGGCACTAGATATGGATGGCCGTTGGCTCACAAGGAGCTCCTCCACCCTTTGACAGGTTTTGTTTTTAATCCTGCTGGGTGTCCATATCATACACCCTCCTCACCAAGAAACTTGGTGGGGGAGACGGTTTCGTCACCGACAACCCGACCATGGAACAGGTTAGTACAGGTTTACATGGTACCTGTAGCAAGTCACAGATCTAATCTGGCCTGACGTGACATTCTATGCCACGCTTGAGTCTGTGGTTGATGAAGATACAACCTTCATCACCCGTAATGTCCCAAAGTGGATGACTGCATCAAAATCTGCACTCATTGAGGGGGTCTACGGGGTTTTTTTGACCCCCCCCTCTCCAATACACACAAATACCTGCTCTCTTCGCCGAACTACACATACAATTTCAATGAAGACTTGCACAACGACCTTCATCACCCGTGATGTACCAAAGTGGATGACTGCATCAAAATCTGCACTCATCGAGGGGGTCTACGGGGTTTTTTTGACCCCCCCCCTCTCCAATACACACAAATACCTGCTCTCTTCGCCGAACTACACATACAATTTCAATGAAACTTCACGACGACCTCATCACTCGTGATGTACCAAAGTTTGTTCACAGCATTAAAAAAATTCAGGGTCTATGGGGGTCTGCAGGGGGTTTGAGTGACTGCTGCTCCTGATCCAGGTGAGCTTCAGGACAGGTGGTCCTATGTTTTTGAAGAATAAACATTTTAAAATCTTCTCCAGAACGGCTTGACAGATCGAAGGGAAACTTCACCCACATGTTCCCCAAGCCTTGGAGATACCTGGCTGTTCACGAATAATTAATATGTCACATGGTCTGTCAGCCATAGTGAATTGAACGAAAATCTTTAAAAAATATATTTCTCTTGAACCACTTCATCAAATCGACATGAAACTTCACAATTATGATCTCGTAGTCATGGGGAATATATGTTTTCAGTTTCAGCCTGATTGGATGCATGGTCTGGCAGCAAGACTTATTTAATACTTTGAATCTGGGTTCAGGGATTTAAATCAAACTTGGACTTGGTATCATGATGTAATGATGTGGGTGGAGGTATATCTGGTGACGTCACGACGTTGAAGGTTGTAATTCTAG
>CM068959.1:106797105-106812772 GCA_035128595.1 Eptatretus atami
AACACTCCTCGGCACTCACTGATGAACCTCTCAAAGTTTGACGAAGATCCGTTCAGCCATTCCTTCAGAAAAATGACGACGCGCACACACACACACACACGGTGGATATATTGTGCCAAGAAATGTTGGCGGCACACACGGTCTGTATCATGGTACGTGGTGGACCACTTCTTGTGCAAATTGTATCCTCCTCGTGATGATCAAATACTCATAATAGTGATGATTGCACGGAAATTGCAATTATTCTTACCACTTGTACTTTATTATTATTATTATCCCCATGCTTTTTGAAAAAAAACGGGGGAATATTGTAACCGGCTCCGTCTGTCTGTCTGTTTGTCTGTCCATCCATCACGCTATCTCCTCCTAAACAGTTGGGCAGAGATTCACCAAGCTTGGTAGTTATGATCACCACATGGCAAGAAGGTGTAAGATCAGTATCGTTTCTGGCTCCACATCCTAGGACAGGGTCAAAAGGTCAAATTATGGGCACAACTTTAACATCTCATAATGAAACGGTATAATATGCAATCAATATTGGGGGACACATGAAATATGTAACGATTTTGGGGATTTTACCCCTGGTTCATGCCCCAGGAGATGGGGAGTTAGGGTCCCAGAGGTTAAAACAGGGGAAAAAAATAATTTAACTCAAAATTTATATTGGATATAATTAATGGACCGGTGTGTGTTTGTGGGTTTGTGTGTATGTTGCGCTACTCCTCCTACAGTTCTGGGATGATTCCATCCAGACTTGCTACATAGGATCAGCATGACCCCAATTAATGTAAAGGTGTGTTTTTTTCTTTGCTGGTGGTCTTGTGGGGGGGGGGGGGGGTTGGAGCGGGGGACGCAAATTTTCTATGTAAATGTGTATCATGTAGCGCGCCTCCAGGTGGGGGAGGGGATTACAGGTTTCCACCATTTACAGAACAGTATTCCTGTCCCCACGTTTTCCAGCCAGTGAAGGTGTTTTGAATTATAAGCAGTTGGTATGTTTTTGCTTCATGCACTTAACCCGGTTTTTTTTGTTTTTTCGCCTTTACAGAGTTCTCAGTTGCCTATGCACCGCCCAAATAAAGGTATGGGTCAGAAGAACGTGTTGCATGCTGGGAACAAGATCGCCCGTCAGGTGGGTACTCTGCAAGTTGGGTATAATTCCTGGTCGAACTTGGTGGCGGCAAGGAGGGTATTGCAAGTCATCTGTGGAGATGACTTGCAATTTTGCATTCTGCACTTGGCAGAGTAAAAGTGCTTTCCTGACACTTGCCAGAGGGGAGGGGGGTATTATGCCCCCCCCCCCCTTTGAAGCGGTTGTTTCTTATCTAATTCCAGATAAGCAAAGAGTGACACAAGCTGCTGTCAAACTATCACTGGGATGTGCTACTGCATGACTCGATGTCGAGTTATCCACAAAAAAACGAAGAGAGGGTTTTCCAGAACATCAGAGAGGTCATTTATACAGATGAGGTACTGCACTGGACCCAGCACAAAACCTCGAGGAGCTCCAGCTTCATTTGGGAGACGAGAGGAGAAAGTTATATCCATAGCCACTGTTAACTACATGAGTGTCGGAAGTTAGAGAGCCAGGAATTATGGCAGGGCCTGCGATGCCGGAATCCAGGGAACCTCTTGTTTTAGATTTAGGGCCTCCATCTGTTGCTGAAAGAGAACTTGGCAACATGTCTGAAGTTGAGTAACTGGGATGAATCCAAACTTGTGGTTCGGTATCAGGCTGTTTGAAAAGACCAAATACTTAATGTCAGCAGTGATGATGGATTCAATGATTTTGATTGAAATTGGAAGTAAGCTCACTGGTCTGTGGTTGAGAGTACCCATTTTTTGCACACTCTTTGTGAATATTAGTGATAAATGTCAGACCTCCAGGTGGACAGGAGGTGGCTAAAGGAAGACGAGATGAAAATCACAGACAGAGGAGAAGCAAAAGTAGGAGAGCAGGGTTTCAGAACATGGACATTTACGCCGCAGGGTTGAGGCTGGACAGAACATCATCTACCTTCTCCAGCGTGAAAGAGACATAGTCAAATAGGGAGTGCATATGATGGGGATAAGGTTGGGATAGTGTGGAATGGGTTGGGTACACGAGGTTTGGAGGAAACACTGAGTTGGGACATTCTGTCTTGTCTTGAGTAGAGTCTGAGGTGAAGCCATTGAGGTGGTGGAGCGATAGCATGCACCAGAGGCTGACTTGACAACCAGTACTTTGAGAAGGCAAGATGATGTTTCTGGTTTGCCTAAGAATGGACACGCACTTGTTGCGAGCCGTGTGGAGTGACCTATAAAGTTTCCTTCAGACGGGTTATCCTTCCAGCTTGGGAAAACAAGCTGCTTGGCTAGTACGCTTATACTGAACAGATCAACGGGACAAAATGAACAGGTGGCAGAGGGGGAAACACCAATAGCAGAGCCAAAGGCAGAGGGAGGCGGACGAACAATGGGGGGCAGGAGAGGATGCATGGGGTGGACAAGATGGAAACAGAAGAAACTCTCAGGAGGGAAAACTGGAGATTTGGAAGGAGGATGGATTGGGGAGGGGATAAGTAAATTGGGGAGGGGAGGGGATAAGATAACAGACAGGATGGGATAAACCGGTGCATGAGACAGAGTAAGTTTTTTTCTGGAAGTTTTCCCAGGCAGAATCAAAATCAGATGCTGTGGGTCATGGCAGGGCAATCCTTTGGAGAGAGGGAAGATTACAGCCACTGCCAGTTTTTCACATAAATAAAAATACCTAGTTCCAATGGAGAATTTCGTTTTAAAACCTTTATATAGTCTTCTGAGTCAAACAGGATAGCTCAGACTCAGAGGTAGCAGACTTGTATTTGAGTTGTCCAGTTTTCAAGAAATGCAAAGTTTTTCTTTATTTATTTTTTTCGATTTCCCACCAACCGTCGGATTAGTGCTTCGTAGGCCGGCGTTGCATCACAAAGTAAGTCGGCCCTTGGACAGACGCTCATGTGGGTGTCCTGCCTGCCAGCATTAGGTTGTGGGAGGCAAAGATCCCGCTGCATGTTTAACACAAGGTCAGGCGACGTGAAGAAGGCTGCATCGAAATGAGGAAACCAGGGTTACTTTGCATCAAGTGCTTCAGTACTTTGAAAAACTGGAAATTTTGCTTCGTCGTACACTGCGGCATCGGTTTCTAGTGGACATTGATGGTGCTGAATGAGAGTCTGCTTCTGTTTTAAAGGTTTTCTTTTGAAAACGTGAATGCCCATTATGGTCTGTTATTCAAAGTGTTCCACCACAATGTGAAATTGAGTTTAAAATTCAGATTTTTGTTTTCTTTCAAAATATGATTCCAACACATTTTTTTAACTCCATATCACGGCACCGGTGATGTCTTTCATGGACACAGCTTAGTTCATCATCTGGTTTATGGATCTTCAGTTCAGTAATTTCTGGCATGCGCAGCAAAACATACCTTGGGTACCAAAATAATTAAACTCTGAACTATGACTGACCTCCACTACCCTTCCTCCTTCTTCATTTAGTCATAATCCCCCCTCCGTCCCCCCCTTTTTGCATACATAACTGGAATAGAACTCGGTGGAGCACGTATCTCCGCCAGGCTGAACAGTTTACATTTTGTATCACACTGATCGGCCGCATCTGGATCCGCACCTGAACTCAAATCTAATCGATTTGTTGTTGTCACCCAACCAACTCATCCGCCTCGTTTTGTCATAACTCGGCCACAACCTTTTGAAATATCGTTCTATATATTATTGTTTTTGGCCCCATCTCTCAATGGTGAAGAAACACTTTAGAAATTAAATAATTATTGTATCTGGATCCGGATCTTCACCAAAATCGAATAGATTCGTCCTTGTCACACACTCAACCTGTCAGCCAAGTTTCATAACCCTACGTGGGATAATGGCTTTCGGAATTGATTTCGCGTGAACGGTACCGATTTTGAAGGTTTTTCGGTTGTTGCTGGGGAACCAAAGCGTCCCTAGCAACCATCACAATTTCCAAAGCACTAGGTCATAAGATGTACCTACCACCCGAGTTTGGTCAAAATCCGCCCACGTTTACTACCAATTATGCTGATGACAAACGAACAAACATCCAAACAAACAGACAGAATTACTGACAATAAGGGTCACCTATTTTGGCGACCCAAGAATTACTGACTAAGGGTCACCTATTTCGGTGACCCAACAGACAGGGGTGAAAACATAACCTACGCCCATGTTTGGTGCCGTAGGTAAAAAGTTGATCTCTCAAGCGACTCAGCTATAGTTTAGCTGGCTCAGTTTCAGAGTAAGAAAGACAAATGTTTTAAGTGGAAGGGATTACGTCGGGTGCAAGGAAATGTATGCATCGAATGTAAACGTCCAAAATTTTGGAGAAAAATGTGAGCAAGTGATTTGGTCATTCGCGATTTTCATTCATTTCATGTGCAGCCGATGGCTGCTGGTTGCATCATTGGTGGGAGCGCCGCTGATGCAGTGCCCCTTGGAGGTTATAGCAGGAATTTGGAATTTGTCCAGGGTGCTGACGATAGCTCACCACCTAACTCTTCGCGAACAACACCGTGGGATCTTTAACGTCCGCCGACTAATGCCGGCAAATGGGATTCTCGTTTAATGTCTATCCAAGGGACGGCAACAAACATTGATGCCTCGCTTTGCCTGCAAAACACCAGACGTGGAACAGCGATATAATCAATAATTAAATTCAACACGGAGCTACATTTGAACGAGGGCATGAATCACAAAGGAACTCTGACAAGAACAAACACAGAACACCTAACTTTAACTTCAAAATGACTGGCTGCAAGCTGGGAAAAAAAAAAACCACAAAGGATGAGGGTTAGATGCAGATTACAAATTAATAAATAAAACTGAAGCAGGAGCAGAAAACAATGGCGAGAAGTAATAGGGGAAAATACTGTCGTCGTAGTAGTGGTAGTATAGCCCCAGACAGTTCTCACCAACAGGCCCATGGCATGGAGACAGCCAATCAATCTCCCAGGAGTGACCCAGAGATCCCCACATCCAGGATAGTGTACCCCTACCTTCATGAAGTCAGGACCACGACAGGGTTAGACACAGATAGGGACGAGAGGGAATGGGCTGGTCCACTGGGGACCCATTGGCACTCTGACTGTGACCACGCTGCCCTGACGAATCCGGGCAGCAGGGAAGAATGGGGAAGATTTGAGCCCCGACTTGCGGTTGGGGGTACAACCACTGCAAAGAAGCATCCCCGTAGTTGTCTAGCATCTGTACCCATGCTTGCAGGCCAGTATGGGTGCGGCAAGCTGATACCTGGATATGACGGCTGACAGCCGGCTTGTGCTCCATGGCTAACTGCTCCCGTTCTCCTTCTCCCCTCCTCCATTCCACGATCTTTCTGGCTTCCCCCTCCCTTCTCTCTGTCTCTCCCTCCTCTTTCCACTCCAGTCCCTCCCCTCCGCCACCTATTCTCCCTCTCACGACCACCTACTCTTGCTAAGAACAGGTGCAACTGTTGACTGCCATATGCTTCGGTCTTATTCTTCGTCTTTCCCACCTACTCTCCTCTTTGGTGCCGCAAGTCTCCCTCTTACAACCCAGCCCTTGAGGCGGAGTTTCGCATTACTCACAGTGTCTTGTTTATGCCCCCATATTAAATAATCCTTGCTAATTCCGTTCGGCCATACCAGGCCAAGATCTGGTTTGTTGAAGGAGTATGTACAAAGTTCCATTAATCATTTGTGTCTTGAATGAGTTATAAAACAGGGATGTCACAAAACCTAAAGTTCTTTGATCAATCACAGACTCAGTAGTGTCATGGTTGGAGCTTGTGCTCTGTGTCTGGGAGGTTGGTGGTTCAAGCTCTGGTTGAGTCATAGCAAAGACTTAAAAAATGGTATGTGCTGTTTCCTTCCTTGGTGCTCAACATTTGTAAAGGACAGAGCATGGATAAACAACCATAAGTTAGCAATACTAGGACAGGCTTTTGTGGGACAAGTGCCTCCTGCTGCAGTCTCTTGTGAGGGAGCTCATATTATCAATGTCAAACCGGCAGTCGGGCATAATCCAAATCTCCTCCTCGCTTTGTTTTGCCACATAAATACGCGTAGCTCCTGTACATTCCTGAAAGCTCACGCACTCTGGACTCATAAACACAAGGCAGGTTTACATCCTGACTGTGACAGAAACTGCTCACTACCTCGGGATCATTCCATATCCGGAAACAGCCAGAAACTTTTCCCAAACACTCGCATTCCTCGGCAAGTTATAAAATCTTATTTCAACCCAAACACTCGTCACCTCTTTACTATACTTTTTACTTGACAATTCGCTTCCGGCCCCAATAAACATTGAAAAGCCATATATAATAAGCAATTCGTTCCATAATCAAATCGTATGTATACCTGCGTTAACAACGCACTGAACACAATACACTGCCTTCCAGTCACTCTGAAGAATCTGTGGCCGGATTGAATTCTAACCATATTGTTTGCATACTCACTCTGTCCTTTATTCAGCGTACATGACTTACTGTACATCCATAACTTTTGTTGTTTCTCCCGTATGTGCAGCTTAACGACCTGCAGCTGCTGGATCTCTGCCTCAAAGAGACACTGCGCCTGAGGCCACCAATAATGACCATGATGCGGATGGTCAAGAAACCTCAAGTATGGCCTGTCACAATGAACTTAGTGGCCAATTAGTAACGCAAGGGTATTCTAATATTAACGGGCGTAATGGCATTATAAAATCCAGATTCCTTCCCTTGAGTGTACTGTTTGTGTGCTCCGATTCAAGATTGTGGCCGGCTACACCATTCCACCAGGGCAGCAGGTGTGCGTCTCGCCGACTGTGAAACCAGCGCCTCTCAGACTTCTGGGAACAGCCGGAGGCCTTTTGGCCTGATCGGTTCCTGCAGGGAAGCGATACCTCATCGGACAAGTTCTCCTATGTGCCGTTCGGTGCGTGGTACGTAACAGAAACCCCAATGGAGGGGTTTCAGGACCCATGATGCGGTGCGTGGGCGCCATATTGGTGAGCAAGCTCAACAAGCGAAAATGGCAAACGAGGCCGAACAAGGCCAACGAATGAGTGTAACCTTCCATTGCAGTGTCAGAATACTGGGATAAACGTGCTAGATGTAGAGCTCGTGATGCTATCGTTGCCAAGGAAGTTAATACAACAAACATGGTGGCACGCACAACATTATGGGATAGCTGTTGAAAACCCTCCATTTCTATAGCATGGTACCGTCAGGCCTATCCTTCGAATGCTGATTTTCACTCGACTCTTCCAATTACCTGCTGATGCTTTTTAAAGTGTTTCTTGGAAGTGTGGTGCTCGTGTTTATAAAGTCGTGACGGGTTGGAATTTTCGACCACACTTACAACATTGGTTCCATTTAACTTAATTGGGTTTGAAATACGTTAAGTGAACTGTAATCGATTCTATATAGTCATCATCTTATGTTTAATACAATGAACTTGAATTTGTATTTTTTTTTTTTTCAATCTAGAATATCCCATAATGTCCAGCGAGGGGGCGGCCTGTAATTTAAAACTAGAGGCGCCTTCAAGATGACAACGTAGCAGTATGAAAGGGAACTGAGCAGAACCAAGATAGCAGCGACCAAGGATATGAATACAAGCTCTTTTCAGGAAAATTACCAAGTCTGTTTGATTGTGATGAGAAAAAAAAACCCCCGCTGGTTTGTGAATGACCTTTGGGGAGGAAGAGGAAAATCTTCCTCATCTTCCTCTTCTTCCTGGTCAGCTCTTCAGATGCTGCTACCCACACTGTGGTTGACACTTGCACTTGATGTCCTTAGAAGCAGCTGGGATGGGCACTGCCACCAAAGAATTCCCCAAACGGAATAGAAAATAAATAATAAATATAAGATCTCGATGTTATCAAACTAAAATACACATTTTGGTGTCTATCTATCTTTGTTTGTCTCTGTATTATTATTTATTCAAATGCAGATTGTGGCTGCTTGGCTGCATCATTTTCTTGGGGCACAGCTGTACTGCTGATGCAGTGCCCCTTGTTACCATTTAGCTGGTACTCATTTTGCCAACCTCAGAAGGATGACAGGATGAGTCAACCCTACCTGGTGTTAATTCAACAGGCTGACAGAGGGCTTAAACTTAACACCCTAGGACCTTAGCCAAGCACCTTGACCATTAAGCTAACACCAGGCCTTGTCTCTGTATGTCTGTGGCTAAGCATTCAGTCGTTACTTATCTAATCTCAACCAAACTTGCCAGGGGGTTAAGGGTCATAAACAAAGGTTGTGGTGACCTAGATTGACTTCCCCAGGAGTGTTCCAAAGGTTGGGCCAATGCAAATTCTCCATGTAAATGTGCATCATGTAACGCCGTTCCCAGGTGGTGTGGGAGAGGGTATCACAAGTGATGCTTAGAAGCCTTAATTGTATCAGGAGTAAGAGGCTTTCACCCCTATTTTCACACTCGCTTAGCCTATGTTGTTTTAGACTCAACGACAAAAAAAAATCCGGAGGAATTCCCACGTCTTATTGCTTTTTTTCCCACCTCAGAAAAACGCCATGTATAGGCGTATCCCGGGGCATGAACCGGGGGTCAAATCAAAAAATAATTTACATATTCATGCATCCCCCAAAAAAGTGCCAAATTGATTTTTGGATTTGATTGACCAGCCTCAGGACCCCCGGGGGGGGGGGGCAGAATCAAAAACTAACATTGCTTTCATACCTTCTGTCATGTGGTGATCATAACTACCAAGTTTGGTGAATTTATGCACAACGGTTTAGAGGAGAGAAGTGTGACGGTGGTTGGACAGACAGACAGACAGACAAAATACAGACAGAGCCAATTACAATATCCCACCATTTTTTCAAAAAGCATGTGGATAATAATAATTGGCACTAATACTAAGGATAGTAACATGAACCCCACTGGCCACTCCCTTAGGCCGACCTCCACCAAATTTTTAATTTTGTGTTTTGCTACCCAGGGTCAGATCATGAGCATTAAATAAATCTCTCCCCCTTCCGCGAGTGTGGGGAGAAGACTTGCGATTTTCGTTTGTACACATGGAATAGTGCAAGTCGTTCACCACTGAACCTTGCCGGAGCGAGGGGATATTGCGGGTGGAGAACAAATGCCAATTCTGAAAATATATCCTCTCGCTCCCGGAGGCAACGGGTATTGACTAGTTCAATCAAAGACATCATGAGGTAAGTGCTCTCATGGAAATACCAAACAGGCTGCACAGTATGTGTGTCTTTGACAAGAAAACGGTGACACATGATTTAAAGGATACTTGTGGAGGAACAAAGGGCAAATAAAAATGAGATATCTGCGATCGCAAAGCAATCGCTAAGGTAGGCCTCCCCCGACTGGGGGAGGGAGGGTGGTTACACTGGCGAGCGCCTTTGACTTCCCCTTAGCCCACAATCCCATGATTGCCGTATATAGTTTTTTTCGGACCACCATATGACCTTGACCTTCAACATTTAGGACTACAGTGTAGATTTTAAAAATGTATCCCATGTGCAGTTTATCCATAAAACTCACATCATGAAAATCAGAGGAAAACAAGAAGCGAATACTTCGATATCGCGCGGCTGGGCAGTAAAAGTCTAGGTTAAGAATGATGAAACAATTTTGCAGTTATAAAATTTAAATGTAGACACGGTGAATTAGCATGCATGATGGGAAGAGTTGTGACGTTGGACAAATTTCTATTTATAGCCCTCAGATCAAAGGGACGTACGCGGCCATAAGTGTGACAGAAGACACAGGACAGAATAGCCAATTATATAACAGCGCGATGTCGCCGTGCTATAATTATTCAGGTTATGATCAAAAACTTGTTTTTTTGTCAATTAGGTCATGATCTGAAAAAGTAGGTCAGGAACACAAATCAAATATCAGATGCCCAACTTCAGTGCAGATCCACTATGATGATGCACAAAAATCTTGAAAGGCCAAGTGGTCTTTGAGATTCAGCATCGGCAAATTTGAGCGAAGACAAAAAAAACACACGTGTTTTTTTTTGTCAGACTGCCATGTCACCTTGACCTTTAAGTCGGAGAGGTATGATGTAAATGAAGCAGAAATGCGGCTTGCTGTGTGCTATCTAATGGGGGCAATGTTGTTCTGATCGAACAAACCTCAGTCGAGTTTTAGTGAAAAATGTTAAAATATCTATAATTGGATCATGACCTTAAAAATTAGGTCAAGGTTCAAAAATTATCTCAACCCCGCAAACTTTTTATTCCCATTATTGATGTAAAATTTCATTTTGAAAGTCCCAGATCCGAGATACAGCTTAGACATTGCTAGAAACAGGAGAAATCTAACCGAAATGTGATTTAGTCGTCCTAGAGGTGTAAGACCTTGACCTTTAACCCAGGGAGGTATGAATTGAGTTGTGCTTAGATGCGGCTTGCTCTCCGCTATCAAATGAGGAAAATTTCGTCCCAATTGGACAACGTTTAGGCAAGCTATGGTGAAAAAAATATGAAATGTCTAAAATTAGGTCATAACCTTAAAATTAGGTCAACCCACATACTTTATATTCGCATTATTGATGCAAAATTTATTTCGAAAAGTCCCAGCCGGCTCTGAGATACAGCTCAGGAATTGATACAGTTTGGAAATTTGGAGTGTTGAGAATGCAGGAAGAAGAAAAAAACATTTCTAAGTGGTGGTTTAGTACTCCTAGGGGTCCAAGAAACTCGATGGTACCATTAAAAATTGGGGGCACCAATTGTAGACATAAACCCTACAACAGCAATAAGCCTTCCCCTTACCTATGCTATCGGGAGAAGCTGAATAAAAATGAGTCAAACGTGGAACTTAATGTTCTCAACCAACTTGTCTATCTCTCCAGGTCGCCATCGCTGTATCGGAGAAAACTTTGCTTACGTGCAGATGAAGACCATCTGGTCAGTGCTGCTGCGACTATTCAAGTTTGAACTGATTGACGGCTATTTCCCAGACATAAACTACACCACCATGATTCATACACCATGCAAACCGATCATTCGCTACTGCAGGAGACAGTTATGAATCAAGGGATACCTGCTCCGCTGAATCACCCAATCTGAGCATGAATATTGAGGGCAGATAGCTCAACTGTGCTGGAAATACTGTGACGTCCTTCAAAATAATTGTGTTCATCCATATCTAGTGTTTCTCTGGCTTTCTGGTCATTATAATCTTTCTCAATTAATTTATATTGCGAGGCAGAGCCACAACTTTGCGGTATTGACCGAGAGCTCGTGATGCATTTTGAAGCATTTTTTTTTAATGAATGTAATAGTTTTAAAAAACACGTGATCCTCTAAAGTCTAAACATTTCATTCATTGTGTACTGATGGCATTACAACTGTAAAATATGTTTTTCAGGTTTTCTCTTCAGTTCAGTGGAAGTACCATTTGATGTCATGATTGTGTGATCATATGGGATTAAGTTACGTGGGATGTTCAAAGTGTCTTGGAACGAGATACAATTGTTCAGGAAATGCAAAGTCTTCTTTATTTTTCAATATGAGCAAAGAACCCATCATTACAGACAGATTAATGTCCACACTTCTGTGTAGATGACATTTATATCTGACTTGTAATACTGGCTTCCACCAGGTGGAGCTAGACCATACACATTTACATAAAGACAATTGGGGTCCTCTCCCCCACCCAGAAACCCCCGGGAGTATTAAATAGTTTTCTTTAAACCCCCTCTATACTTCCCGTGCACCCCACGAAGACAACCACCAATTTTTCAACTAATTTTGGTCCAGTGGTTCCGTTCTCCTAATGTTCCCACAATCTGGGAGTATGCTTGTTCTTTATACCCCCTAAAACTCCACCATGTAAACCACAAGTACAACAACCAGGATTCCAGTCATTCCATCCAGCAGTTTACAAGTGCTCAGAAGTCAAACAACCAAAACCCACAAACAGGCAGACACTTCTCAAGTTATAGATTGTACTAGCAGGGGATACCCGGCACTGCCTGCTGGGAGAGGGGGTACACCCAGGGGTGGGGGAGAGGGGGTACCTTCCGGGGGTGGGGGAGGGGATACCCATGCCAGTGGGATACCCAGTGCTGCCCAGCAGAGAGGGGAATTTAAATTTGGAATAAGGTGGACTTGGGGGTGGGGGGGGTTAAGCCCATAAGTGGTTATATTCACAAACTACTTATGGGCTTGTCGGATACCCTATATCAGTGGTTCTCAACTTATTTACCTCTACCAAATACAACCCATCGCTTCGCTGATGGGGGGGGGGGTATAAAGGAGGGGGGTTGAGAGAGGAGGGAGGGATGTGAGGAGGGTGTGTGTGTGTGAGAGAGAGAGAGAGAGAGAGGGGAGTAAGAAAAAAAAAAAGAGAGAAAGGTGAGGGATGGAGGTGGGATTCGTAAAGAGAATGACATGTTATGCTTAATGACCAAACACACACACAAAAATAAACTCATGTCAGAACAGCTGTACACACAACGACACAACAGAGTTTGTAAAGTAATCTGCTGGCACATCTGCAAAAACTTTGATATCCCAGTTTCAGAAAATGTGTGGGAACATGAACCAAAAGTAATCACTGAAAACATACTGCTCACGTATGACCTTATGATCCCACGAGCGTGGACATCGAAAACAAAGCATTGCAACCAGAATATACTTAGGTAACAAAAAGAGAAATAAGGCATTGCTTATTGAGGTGTCAATAAGCAATGATTTTGAACTAAATGATGCAGAAATCAAGAAAATGGCCAAACAGAAAGACCTCAAGAATGAAGTGAGAAGATCATGGAAGCTGAAGAATGCCAAAGTTGTACCAGTGATAGCTGGACCTACAGGAATGATGACAAAGAACATCACAGAGATATTAAACAAAGGGGCAATACCACTGGGCGCTCACCTGGTAGGGGCTGGACAAGATAACCAGGCAACCACTGGTAGGCATGGATGACCCACAATATATAATTGAGAAAAAAAGTAAATACCTTTGATCTGTTTTTTAATGCAGTGAACAAACCTTGGTACATCATGGGTGATAAAGGTTGTGGTCAAGTTTCATCGGAATTGTGTGGTTTCAGAAAAGAAAGCAAATACACATTTTGGGGGCAACCCCACCCTCCCCATAGACCCTCCGAGACCCCAATTTTTTTAATCTCATGAACAAACTTTAGTACATCACAGTTGGTGAAGATGGAGGTCAAGTTTCATCGGAATTGTACGTGTAGTTTTGGAGAAGAAAGCAAATACATATTTTGGGGAGCAACCCCCCTTAAAGCAGATTTTTCTAATGTCATGAACAAACTTTGGTACCATCATGGGTGATGAAGGTTGTCATGGAGTTTCATCGGAATTGTGTGTATCGTTTGAGAAGAGAGAAAATACTGTTGTGGGCCGGGGTTCGGCGGCGATAAACGACCGACCACCAGGGGGAGCAGTGGAGTAGTCTCCCACCGAACACCCGGATTTAGGTCGTGACTCTCGGATAAGTCCGAGAGTTCACGGGTCCCTTAGCGGACACTGGTCGCCAATATTTTGACGGCGTGGGGTAGGGTTAATTTCCTAATTTCAATATACCTAAATACCCACGTCGTCCAACTACCGGGAAAACCACACCCTCGACGGACCTCGGGCGGAACGGACCGTTTACCGAGCCCGATCCGGGTGTAAACCGAGCAGGGATTACCAAGATCCGTCGGTCCAAATGAACAATTTACGGCACAAACGGCCTTACTAACTCTCAATACGCACCTTGCTAGGCCAATGGGAGAAAGCACAGAAAACGAGCTGGTACATTTAACAGGGTTCATTTATAACAATAATCAGGGAGGGGAGACACAGAGCAGAGTTATCACGAATAACGAAATGTAATGTACAATGAACAAGGCACTTAAGGATTCTACTTACACAGACTGGTGCCACACACCACAACACACACCACACACACACACACACACACACACACACCCAAAGAAATGGTGGCCGTGGCCTGTATTTGCACCTGCCCGCCTCGTGCGGTCTGCTCGAGCTTATCCGGTGGCGGGACTCGAACCACCGCCAACAATGCCGCACCAAGCTCCGGGGACCAAGAACGGCGCCACGGACGCCAGCCAGCACGGGCACGGACCAATGAGAATGCCAGCAGCTTCCTCTCTTTCTCCTTTACAAAGGGGCGAACCTTGCTCTTTTTCTCCACGGCTTGCCATTTCGTCTTCTCCTCCCCCTCCCCGCGGGTCGAGGGCACCGCTCTGAGGGACTCGCCTCCGGATTGGACGAGGGTTGTCGGGCGACTGTGGCCGCCCTTCATTGGTCGGGCCGAACACTCCCTCTTTCTGGGCGGGGCCGCCCCTGAGGGGGTCAGCCCCCCTATTGGCTGGGGTGCGCGTGCGATGCTCGCCCTTCGCTCATTGGCTGGAGGAAACGCTCTATGCTCCTCCTCGGGGCGGAGCCTCTATCCGAAGCAACGGAGGCTCCGCCACGTCCTCAGCCAAAAACACATGGGCAATGGCGACCGGGTTGAGTGCGGGTCGGCGTCGCTGTTTGTTGTTGTTGTTGTTGTTGTTGTTGTTGTAGATGTAATAAAAACCTAACTAAAAAATAACTCGTAGCGCACACACGAAATTCCCATTAGACATTGGGGATGGATTCTAACTATAAACACATACTTATCGAAATAACTGAACTACGGGGACTCTGGCTGTTTGTTGCAAAAGGCTTCCAGATGCGTAACAATACCTCTTTGGGGAGGTAACCCACTCCCTCCCCCACCCCTCGTAAACCCCCTCTGTAGACCCCTTCAGATCCTCCTTTTTTTATGCCATCACGGGTGATGAAGGTTGTGGTCAAATTTCATTGAAATCATATGTGTAGTTTCTGAGAAGAAGTTGCAAGTATTTGTGGACGGACGACGTGCCATCCCATAATCTCCCCAGAACTACTTTACAGGTGAGCTAAAACCATTCCTGGGAATGTTACTACAAACAAACTACAGTTGGAAGCTGTCTGGGGCTCAGTAACAATCCTGAAGAGAGCCCCCGGCACAAAACTTTGAGAACAGAAAACTTCACAGCTTGGTCCATGAATCATGACCTCTGACTGAAATGAAGGTGGATGCTTTGAGCTTGCCCTGGGAGGACTACGTTCAATATTCTGAAACCCGCGCATGTAGATTCCAATCAAAAAACACACACACACAACACAACACACACACAGCCTTTGTTTGTACAGATAGTGGGCCACATTTTCAGGGTCATGTGGGCCACACCCACACAACCTACTTCCTGTGTATCCATTTTAAATGGTTTTGGAACTGGAATCTGACCAGACTGCAATACAAATCAATATTCTGTAATCCCTCTCCTTTCTACACTGTCAAATGTCTACAAAGCACATTTTAAATGAGCAAACGAAGTCAAAGTGAATTAATTGTTAAAATCAATCTGGTTTGACACTTACATTAGTGGGAGATCTGGAAATTCCCTTTGTTTGAATAAGTTGATATGTTGTTTTTTTTTTTTACAGGATGTCACCTGGGTCACAGCAATGTGCTGATTGAGCCACATGCAGCCTGTGTGTGTGTGTGTGGGTTGTGGGTTGTGTTGGCCTCGAGGTACACAAACTCTCCTCTGATCTGTCTAGCCTGGGTTACAATGTCAGCCCAGCTAAAACTGTGTCC
>CM068959.1:106824352-106855059 GCA_035128595.1 Eptatretus atami
TCTTCAGCTTCCATGATCTTCTCACTTCATTCTTGAGGTCTTTCTGTTTGGCCATTTTCTTGATTTCTGCATCATTTAGTTCAAAATCATTGCTTATTGACACCTCAATAAGCAATGCCTTATTCTCCTTTTTTGTACCTAAGTATATCTGGTTGCAATGCTTTGTTTTCGATGTCCACGCTCGATGGGATCATAAGGTCATACGTGAGCAGTATGTTTTCAGTGATTACTTTTGGTTCATGTTCCCACACATTTTCTGAAACTGGGATATCAAAGTTTTTGCAGATGTGCCAGCAGATTACTTTACAAACTCTGTTGTGTCGTTGTGTGTACAGCTGTTCTGACATGAGTTTATTTTTGTGTGTGTGTTTGGTCATTAAGCATAACATGTCATTCTCTTTACGAATCCCACCTCCATCCCTCACCTTTCTCTCTTTTTTTTTTTCTTACTCCCCTCTCTCTCTCTCTCTCTCTCACACACACACACCCTCCTCACATCCCTCCCTCCTCTCTCAACCCCCCTCCTTTATACCCCCCCCCCCATCAGCGAAGCGATGGGTTGTATTTGGTAGAGGTAAATAAGTTGAGAACCACTGATATAGGGTATCCGACAAGCCCATAAGTAGTTTGTGAATATAACCACTTATGGGCTTAACCCCCCCCACCCCCAAGTCCACCTTATTCAAATTTAAATTCCCCCTCTCTGCTGGGCAGCACTGGGTATCCCACTGGCATGGGTATCCCTCCCCCACCCCCGGAAGGTACCCCCTCTCCCCCACCCCTGGGTGGTACCCCCTCTCCCAGCAGGCAGTGCCGGGTATCCCCTGCTAGTACAATCTATAACTTGAGAAGTGTCTGCCTGTTTGTGGGTTTTGGTTGTTTGACTTCTGAGCACTTGTAAACTGCTGGATGGAATGACTGGAATCCTGGTTGTTGTACTTGTGGTTTACATGGTGGAGTTTTAGGGGGTATAAAGAACAAGCATACTCCCAGATTGTGGGAACATTAGGAGAACGGAACCACTGGACCAAAATTAGTTGAAAAATTGGTGGTTGTCTTCGTGGGGTGCACGGGAAGTATAGAGGGGGTTTAAAGAAAACTATTTAATACTCCCGGGGGTTTCTGGGTGGGGGAGAGGACCCCAATTGTCTTTATGTAAATGTGTATGGTCTAGCTCCACCTGGTGGAAGCCAGTATTACAAGTCAGATATAAATGTCATCTACACAGAAGTGTGGACATTAATCTGTCTGTAATGATGGGTTCTTTGCTCATATTGAAAAATAAAGAAGACTTTGCATTTCCTGAACAATTGTATCTCGTTCCAAGAACACTTTGAACATCCCACGTAACTTAATCCCATATGATCACACAATCATGACATCAAATGGTACTTCCACTGAACTGAAAGAGAAAACCTGAAAAACATATTTTACAGTTGTAATGCCATCAGTACACAATGAATGAAATGTTTAGACTTTAGAGGATCACGTGTTTTTTAAAACTATTACATTCATTAAAAAAAAATGCTTCAAAATGCATCACGAGCTCTCGGTCAATACCGCAAAGTTGTGGCTCTGCCTCGCAATATAAAATTAATTGAGAAAGATTATAATGACCAGAAAGCCAGAGAAACACTAGATATGGATGAACACAATTATTTTGAAGGACGTCACAGTATTTCCAGCACAGTTGAGCTATCTGCCCTCAATATTCATGCTCAGATTGGGTGATTCAGCGGAGCAGGTATCCCCTTGATTCATAACTGTCTCCTGCAGTAGCGAATGATCGGTTTGCATGGTGTATGAATCATGGTGGTGTAGTTTATGTCTGGGAAATAGCCGTCAATCAGTTCAAACTTGAATAGTCGCAGCAGCACTGACCAGATGGTCTTCATCTGCACGTAAGCAAAGTTTTCTCCGATACAGCGATGGCGACCTGGAAGAGATAGACAAGTTGGTTGAGAACATTAAGTTCCACGTTTGACTCATTTTTATTCAGCTTCTCCCGATAGCATAGGTAAGGGGAAGGCTTATTGCTGTTGTAGGGTTTATGTCTACAATTGGTGCCCCCAATTTTTAATGGTACCATCGAGTTTCTTGGACCCCTAGGAGTACTAAACCACCACTTAGAAATGTTTTTTTCTTCTTCCTGCATTCTCAACACTCCAAATTTCCAAACTGTATCAATTCCTGAGCTGTATCTCAGAGCCGGCTGGGACTTTTCGAAATAAATTTTGCATCAATAATGCGAATATAAAGTATGTGGGTTGACCTAATTTTAAGGTTATGACCTAATTTTAGACATTTCATATTTTTTTCACCATAGCTTGCCTAAACGTTGTCCAATTGGGACGAAATTTTCCTCATTTGATAGCGGAGAGCAAGCCGCATCTAAGCACAACTCATATCATACCTCCCTGGGTTAAAGGTCAAGGTCTTACACCTCTAGGACGACTAAATCACCATTTCGGTTAGATTTCTCCTGTTTCTAGCAATGTCTAAGCTGTATCTCGGATCTGGGACTTTCAAAATGAAATTTTACATCAATAATGGGAATAAAAAGTTTGCGGGGTTGAGATAATTTTTGAACCTTGACCTAATTTTTAAGGTCATGATCCAATTATAGATATTTTAACATTTTTCACTAAAACTCGACTGAGGTTTGTTCGATCAGAACAACATTGCCCCCATTAGATAGCACACAGCAAGCCGCATTTCTGCTTCATTTACATCATACCTCTCCGACTTAAAGGTCAAGGTGACATGGCAGTCTGACAAAAAAAAACACGTGTGTTTTTTTGTCTTCGCTCAAATTTGCCGATGCTGAATCTCAAAGACCACTTGGCCTTTCAAGATTTTTGTGCATCATCATAGTGGATCTGCACTGAAGTTGGGCATCTGATATTTGATTTGTGTTCCTGACCTACTTTTTCAGATCATGACCTAATTGACAAAAAAACAAGTTTTTGATCATAACCTGAATAATTATAGCACGGCGACATCGCGCTGTTATATAATTGGCTATTCTGTCCTGTGTCTTCTGTCACACTTATGGCCGCGTACGTCCCTTTGATCTGAGGGCTATAAATAGAAATTTGTCCAACGTCACAACTCTTCCCATCATGCATGCTAATTCACCGTGTCTACATTTAAATTTTATAACTGCAAAATTGTTTCATCATTCTTAACCTAGACTTTTACTGCCCCCAGCCGCGCGATATCGAAGTATTCGCTTCTTGTTTTCCTCTGATTTTCATGATGTGAGTTTTATGGATAAACTGCACATGGGATACATTTTTAAAATCTACACTGTAGTCCTAAATGTTGAAGGTCAAGGTCATATGGTGGTCCGAAAAAAACTATATACGGCAATCATGGGATTGTGGGCTAAGGGGAAGTCAAAGGCGCTCGCCAAGTGTAACCACCCTCCCTCCCCCCAGTCGGGGGAGGCCTACCCTTAGCGATTGCTTTGCGATCGCAGATATCTCATTTTTATTTGCCCTTTGTTCCTCCACAAGTATCCTTTAAATCTATGTGTCACCGTTTTCTTGTCAAAGACACACATACTGTGCAGCCTGTTTGGTATTTCCATGAGAGCACTTACCTCATGATGTCTTTGATTGAACTAGTCAATACCCGTTGCCTCCGGGAGCGAGAGGATATATTTTCAGAATTGGCATTTGTTCTCCACCCGCAATATCCCCTCGCTCCGGCAAGGTTCAGTGGTTGAACGACTTGCACTATTCCATGTGTACAAACGAAAATCGCAAGTCTTCTCCCCACACTCGCAGGAAGGGGGAGAGATTTATTTCATGCTCATGATCTGACCCTGGGTACGCAAAACACAAATTAAAAATTTGGTGGAGGTCGGCCTAAGGGAGTGGCCAGTGGGGTTCATGTTACTATCCTTAGTATTAGTGCCAATTATTATTATCCACATGCTTTTTGAAAAAAATGGTGGGATATTGTAATTGGCTCTGTCTGTATTTCTGTCTGTCTGTCTGTCTGTCCAACCACCCGTCACACTATCTCCCTCTAAACCGTTGTGCATAAATTCACCAAACTTGGTAGTTATGATCACCACATGACAGAAGGTATGAAAGCAGTGTTAGTTTTTGATTCTGCCCCCCCCCCCTGGGGTCCTGAGGCTGGCACTTTTTTGGGGGATGCATGAATATGTAAATTATTTTTTGGATTTGACCCCCGGTTCATGCCCCGGGATACGCCTATACATGGCGTTTTTCTGAGGTGGGAAAAAAAGCAATAAGACGTGGGAATTCCTCCGGATTTTTTTTGTCGTTGAGTCTAAAACAACATAGGCTAAGCGAGTGTGAAAATAGGGTGAAAGCCTCTTACTCCTGATACAATTAAGGCTTCTAAAGCATCACTTGTGATACCCTCTCCCACCACCACCACTGGGAACGGCGTTACATGATGCACATTTACATGGAGAATTTGCATTGGCCCAACCTTTGGAACACTCCTGGGGAAGTCAATCTAGGTCACCACAACCTTTGTTTTATGACCCTTAACCCCCCTGGCAAGTTTGGTTGAGATTAGATAAGTAACGACTGAATGCATTAGCCACAGACATACAGAGACAAGGCCTGGTGTTAGCTTAATGGTCAAGGTGCTTGGCTTAAGGTCCTAGGGTGTTAAGTTTAAGCCCCTGTCAGCCTGTTGAATTAACACCAGGTAGGGTTGACTCATCCTGTCATCCTTCTGAGGTTGGCAAAATGAGTACCAGCTAAATGGTAACAAGGGGCACTGCATCAGCAGTACAGCTGTGCCCCCAAGAAAATGATGCAGCCAAGCAGCCACAATCTGCATTTGAATAAATAATAATACAGAGACAAACAAAGATAGATAGACACCAAAATGTGTATTTTAGTTTGATAACATCGGATCTTATATTTATTATTTATTTTCTATTCCGTTTGGGGAATTCTTTGGTGGCAGTGCCCATCCCAGCTGCTTCTAAGGACATCAAGTGCAAGTGTCAACCACAGTGTGGAGTAGCAGCATCTGAAGAGCTGACCAGGAAGAAGAGGAAGATGAGGAAGATTTTCCTCTTCCTCCCCAAAGGTCATTCACAAACCAGCGGGGGTTTTTTTTCTCATCACAATCCAACAGACTTGGTAATTTTCCTGAAAAGAGCTTGTATTCATATCCTTGGTCGCTGCTATCTTGGTTCTGCTCAAGTTCCCTTTCATACTGCTACGTTGTCATCTTGAAGGCGCCTCTAGTTTTAAATTACAGGCCGACCCCTCGCTGGACATTGTTGGGATATTCTAGATTGATTAAAAAAAAAATACAAATTCAAGTTCATTGTATTAAACATACAAGATGATGACTATATAGAATCGATTACAGTTCACTTAACGTATTTCTACCCCAATTCAAGTTAAATGGAACCAAATGTTGTAAGTGTGGTCGAAAATTCCAACCCGTCACGACTTTAATAAACACGAGCACCACCACTTCCAAGAAACACTTTAAAAAGCATCAGCAGGTAATTGGAAGAGTCGAGTGAAAATCAGCATTCGAAGGATAGGCCTGACGGTACCATGCTATAGAAATGGAGGGTTTTCACAGCTATCCCATAATGTTGTGCGTGCCACCATGTTTGTTGTATTAACTTCCTTGGCAACGATAGCATCACGAGCTCTACATCTAGCACGTTTATCCCAGTATTCTGACACTGCAATGGAAGGTTACACTCATTCGTTGGCCTTGTTCGGCCTCGTTTGCCATTTGTCGCTTGTTGAGCTTGCTCACCAATATGGCGCCCACGCACCGCATCATGGGTCCTGAAACCCCTCCATTGGGGTTTCTGTTACGTACCAGCACCGAACGGCACATAGGAGAACTTGTCCGATGAGGTATCGCTTCCCTGCAGGAACCGATCAGGCCAAAAGGCCTCCGGCTGTTCCCAGAAGTCTGAGAGGCGCTGGTTCACAGTCGGCGAGACGCACACCTGCTGCCCTGGTGGAATGGTGTAGCCGGCCACAATCTTGAATCGGAGCACACAAACAGTACACTCAAGGGAAGGAATCTGGATTTTATAATGCCATTACGCCCGTTAATATTAGAATACCTCTTGCGTTACTAATTGGCCACTAAGTTCATTGTGACAGGCCATACTTGAGGTTTCTTGACCATCCGCATCATGGTCATTATTGGTGGCCTCAGGCGCAGTGTCTCTTTGAGGCAGAGATCCAGCAGCTGCAGGTCGTTAAGCTGCACATACGGGAGAAACAACAAAAGTTATGGATGTACAGTAAGTCATGTACGCTGAATACAAGGACAGAGTGAGTATGCAAACAATATGGTTAGAATTCAATCCGGCCACAGATTCTTCACGAGTGACTGGAAGGCAGTGTATTGTGTTCAGTGCGTTGTTAACGCAGGTATACATACGATTTGATTATGGAACGAATTGCTTATTATATATGGCTTTTCAATGTTTATTGGGGCCGGAAGCGAATTGTCCAAGTAAAAAGTATAGTAAAGAGGTGACGAGTGTTTGGGTTGAAATAAGATTTTATAACTTGCCGAGGAATGCGAGTGTTTGGGAAAAGTTTCTGGCTGTTTCCGGATATGGAATGATCCCGAGGTAGTGAGCAGTTTCTGTCACAGTCAGGATGTAAACCTGCCTTGTGTTTATGAGTCCAGAGTGCGTGAGCTTTCAGGAATGTACAGGAGCTACGCGTATTTATGTGGCAAAACAAAGCGAGGAGGAGATTTGGATTATGCCCGACTGCCGGTTTGACATTGATAATATGAGCTCCCTCACAAGAGACTGCAGCACAGGAGGCCATTAGTCCCACAAAAGCCTGTCCTAGTATTGCTAACTTATGGTTGTTTATCCATGCTCTGTCCTTTACAAATGTTGAGCACCAAGGAAGGAAACAGCACATACCATTTTTTAAGTCTTTGCTATGACTCAACCAGAGCTTGAACCACCAACCTCCCAGACACAGAGCACAAGCTCCAACCATGACACTACTGAGTCTGTGATTGATCAAAGAACTTTAGGTTTTGTGACATCCCTGTTTTATAACTCATTCAAGACACAAATGATTAATGGAACTATGTACATACTCCTTCAACAAACCAGATCTTGGGCCTGGTATGGCCGGAACGGAATTAGCAAGGATTATTTAATATGGGGGCATAAACAAGACACTGTGAGTAATGCGAAACTCCGCCTCAAGGGCTGGGTTGTAAGAGGGAGACTTGCGGCACCAAAGAGGAGAGTAGGTGGGAAAGACGAAGAATAAGACCGAAGCATATGGCAGTCAACAGTTGCACCTGTTCTTAGCAAGAGTAGGTGGTCGTGAGAGGGAGAATAGGTGGCGGAGGGGAGGGACTGGAGTGGAAGAGAGGAGGGGAGACAGAGAGAAGGGAGGGGGAAGCCAGAAAGATCGTGGAATGGAGGAGGGGAGAAGGAGAACGGGAGCAGTTAGCCATGGAGCACAAGCCGGCTGTCAGCCGTCATATCCAGGTATCAGCTTGCCGCACCCATACTGGCCTGCAAGCATGGGTACAGATGCTAGACAACTATCGGGGATGCTTCTTTGCAGTGGTTGTACCCCCAACCGCAAGTCGGGGCTCAAATCTTCCCCCATTCTTCCCTGCTGCCCGGATTCGTCAGGGCAGCGTGGTCACAGTCAGAGTGCCAATGGGTCCCCAGTGGACCAGCCCATTCCCTCTCGTCCCTATCTGTGTCTAACCCTGTCGTGGTCCTGACTTCATGAAGGTAGGGGTACACTATCCTGGATGTGGGGATCTCTGGGTCACTCCTGGGAGATTGATTGGCTGTCTCCATGCCATGGGCCTGTTGGTGAGAACTGTCTGGGGCTATACTACCACTACTACGACGACAGCTATTTTCCCCTATTACTTCTCGCCATTGTTTTCTGCTCCTGCTTCAGTTTTATTTATTAATTTGTAATCTGCATCTAACCCCTCATCCTTTGTGGTTTTTTTTTCCCAGCTTGCAGCCAGTCATTTTGAAGTTAAAGTTAGGTGTTCTGTGTTTGTCTTGTCAGAGCTCCGTTTGTGATTCATGCCCTCGTTCAAATGTAGCTCCGTGTTGAATTTAATTATTGATTATATCGCTGTTCCACGTTTTGTGCTCCGTTTAATTTGCACCATTTTTGCTATTCAGTTTATTGTTGAATCACACAGAGGTGAGTGAGTGAGTGAACGTTCGCACACTCCATGCATTTGAGAATATTAAGTACCAAATAGGTGGAAAGTATAATGGAGTGATCCAGTAAAATAAAGAAATGAATGAAAGAATGCAGCTAAAGATAGTTCATGACAAGTGACGTGAGTTGCATATTTTGAGGGACGTTTTCTAGAAATTGCCTGCCGCTGGAATCCTCGTCACCTCATCATAATGGAGAGGAGATAGATGTCCTCCTTTTCCACATACAGTGAGCTGCTCCTCGACACAGCGAGCCTGAAGCTTTTGGTCTCTGGCAAGGAAGAAGCCAAGCCAAGCACTCGTTGTGGAGCTTGTGTGCTGACCAGCCAAGAGAAGTCCAATGAGCATACCACTGATTTCTTCATCTGAGAGTTGGCGACCATCCCTGCAGGCACAACAGTGTTATGTTTTATTGGGCTGCAAAGATGTGCTAAGTTATTGTTCATTATCATGTGATGATACTGTTATAGTCGCACGGGTCTGGTACGAGTCCGGCGAGTCACCCAGATGAGACCGTAATGGTCAGCTGAGTCTGCGGTCCCAGGCTGGATTATGGGCCTTTCCACTTCCGTGCCTGTGGGTCCGTCGAACCAGCGAAGCGCTACACTAATTGGTACCGTATGCCTCGTCTCTAATTATAGCCGAGCGATGCTGAGAGGTGCATGGCGTAGTCTTGCTAGAGGTGCACAGCCTCAAAGAGAGGCGCACGGCCTCAGCGGGCTCCCTTAATTTCCAATAAGTGACCACGATGACTGGAATGCACCCCAAGACCAAGTAGATTTAACAACAAGCAATTAATGGTCACAGGGAGGGAAATATACAGGGAAGCCAAGCAATAACAAATAAATGCAAAACAAAACACCCTACTCCTACCAATACTCGCACCTATGGATCTAACGATGAACAAACAGGAGCCTTAATTAGGGCCTAGCAGGCACACCATAGAAGAGTAGACAGAGGGAAGTCACAAGACAAGAAATATCATGTGATGTCCTGTTGGGCACTGCAGAGTGGTCATGGTCCTGGCCGCTCTGGCAGGGAACATGCCACAATGTCTCGTCACTTTGTCCTGCAGGCTGGTGCTGAGGAGAGGAGAGGGCATGGCTCGGGATAAAGTGGGGCATAGCTCTATACAGATCGGAGCGGCATGGAACGTAGCTTCTCAAGCCGATTTTGGGTATCTCCTATACTTCCGTTATCACGCCGCCTTTTATGGCTTCGGCCCCGTACATCAGCGATGACGTGCCATGCCCCTCGCCTCTGACTCACCTTCAAGGTTTGCCAGGTGTGGGGTCGGAGCATCCCTTCAGCAAACCTTCACCCCAATGTTCTGAGGGAACACTGACAGCTCAGGCCGTCTCGTCGGTGTCTCCCACCACTAGTGCTGATGGCTTAGCAAAACGCTAAGATATTTAAACAGATTCACAAAGGCAAGAACATTAAACATAGGCTAACAGGAATGGGGACATTTAGACGTCGTCTATTTATGACATACACGATGCATATCCATCACAATTAATTACTTTTCACCTGTGCTATTTGTGACGTTCATGAAGGAAATAAATAAACTATACTAAGCAACGTTAGCCCCGAGGAGTCATTTCCACAATGATGCAAACTTTGCAAATAACATACTTGTATGTGGTTTCAAGAAGCATTTGTAAGATGTCATTTTCTCTTTTGCCCGATGACCGTCGAGACGCGATAACGCCGGCAAAAATGCGCTTAATTTCTTGATGTGCCTTGTCCCTTTTTCTGCCAGACACGTCACATCAAAAGTTTGGAGTTAGTAGTGCAGCATTTACTCATCACAGTATGGTGACCTTTGGGTTGTAGTTGTATACTGGTTCGAGCATTACCTGAAGCTCGGTAGAGGCAGCCATGATGGCAGGAGCCAAGCAGCATGGCTGAAGCCCCCATCCAGATCTGCGTAAATTTGAGAAACACGTTCGTCCAGAAGAGCTCGCACCTCCTTGCCGTGAAGGCAGTGGCTGGCTGTCAGGATTATCAACTCTGAAAATGCTTCAAAGAGATCTGTGGAAAGTGATGGCACGTTTCTGACAATGTGAGCATTGTCTGCCCTGACGGTGTTACTCAAAGATGCATTATACAGCCCTTTGTTCTCCACTGCCCTCAATCAAGACTCACTGCGCTCCCCTGCCTCCCCCCAACGATCGAAGTAGGCCCGGGTCTCCATTTCTATTAGTGGAACATAGTGGCGGAACTGTGCCACATTCAAGCCCATTTTCAACATTTTCTTCTGCTCCAAAAACACCTGGCAGGTACAAGGAAATACAAGGAAATCTAACAAAGGTGGAGGTCATTCAGCCCATCATGCCTGTGTGAACACCTAACTAATCCACCCACATAAGATCCAAGGAAGAAAATGCAAAGAAATGTTATTAATTTATTATTATTATTATTATTATATATTTTTTTGTATTTTTTTTCTTCCCTCGGGGGAGGGGGCATGGGCTTGGTTAAAAACATACATCAAACCACACAACCCCCCTTGACAAGACCCCCACCAACAGCACTTGATACACATGCACACAATCACCCATCAATGCTCAAACTACCCAAAAGTCTTATCAACATCCCCATACCCCTCCATCTCCATAACTTCCAGGTACCTTTCTAATTCTAATTTAAACTTTTCTACTTTTTCTGCTCCCACTAGCCTTTTCAGGGAGGCCATTCGTGCATTAACTACTCTTGAGTGAAATCCCCTGCCTTGCTACCATCTTAACTCTCCTCTTCTTTACTCTCAAGCTATGGCCCCTGGTCCTATCACTGTCTACTCTGTTGAATAATTCATCTGCACTTATTTTATCTATAACTTTCATTATCTTAAACATCTCTATCGGATCTCCTCGTAACGCCTTATTTCTTGTGTTTGAAGCAGTCTCCTTCAGCCGCTCATCATAGCTGAGTCGAGCTAGGCCCAGAATCTATCCAGTAGCCCTGAACTCTCCATATGGCAACTACGTCCTTCCGGAACTGTGGTGAGCAAAATTGCACACAATATTCTAAATGTGGCCCTCACTAAATCCTATACAATGTTAACACCACCTCTTTTGATTTATAATTGGTCCCCTCCGAATACAGCCAAAACCCTGTTTGCTTTACCTGTAGCTGCCTGGCACGTGCTGCCCGCTTACTCCCCTATCTATTACTACCCCCAGATCCTTCTGTGTGACACGCTCCAAAATTACCTCTTGCATCCTGCAATCTCTATTTTCATTGTTATTTCCCATCTCCAACACCTTACACTTGCCCAGGTTAAATTCTCTGCCAATCTTAGCCCAATCTGTGCAAGTATCAATACTTTCCTGTATCTGATCACCACCCCTCTGCTATCCACCTCACCCCAAGCTTTGTATCATCTGCAAATTTGGAAAGCTTACTCTTTACCCCATTATCCAAATCGTTGATGTAAAAATAATAGTAATGGTCCGAGTACCGATCCCTGAGGATTCCGCACTTACATCCTCCCAGCAAGACATCCCACTCACAGCCACTCTTTGCTTCCTACCACTAAGCCAGTTTGCAATCCAATCAGCGACCTGACACAGCCACTCCACAAGCCCTCACTTTGGCTTACAACCTCCGATGTACCTTATCAAATGCCTTCTTAAAGTCTGGATATACAATGTCCACTGCCTTTCCATCATCCACCCAATCAGACACTGCTTCATAGAACTGTACAGAATATTTGTTAAACAGGAACTAACCTTTGGTAAACCCATGCTGACTACCTTTAATTAGTTTGTATTTATTTAAATTGTTCCTCATCTGGTCCCTAATTAATGTCTCCAACACCTTCCCCACAACTGAAGTCAAACTAACAGGTCTATAGTTTCCCAATTGTTCTCTGGATCCTTTCTTCAATAATGGTGTTACATTACTACTCTCCAATCCTCCGGTAACTGTCCTGACTCCAGTGAGCTCTTGAAAATATCCGTTAATATCTCGCTTACGTGCTCAGCCACCTCCGTCAATACTCTCGGGTGCATATTATCTGGCCCGGAGCCTTATCTACTCTAGATTTCCGAGCTGTTCGTTGACTTCCTCCACTCCAACCTGGATCTTCTGAAAAGCCCTTCCTCACCTCCTTGATAGATAATCTCACCTATTGGCAATTCTCCTGACTGTTCTTGTGTAAAAGTTGAAGAAAAAACCTGTTTAATAAGCCTGCCATCTCACTTTCCTCACCAACCACTCTCCAGGTGATATTCCTCAATGGCCCACACTGGTCCTCATCTTTTCTTTTCCCTTGATATACTTAAAGAATGCCTTGCTATTATGTTTAATATTCTTAGCCATGTCCTTATCATCTCTCTTTTGGCTTGCCGAGTTATTTTCTTAACTTGCCTCTGTTTACTCCGATAGTGATATAAATGTAACTCCAGTTCTGTGTCCTGCCTGCCCAACTGTGTCTGCGGACGTCTCCTGCAGTTGGGTTACTTTTTTATTAGGAGGTTGGTGGCAGGATTTGCACTCCGGCCACCGTAAAATCCTTCATTCCGCAAAACACAAAAACGCAAAAAAATCTGAAAACCCACTCCGTGGGAGTACCTCCTGTGCAGCTTCCCTTCGCAGGGCAGCTCACCGGATGACGGGATTGGGGCAAAGCCTTCGGGACCCCAATCTTTGATGATAGGAGGGAAACCACGGGGTAACATCCTGGTCAGATTGCGGGAGAGTGTGTCGGGAGTGGTCTGAGGTGTCGTCCACCAGACGGGTCTCCTTGGGTTAACCTGAGGCGGTCCTCGGTGGGTGCCTGGAATGTCCTATCCCTAAGAGAGGATGATCACCTGTCTCTTGTCATCTGAGCTCAAGCGTTTGGACATCGGATTGCAGCTCTCTCTGAGGTTCGGAGACCGGATTGCGGCGAGATAATGGTGGGTGGTTACACCTACTATTGGTCTGGTCGCTCTGATGGTTGCCATACCAAGGAGTTGCTGTGGCTGTGTCCAATAAGCTGACCCCAATGATAATTGAGGTAACACGGGTCAACGAGCGTATTATGAGATTAAGGATTCGTCCTCCTTAGGTGTCATTTCCCTGGTCTCTGTTTATGCTCCGACTGAGGCGAGTGATCTCACGTGAAGGACGCATTCATCGCCACGCTCGAGTCTGTGTTGATCAGTGCCCCAGACGAGATACACTTCTAGTCTTGGGGGATTTCAATGCATCGACTGGAACGATAGGGATGGTATGAGATGTGTGTTGGTCCCCATGGTCAGGAACTATGAACCAGAATAGCACTAAGTTCCTTGACTTTGCAAGAATCATGGACTTAGGGTGGCTGGTTCATGGTTTCACGCCCACAAGCTCATCGCTGGACTTGGTATTCCAACGCTGGCGGTGCGGCAAAGAGATTGACCATGTCCTCATTGACGGTCGCTGGAGGATGATCCAGAACTGCAGGTCTACCGGAGTGCTCAGTTCCTCAATACTGACCACAGGCTTGTTGTAGCAACTCTAAAGCTGCACCTTAAATCCTGGAGAATGGTACCATCCCAGCCTAGGCTGGATGTTGGCAAGCTCAGGGATGAGAGAGTAGCTGAGGAGTTTGCGAACAGGCTGAGTGGACACTTGGGGGTCTGGGTGCTTTGGGGGTCTGAAGAGTTGTGGAGTGCCTTCAAGACCACCATCCTTGATGTTGCCGGTGGATGTCTTGGAACTCACCGCAGGGCAAAGAAGAATTTTGTCTCTCAAGGACACTGGATACCATTGACCAGAGTCGCAGGGCCAGGCTGAATGGCAAAGCTGGCTGTTCAGGGAGCTAAGGCGTAAAACTGTACGTGCCATGAGGGTGGACAAGGAGGCCTATGTGCGAGGAATCTGTGAGGGGGTAGAGCATCACCTGTGGACAGGTGATTCTCGTCCCGCTTACAGGGAATTCGCGCATTGCGTTCATCCAAGCCCATCCCTCGAGCACTGCAGTTAGAGCAGAGAGTGGTAGCTCTTGACAGAGGAGTCTGAAGTGAAGGCCCGCTGGGCCGGTTACTTTGAGCGGTTGTACAAGCTGATGCCCAGCTGTCGAGTTGGACGTCAAGGTGTTACAATCCCTGTTGCTGACCCAACATCAACTGTGGTCCACCTTCGCTTGTGGAAACACGGTGCGGTGAACCGGTTGAAACGGGGCAAAGCTCCGGGATCTGTGGCATCCATGCTGAACTTCTCAAGGCTGGTGGAAGTGCTGCACTCGTGTCGTTGCATGCAGTTTGTTGCTCTGCCTGGAACACAGGCATCATCCAACTGACTGGAAGAGGGCCTTGTTGTTCCTCTCTGGAAAGGGAAGGGTGATCGCCAAGACTGCAACAACTACCGAGGGTGACGCTGCTCTCAGTGCCGGGCAAGGTCTTTGCTCGAATATTCTTGATAGGTTCGCCACCATCTGCTTGAGCACCAGCGTCCAGAGCAGTCAGGCTTTACACCAAAGAGGTCAACGATTGACCGTATCCTTGCTCTTCGTGTCCTCACCGAACGCAGACGAGAGTTTCGGCAGGGGCTGCTTGCAGCCTATGTTGATCTCTGTAAAGCGTTCGATTCAGTGAATCGGGATGCCTCTGGAAGGATTCTTGGTCTTCGTGGGGTGCACCAAAACTGATCGATCTGATGTCTGAACTCTACTCTGGTACTGAGAGTGCTGTGAAGTGTGGTGGTACCATCTCTGACTTATTTCCAGTTGTTACTGGAGTTCGTCAGGGTGTGTACTGGCCCCACACTTTTCAGCACTTGTATGGACTGGATTTTAGGGAGGATGTCGGAGAGATCAAGCTGCGGTGCATCGTTTGGGAATGTCAAGATCTCGGACCTTGATTTTGCAGATGATGCAGTCATCTTTGCGGAGCTTTAGATATCCTTTTGGGGCCTCGAGGTGCTGAATGAGGAGTCGGACCGCTGGGATTCGGGTTTCTGGGTCAAAACTAAGATCCAGGCTTTCGGTGACATCTTGGATGCTGCTGTCCTGTCTGTGTCTGTTTGTGGTGAGGATGTAGAGGTCGTGGAGAGATTCACTTACCTTGGCAGTGATATCCATGTCTCTGCTGGCTGTGAGTCGAGGTCAATAGACGTCTGGGTCGGGCCTGCGGAGTCATGGATTCACTGGATCTGGGGTGTGGCGCTGCCGGTACCTGTGCGGGAGGACGAAAGTCCGAGTCTTCAGGTCCTTGGTACTTCCAGTCTTGCTCTATGGATGCGAGACTTGGACTCTGACCAAGGATCTGAGACGGAGACTTAATTCCTTTGGTACAAGGTCTCTTCGAGAATTCTTGGCTATCGCTGGTCGGATTTTGTGTCCACGAGCGGTTGCTGAGAGAGACTCGGATGAGATTTGTTACCTGCATAGTCCGTGAGCGTCAGTTGCGGCTGTATGGACATGTGGCTCGTTTTCCTGACGCTGATCCTGCTCACCAGATTCTCTCAGCGGGGGAGTCTCGTGAGTGGAGGGCCAGTGGGCCGACCACGTGCCTCGTGGTTGCAGCAGGTTGACCATCATCTCAAGGAGATGGGGATGGGCCTGGCATCTGCCTGGGGATGGCCAGACGGAGGCCCCTGGAGTACCGGCGGAAAGTGGACGCAGCGACGCGCTGTTCGGCACATGCTCCCATACCTGACCTGACCTGACCTGACCAGTTCTGTTTCTTTTAAACATCATAAATGCCTTCTGCTTCTCCTTAATAGCGTTCCTTATCTCACTGCTCAACCACCCTGGTCTCTTTCGTTTCACGTTTTACACCTCATTGGAATGTACTTACTCTGCACTCGAGACATTTGCTCCTTGAAGGTTTCCCATTTCTCTGATGCTGATTGTCCTGTTGTTAGAGTCTCCCAATCTACATCTCCCAATTCTCTCCTCATACCCTCAAATTTGCCTTCCTGAAATCTAATAGCCTTACCCTACTATCCTGAACTCGAACCTTCAACAGAATCTTTGCACACACAATGTTATGGTCACTTGCTCCGAAATGCTCCCCGACCTCCACCTCCTCCACCATATTGGGATCGTTATTTAAAAGGATGTCTAACACTGCACTCCCCCTCGTGGGCTTATCCACAAAATGGGTTAAAAAAGCAACCTTGGAATAAAACGAGGAAATCCTCATCTGCTCTGCCCTTTCCCTGTTCCTGGACCCAATCTACCTGGCAAGTTAAAATCCCCATAATCAATACTCTTCCCTTACCACATGCTCTTTTGAATTCTTCATCTACTAAACCTAATAAATGCTTCCATGGTAGACAAAGGAGATAATCATTCTGCTCCAGGGGTTTGGTAAGCAGCGACTCATGATTCAATTTCAGGACCATATATTTATGACAAGTAAATACAACCCATCACTTCGCTGACAGGAACATTAAGGGGGGGGGAGCGGAGGAGGAGCAAGGAGGGGAAGCAGCGTAAGGGGAGGACAGGGTAAGGTTGTGAGGGGAGGGTTTGTCCGGACATAATCACCATCCAGATGACAAGTACACTAAGGCGTGGGGGAGGGGAGAGAAGGAGGGAGAGAGAGGGGAGGAGGGGTGAGGAAATGAGAGGAGGGGTGAGGGAAATGAGAGGAGGGTGAGGAATGAAGAGGAGGGGTGAGGAAATGAGAGGAGGGGGTGGGGGAGAGAGAGGAGGGGTGGGGAGAGAGAGAGGGTGGGGGAGAGAGAGGAGGGGTGGGGAGAGAGAGGAGGGGTGGGGAAGAGAGAGGAGGGGTGGGGGAGAGAGAGGAGGGTGGGAGAGAGAGGAGGGGGGGGAGAGAGAGGGGTGGGGAGAGAGAGAGGGTGGGGAGAGAGAGGAGGGGTGGGGAGAGAGAGGAGGGGTGGGGAGAGAGAGGAGGGTGGGGAGGAGAGGAGGGCTGGGAGAGAAGAGGAGGGCTGGGGGAGAGAGAGGAGGTGGGGAGGAGGAGGCTGGGGAGAGAAGAGGGCTGGGGAGAGAGGAGGGCTGGGGAGAGAGAGGGCTGGGGAGCGAGGAGGTGGGACGAGGAGGTGGGGAGCGAGGAGGTGGTGGAAGGAAGGCAGCGTGAAGGGAGTAAAAGAAGTGTAAGGGGAGGGGAGGAAGGCAACATGAAGGGAGGGTAAGGGAAGGCAGTCTGAGGCGAGGATCCATCTGGAAATAACCACTGTCCAGATACGGATGGAGATAACCACCATCCAGATACATTGAGACAGAGAGATAGAGGGGGGAAAAGAGAGGGAGAGGTTGGGAAAGAGAGAGGAGGGGTGGGGGGAGAGGGATGAGGGGGGGGGATTCCTAGAGATTGACGTCCAGTTTAACGGCACTCACAATGATGAATCACCCTGCCTGTGAAATACCGGGATGACAGTTTATAGCTACCAGGATAGTTTGCACTCTTTTGAGAGAAATCCAACCTCCGCCACCCTATTTGCACCACCTTTAGCGTGGCCAATACAAGTAGCTCAGAGCTTTGGTTCTGTGTGAAACTAAGAGTGCAACACAATTAACCTTTATAATGTCCATTAACTATTATTTTAATTCATACATTAACTTAAAGTTTCTCGTCACTGGGAACGGATACTTTGCAAGCTTTTTCCGTCACTTGGATGGGTACTCTTCCTAGTGGCACTATAATATCGAGCGCGAAGTCGATGGCTCGCCACCGCAAATCCCCCCGCTACCACCTAAAGCAAAGTTGAAAGCTGGCATAAAGTTCAATATCAAATTTAAAGTTCAAATTTTTTTTCCGATTTAACCTCCTCTAACTGAAGTTCCCAACCCCTTGGACATTAACCGGGGTTAAAATCCCCCCCCCCCAAAAAAAACTTGTTACATATGTCATGTGTCCCACAATGTTGATTGCATATACCGTTTCATTTTTTAAAATGTTTAAAATGTGCCCGTAACTGCATGTTTTTTTTTGACCTTTTGACCCCACCCAAGGGGGTCTTACATCTTGTTGCCATGTGGTGATAACTACCAAGTTTGGTGAATTTCTGCCCAACCGTTTAAGAGGAGATAGCATGACAGATGCGCAGACAGACAGACAAACGAAGCCAATTACAATATTCCCAATATTTTTTCAAAAAGTGTGGGAATAATGACATAAGCAAGGATTTTGACAAATAGATTTGGATAAAGAGGAACAAGATTGATTTGGGTAAAGAATATTATTTTGTTTTAGTGTTTCCAACAAAATGAATGGCGTGTGCGTGCGTGCGTATCTCTGTAATCGCTCACTGGGTTTGGTACATCGTACGCAACCCCCTTTCCAAACACTGGAGTTGTAAGATGAGAATAAACCTCTTCCGCATTCAGGTCTTTGTTCTTGCTGTTGAAGAGCAGGGCAGCAGCATCAGGGCCCAGGAGGTAGGTGAACCTTTTCCCCATCATTGTGAAGGTAAAGACTGGCCCGTACTGTGAATAAGAACGTATCCAAGTTATTGCAACTACCGACAGAGTAGCTGGCAGATGCCCTCTAAAGCAGCCCTAAAAAAACTGACCTGTTTGTAGGCCTTCTCCAAAAACTCAATTGGACTCTTCCCGAAGGCAAGCGCGTGACCAACCAACGGGAATGGCGATGGGATGTAAGGTGGGGAATTCTGCAAATGTAACAAAAGCCACTAAAATGTGAGATATACAGTATCTCATATTATAAAGCTCATTCTAACCACCGACTCACTGACTGATATTAAAGTTCAGTACGTTCCGGGTGACGTAGAAAGCTGAAATTTTGGGTGCAGACTGACGTCGAAGCTGATATACCGGGGAAAAAAAGATCACAGAACTGTTGGAAAGCATCCGTAAATGAAAAGAAAATAAATGAAAAAAAAAAGTTTTTTTTATTTAAACCTGATGAAACCAGAAGGGCACTCGGGAGAGCGCAAACCTCCGCCACAATGCCTGATCCACGAGAACATATCTGGCCCATTACACGTTTGAAATATCATGCTCTTTATTGTTTTCGGCCCCATTTCTCATCGGTGAATATTAAATAATTCTCGTATCCAGATCTGGATTCGGATCTTCACGAAAAACGAATCAACTCGTCGTGCTCACACACTCAACATGTCCACCAAGTTTCATCCGAATCCGTCCACAACTTTTTTTGAGACATCGTGTTGTATATTAGTTTCACCCCCTCTCTCGATGGTGAAGATTCACTTAAAAAATTCCGGTAGTCAGATCCAGATTGGGATTGGGATCTTCACCAAAATTGAATCAATTCTTCCTCGTCACACACCCAACATGTCCATGAAGTTTCGTCCGAATCCGTCCACAACGTTTTGAGATGTCCTGTACACAAACACAGACAGACAGACAGACAGACAGGTGTGAAAACATGACCTCCTTCACTTTCAGTGGCCGAGGTAAAAAAAAGCAAATGCAGGTGAGCGACCCGAGACAATGGGGAAGCACGGTTCATTGTTGCTTACAATGTGTAAGCATACCCCACTCTATATACATATACACACACAAGTTTAACCTTCACATCATGAAGAAGAGATATTTTAAATCCATTTCTACGGTAAAAGTTTCGAATCTTGTAAAATACCTTGGAATTGTCACACAAAAGGACAACAAACTGTAAGTTTGAGTTGTTGGACACAAATCAAGTGCGTTGGTTGTTGGTACATGAGGGTACAAACAGTTTGTCCGTCGGTGGTAGAATATATAACATCCAACAGAACATGGTCATCCCTCAGTTCCACGATCAGCATGATGCACCCACACCGCCACCACCATTACTCTGTGTGGGCCATTTAAACGACCCACCCACACCGCCACCACCATTACTCTGTGTGGGCCATTTAAACGACCCACCCACACCGCCACCACCATTACTCTGTGTGGGCCATTTAAACGACCCACCCACACCACCATTACTCTGTGTGGCCATTTAAACGACCCACCCACCACCACCATTACTCTGTGTGGGCCATTTAAACGACCCACCCACACCGCCACCACCATTACTCTGTGTGGGCCATTTAAACGACCCACCCACACCGCCACCACCATTACTCTGTGTGGGCCATTTAAACGACCCAGCCACCACCTACTCCTGTGTGGGCCATTAAACGACCCACCCACACCCACCACCATTACTCTGTGTGGGCCATTTAAACGACCCACCCACACCGCCACCACCATTACTCTGTTGTGGGCCATTTAAACGACCACCCACACCGCCACCACCATTACTCTGTGTGGGCCATTTAACGACCCACCCACACCACCAATACCTCCTGTGTGGGCCATTTAAACGACCCACCCACACCGCCACCACCATTACTCTGTGTGGGCCATTTAAACGACGTTTTCTTTGAAGGAAAAGTTTTTTTGCCCAAGTCTTTCACGAACAGGATGGCCAGGCCTGACGTTCACCGCAGCCGATTTGGGCGGGAATTTGTAATTTGTTGAGGGTGCCCGCGATAGCTCGCCGACTCTATCACGGGAGGACATCGCGGGGTCTTTTAACGTCCACCGACGAATGCTAGCAGATGGGACAGTCGGCTTAATGTCTATCCGAAGGCTCGGCGCACCTGCGGAGAATCGATCCAACAGCGTGTCATCGGGTCGGGTCGGGAATCGAACCCAGGAGAGACAGTTCAGAGGCAGGTAGCGCTAAACCAAAGCACGCTCACTACTCACTAGTCACTAGTCACTAGTCACTACCTTCGTCTCCATGGGATGTAATTAATAATCAGATTCTGTTTTCGCAAACCGATCAACTCGCGTGATCCTTTTCGTACGTTCAAGGAACAATCAGCACGGCCCGGTATCCGGTACGAAGCACGAGGAGGATTTGTGAACCTGCGGGAACACACCGCGTGCGGCGCACGGCGCGACACGTGCAGCAGCACGAGGAAGAGGAGCGCGAGGACGAGCAGCGGCGTGGCCACGTCCACAGGAGAGAAAGGGAGCAGGTGAGCGGCCGCTCCCTCCAAGGAGCACCACCAAGACCCCATGGACGCTTCTTGTGCGCGACGTCCGTTCGCTCTCCTCTCTCAAACATCACCCGCCGTGTTTTCACGTCGCCAGCTTCACGCCCATTGGCTCTTTCAGTCGGATCACGTCGCCCTATCCCGCGTCACGAGCTCGTCGGCGAAACAACGAAGCACACCGTGTGTAGGGGCGGAGTTACGGACGGCGCGCGCCAATCGCAATGGCGGGGCCAAACTCACACGTCACGTGCAATGGGCGGGGTTAGGGCGGAGTTTGGACGGCGCGCGCCAATCGCAATGGGCGGGCCAAACTCACACGCCACGTGCAGGGGGGTTAGAGGCGGAGTTACGGACGGCGCGCGCCGAAGTGGCATGGCGGGGCCAAACTCACACGCCATGTGCAATGGGCGGGGCCAAACTCACGCGCCACGTGCAATGGGCGGGGCCAAACTCACACGCCACGTGCAGGGCGGGGTTAGAGGCGGAGTCGAGTTAATTCCCAAGCGAGGTGATCGGGAGCGCGAGCGCCGCTCTCTTCCACTTGAATATTCATCCCCAGAATGGAGAGAACGTGAGTTCGCTCGTTCCGTGTTCAAGGAATTGCGCCGCATGGAGTTGTTGCTTCATTTTTCCTTGTGCCCCTGTGTATAACTACCTTCGGACAGAGTACAAGTACAACTCGGACTGCGTCCTCTCACTTTATCTCGCCTTGTTTTCCCATTCCTGTTGCACTGTTTCCGATGGAATCAGTGATGTTATTTACATTTTGTTGGGAAAAAATTTATTTGAAATATCTCCTTATAACTCCTCCCCCCTCCATCGATTGTCCCCCCCCTTCCGCACAAACGTTTTTCGGTTCCGTTCATAATGGTCGTGTGTTGGACAGGACGGTGCGGAGGTAACCATAGCAACCAATGAGTCTGGGTTCGATTCCAGACTCACTTGTAAACGGGCGGATTGTGCCGTCCCTCGCCGGTTGGTGCCCCATCTGTAATGATTGGTCGGTGAAGGTTAAAGTTCCCACGGTGTCCTTGAAAAAAATGAGTCGAGTTCCGGCTGACTATCCTGGAATGGGATAACTAGCTTGGTCTGGTATTCTTGGAGGTTCTTGCTTGCTTTTCTCAAACTAGTGCGTGGCCATACGTGCAAAAAAACAAACAAACAAAAAAACTTTCAAACCACGTGCCAGAAACAACAACCACACAGGTCGTTCCTTCGCTCTCGCGTGGCCGTACGTGCAAAAACAAACAAATAAAAAAATAAATAAAGAAGAATTGTGACGTCAATCATGATGTCACAGCACCGTGTCTTGTCATTGGTTTGGTAAATAAATGGCCATAACTTGGGAACCACCTGTCCGATTAATATCAAACCTTGAAAAGGCACATACTCAGGTCCCCAGCAATATACCTGGCAAGTTTCAACTATATCGGACCAGTGGTTGTCGAGAAACAGCGGACACACATACACACACACATACACACACACACACATTGCTGGAATTATAGATAGATACAGTGGTGATCAGGTTGCTTGTTGCCTGGGAAACAGATTCTGTGATCTGATGGGATCAAAAATTTGACTCTTTGTCCTGAATTCAAAGCGCTACATCCGGCGGAAACCGAGCACAGCTCATCACCCATCGAACACCATCGCTACCGTGAAGCATGATGGTGGCAGCATCATGCTATGGGGATGCTTTTCAGCGGCAAGGGCTGGGAGACTTGTAAGGATAGAGGGAACAATGAATGGAGCCAAATACAGGCAAATCCTCGAGGAGAACCTGCTTCAGAGTGCAAAAGACCTTAGACTGCGGTGAAGATTTACATTCCAACAGGACAATGACCCCCAAACATACAGACAAAGCAACACTGAATGGCTTCAGAACAAGAACATGAAAGTCCTTGAGTGGCCCAGCCAAAGCTCAGACTTGAATCCCATTGAGAATCTGTGGAAAGACTTGAAGATTGCTGTTCACCGACGCTCCCCATCCAACTTGACAGAGCTTGAGCAAATCTGCAAGAAATAATGTGAGAAAATCCCCAAATCCAGGTGTGAAAAGCTCTTACAGACAAACCCAAGAAGACTCGACGCTGTAATCGCTGTCAAAGGTGTTTCCACAAAGTATTGACTCAGGGGGTTGAATTTCAACGCTGGACATTTCAGCTTCTCATTTTTAATCAATTTGTAAAAATTTCTAAAAACATGTTTTTGCTTTGTCATTACGGGGTATTTTGTGTAGATCGGTGACAAAAAAAAAATCTCAATTTAAACCACTTTAAATTCAGGCTGCGACACAACAAAATGTGACAAAATTCGAGGGGTGTAAATACTTCCTGTAGGTCCTGTATATATTCCGTTCAATTCCAGATGCTTATGATATTCTTGAATGCTGATTATACGTATCTCCGGCCATGGCTGTGGGTTTGGTTGTGCTTCAGGGTGTTGCGCAGACGTGGAGGACCGTACCGAACAGAGCCTGTCACAGACCTTGCACGATGGAGGTTGTCCTGCGTCGATGGACGGCAAACATGGAGCTATGCGGACGACGACTCGACTGCAGAGCGGGAGCAGAGCATGGCAGAGCTTGCAGCACTGGGTCTCGATACCGTAGGCTCAAAACATATGCCGAGTGCTCCCAATTTGTTTCAAACTCAACTTCTCAGCTGATATTCTGGTTTATTTTAAACCACATTCATTTATGTTGTGCTCAATTGTGGCCGTTTTACCTTTTATTACATCCTTGTACATCACCAGGTTCTCTAAACTGTATACACTTGAAATTTGGTTAGAAATGTGCCCACATGAAAATACGTGTATTAATTTTACAACCCAAATCGATTAATTTTGCTGGTTTTTCAACCTTGATATCATATAACTCTTGTTTTAAGAATCGTATTTCGAGAAAGTTGCTTTCACTTCGAAAAAAAACTTATTGATTGATTTTTAGCACTCTTGGTACATTGTTAAACCAACCCACTGTTTCATATCCTTTAAGTTTCCATGTGAGGTGTTCAAAAAGTTATACGAACGATGTATTCATAGTGTACCAAGAAAAGTATAACGAGGTGTATTTGTATTTAACTCGGGAGAGCGCACACCCCCGCCAGGCTGAACAGTTGACATTTTGTTTCCCACTGATAGGCCGGATCTGGATCCGGACCTCAACCAAAATGGAATCTTCCTGTTCTTGTCACCTACGCAACTCGTCCACCTAGTTTTGTCATGATTCGTCCACAACTTTTTGAAATATCATGCTATATATCATTTTTGCACCCATCGCTCAATGGCGAAGAATCACTTGTAATAAATAAATTACTCGAATCCAGATCTGAGTCGGATCGTCACCAAAATGGATTTGATTCGTTCTTCTCGAACCCCCAACTCGTCCACCAAGTTTCGTCCGAATCCGTCCATAACTTTTTGAGATATCGTGCTATATATAGTTTTTGGCCCAATCGCTCTACGTTGAAGAATCCCTTCAAAAATTCTAGTATCGGATCCGGATCTTCACCAAAATCTAAACAGTTTGTCCTTGTCACACACCCAACCTGTCCACCAAATTTTGCCCGGATACGTCCACAACGTTTGGAGATATCCTGTTTACAGACAAACAGACAGATGTGGTGAAAACCTTACCTCTGCCCACCCTTTGGTGGCGAAGGTAAAGGGGCTGTCACACCTTGACGATTTAGCGAACGTATGCCGTTTTTTTTACAAATTTGCCGAATACGTGCGCACACGTCGAATACGTTATTGTAAGTTTTGTATACGTTAGGAATACCCTGAAAAACACTGCCATAAGTCGTTGTACGCTGGCTTTAATCGTTGACTTTGCTGTTGCTCTCTTTCTAATGCTTAAAATTTTACGACGTACTCGGCGTTTGGCTCCACTTCCACTACGCCGCCATAAGGTTTAGGCACGTTATGCGATCGTTGACACACGTTAATTGTATGTTACTCATAAGTCGAAACACGTAGAGGTAACATTCGCGTACCCGAAACTTATTTCTAACCTATGAGTAACGTTTTTGAAGCAGCTACACAACGTTGTTCACACTTCGCAACACGCTACTTGAAAGTTTCTCATACGTCGAAACACATCAAAGTAATGTTTAGGGTACCGTGACTTATTTATAACCTATGAATAACGTGCTTGGGAATTATTACGCTATGCATACGCTAACTATCGTTGGGCATAGGTTGTGGACGCCTAAAACACGATAAACAATCTTGTATAACTTATGTATAAGTTCTCGAAGCGTTCTGTGTTCATTACTAGTACATTATGCATTTGTCAAAGTCGTTTTTAATACTTTAAAAAGTAAAACAAAGAAAATATTCATCGTGGGAATGAGGAAAAAAATTAGCCGAAAAGAACATCGAACAATGGTGCAAAGTAGTCTCCTATTCGTGGACGATAAGAGGATCCATCATCACCCACACCCTCCCCATCACGCTCACCTACTACTACTCATGGACCTACTACTACAACAATACTACTACTACAACTACTACTACTACTACTGACATAGACATACTACTACTACTACTACTACTACTACTACTATACTACTGACATAGACATACTACTACTACTACTGACATAGACATACCACTACTATACTATGTAGACATTCTACTACTACCAATGCTTACTACTACAACTACTACTACTATTACTACTGTCACGCACACCAACTACTGCTAATAGTATTACTACTACTGATACTACTGGCATTGACATCTACTCAACATGGAGTCTGGAACAATGATGGGTTCCTCTTGTGAAAGCCTTTGTATTACCAATTCCCCTAAACGCTCCAATACGTCAGTACACGGTAGATGTAAGTTAGAAACACTTTCAGTAAGTTCTGTGGTTGTCCGGAAGACGTCAATTTAATTCGTCTACATACGACAATGTGCGTTATACATACGTTACAAATAGGTTCATAGCATGTTATTCAATGGTTAGATGCACGTTTTACTTAGGTTCAAAACATGCTACACATAGTTAAACGCACGTTACTCTTACGTTCATAGCACGGTAGCCATTGGTTCAAGGCCATTATACATAGTTTCAATGCACGTTACTCATACTTTCCAAGCACGTTAAACATAGGCTAAGCTGACGTTCTCATTTGTTCAAAGCTCGTTACTCAACGTTATAAATTGGTTTCAAGTATGGTTGCCAATTATTGTGCTTCGACTTATGACTAACCTACAAGTAACGTGTGTTCGCCGTGTTAAACGATCGCGGAACGTGCAAGAACAGATGCCAACGCATGCGAAACGTGTGAGCCTTACGTCGAGTACGTCTTAAAATTTTCGAGATGCTTGAAATTTCACGACGTATCGAACGGACTAGGTAATTGCCAGCGTACTTCAATGATTTCGAGCATAATCTTAACGTATACTCAACTTTCTATAGCGTATTTGACGTGTGCCTAGCGTTGTAAACCCATTTTTCATAGAATGGCAACGCTAGAAATCGTCAAGGTGTGACTGCGATGTTGACAATTCAAATCTGCAGTTTTTGATTTCAATCGGCGTCCGGCAAGTTCTAACAGGCTACGCCACGAGTTCGCCGGCGATACGTTATAGCGCGCAAAGGTAAGTTGAACTATCGGCTTGTCTTAGGTTTTGAACGCCGATCACAAGGTAAGCATTTGTTGGTAAAAGTTATGTATAACACAACGAACGTTCTGTGCCCGTTACTAATATGTTATGCATACAACCAAACGTTATGAATAAAACTTTAAAAAACCTCAAAATTTCAGCGTACGTCAACGTTTTAGATCAATTTTTATACGTTGCCATTGCTGGCTTAAACGTCAAGTGTGACAGGGCCCTAAGAACAGGTGTTCTCATGGAACAATGGTTTCTCACTTGTACAACTTTTTGAATGCCATTCATGCCTTTAAAAATCTCCACCGAAGTCATGATCTTTTATTTATAAGGGAATTGATAAAGAGTGATTGTTGTAGTGGAATGTATCGGGTTGATAAAGGATGTACTGATTTTGCAGAGCAAGTTTGCTCCTGATCGACCGAAAGCTACAACAGCGCAAGCAGCTGCTCATAGCGGGATGAAGTTTTACTCTCTGCTGCAGGTGGAGGATGGCCACTGGCCTGGCGACTATGGAGGTCCTCTATTCCTCTTACCAGGTATTCCCATGAGATAACCTGCTGATACCATTGTTCTTATTGTTGTTGTTTTCAAACAAAAACACATATTGTATGAGGCATTGATATTATTTAAACCCTCAACATGATGCATTTAATTATCTTTAATTTCTGACTTGAGAATTCTTTGTTAATGCAGCTCGATGGAGGGCTTCTCTCCCCTTTGGGTTGGTGCCCCTACCTCACATTTTTAACAGTCTGATGTCATGCAGATCAAAGCCCTCAAACTCATTGGAATCTCCTGTAACGAAGCTGACTGTATGCGCATGGTACTCACACATTACAGATGCGGTGGTGCCCTCTCTGTCTTCTACCGCCTCTGTTCTGGTGTTGCACCCTCTGCCCTTTTCATGATTTGCCCCCCACTCCCAGGTTTCCCCAGGGCACCTGCAGTATGCGAGTTACCCACTTCTGGCTAAAAACCCCTAAAATCCAGGCTCACTGCTCATCTCCACTCATTTGTTCCTGTTTTCTTTCACCTGTAGAACCAACTTCCTCAGTCTGCTCAATCTCTCTCTCTTTCTCTTTCTCTTTCTCTCTGCTGTTGGCATGTTTCCCTACTTTCTCCTATTTTTTTCCTGTTCTGTGTTGTATTTCTTCCAGGAGCCTCGACTTTGTCAACCAAAAAAACCCATAATTTCCATGATTTTACATTACCTCGTGGTTGCAGAAAGGTAGCTGTTGAAAAAGGAGTCTTTGTAAAATGGCAGCTTCAGGCACTTCCTACTTATATATAAACAACAGGTGTACCACCATGAATGTGTACATCTCACAATGTATTTCTCAAGTCTTGATACGCATACACTGTACAGCCACGTTGGTGATTTGGCATGTCGAGGAAAAGCAGAGTTAGTTGTAACTGCCTGTGGTGGCCAAATGCAGACACTGATATTGTTTGGATTTGAGCAATCATACTTGGACATCATTATTACCAGGGTGGGGGAACCACATGTAATGCCTATAACGATTTGAGATTCCAAGTCCAGCAGAATGAGGCATCTCACAACCAGCACTTTCTCGAGTCGAGACGGTGAGAAATGGAACCCAAAATTCCCACTTAGTCCTGTGTTGTTTTGTATAGGCCTCCTTATTGCCTGCCATGTGACTGGAGTGGAGCTATCGAGCTACCAACGGAAGGAGATGATCCGATATTTACGCTCCGTGCAGCTCCAGGATGGTGGATGGGGCTTGTAAGTTGAATGTGCACATGCGTAATCCGTAGTGCACGCACGCACGCACTCCACTTTATCACTAATAAACAAACTAGGGCTGGCAGGATAGCCGAGAGGTGTATAGCCTGGGTTTGAATCTCGGCCCAGCTAGAAGCTAAGCCTGGTGTTGGCTTAACAGCTAATGTGGCTGGCTTAAGATCCTAGGGTCTTGAATTCAAGCCCCTTTTCACTGTTGAATTAACACCAGGTGGGTTGACTTAGCCCGTCATCCTTCCAAGGTCAGCAATATGAGTACTAGTTTACTGGCAACAGGGGGCATTGCATCAGCAGCACAGCTTTGCTCCCAGAAAATGATGCAGCCAAGCAGCCGCATGTTGCACACGAATAAATAAAAAGCTATAAGCTGTCATCCCGGTGTTTGATAGGCAGGGCGATTCATCAGCTTACGTATTGTCCATCGGACGGACGTTAAACTGGGTGTCCCGTCTGCCGGTATTCGTTGTTGGACGTTAAAGATCCCATGGTGTCCTTCGTGAAGAGTAGGTGAGCCATCACAGGCATCCTAAACAAAATCCAAATTACTGCTCTAACCTACAGTGAGCACGAGCACTTTGTGAGATCAGTGTTTGGATAAATGGTTTCTCACATTTTTACCAACACTCACTTCAAATATTCTTTATTTCCTCCAGAATTCGTTGTTTAATGTTCACTTTTCCTTCTATCATTGAGTCTGTGTTATAACCAAAACATATTTATAATGTTATTTGTGTTTTCTACTTTTCTTTAAGTGTTTTTCATGGCTTTTTACCTCCGTCACCGAAGGTGGACGGAGGTTATGTTTTCATCGCTGTCTGTCTGTTTGTCTGTCTGTGAGCAGGATATCTCAAAAAGTTGGGGACGGATTCGGACAAAATTTGGTGGTCAGGTTGAATGTGTGAAAAGAACGGATTGATTCGATTTTAGTGAAGATCCGGATCCGATCTGAGAATTTTTAAAGTGACTCTTCACCATTGAGAGATGGGGCCAAAAACGATATATAGCATGATATTTCGAAAATGTTTTGGGCCTGATATGTTCTCGTGGATCAGGCATTACATGGCGGAGGTATGCGCTCTACCCAGTGCCCTTCTAGTTTTACCTGTTTTTGTCCCTGATTCTGCAGGCACATAGAAGACAAGTCCACAGTGTTTGGGACAACACTCAACTACGTGGCTCTACGTCTACTTGGTGTTGGACCTGATGACCCCTCTCTAGTACAGGCCAGGAGCAATTTGCACTCTAAAGGTTGGACTGTCATTATCATTTCATAGCACTGTAGTTTTTATGTATTTTCTCTGAAATGTGGCTTATATAAGGATATATATATATATATATATATATATATATATATATATATTGTTGCGGTTCTTGGAACCGCATGCATCCAACACACAGTGGTCCCAAGACAGTTATTCCATTATTATGCGTGTAGATAGTCCCTTTCCTTTTGTCTAGCGGGACAACAAGGGAGTGCGTTGCGATGATCTCATAGCTAGGTTTGTGACATCATTTTTTATTCATTTCGTCCCTACTCTTCTTTTTGTATGATTATTCCTGAGGTAAATCTGAGCCATGTGCGCCTTCGCTGTAAGGTGGGCCCTCATGGAGCCCAGCACGTGCGGCGCCGCTGCGAGGAAACGATACGGCCCAGAGCCCTCGTTCCCAAGCGAGCCCGAAACCCAATGTGTGCAGCGAGTCATACAGTGCACTTAGCAGTGCGGGATTATCGACTCGAGCTTCCGATGATCTGGGGAAGATTGCCGGTTGCATTAAAAAGGCATACGACTGAATACCTCTGAAGAGGCTGCACGAATGGTGTTTTTCACAACACAGGAAACACAGCCAGCACGATGCCCACGCTGCACGAAATGCATACAGAGGCCGATAAAGGCGACTCCACGCCACGTTGGGCGGGATGCGGGTGTGCGAGGTAAAAGCGATGTGTTCCTTTTCAACCAAATATTTGACCCATATTGGTGTTCACCCCACGCACAAGCTAGCAGAGTCGTGCGGATGTCGGGCGCTGGCCACGTGCGTAATGGCCGAACCCCGGCACTGTGTAGAATGTGCTCGAAGGCAGACACGTACGCCGCTCAGAAACATGCATGGATTTATCCATAACGATGTACCTTCGTCCCTCGCTGGCAGCAGTGGATTTCCCACGGATGGTGAACGTCTTCTCGTCTCTACGGCCAG
>CM068959.1:106857064-106877094 GCA_035128595.1 Eptatretus atami
TAGTCTCTCTAATTCGTGGAACGATAAGAGATCCATCATCACCACACCCTCCCCATCTACGCTCACAGCTAACTACATACTGACATGGACCCTACTACTACACAATACTACTACTCCACTACTACTACTACACTGACATAGAGACATACTACTACTACTACTACTACTACTACACTACTACTACTGACTATAGACATACATACTAACTACTGACATAGACATACCAACTACTTACTGATGTAGACTTCTATCTACTACTACAATGCTACTACTACAAACTACTACTACTATTAACTACTGTCACCACACCAACTACTGCTAATAGTAATGACTCAACTACTGATACTACTGCATTTGAATCTACTCAACATGGAGTCTGGAACAATGATGGGTTCTCTTGTGAACCCGTTTTATGTACCAATTCCTAAAACGCTGCCAATACGTCAGTAACAACGGTAGAATGTAAATTTAGAAACACTCTTCAGTAAGTTCTGTGGTTGTCCCGGAAGACGTCAATTTAATTCGTCTACATAGAAATGTGCGTTATACATAATCGTTACAATAGGTTATAGCATGTTATTCATGGTTAGATGTCCGTTTTAACTTAGGTTTCAAAACATGCCCTACACATAGTGTTTAAACGCACGTACTCTTTACGTTCATAGCACGGTAGCCATTGGGTTCAAAGGCCAGTTATACAATAGTTCAATGCACGTTAACTCATACTTTCCAAGCACGTTAACATAGGCTAAGCTGAGTGCTATTTGTTCAAAGGCTCCGTTACTCAACGGGTTTATAAACTTGGTTCAAAGTAGGTTGGCCAATAACCTTGGAACGTGCTTCGACTATGACTAACCTACAAGTAACGTGTGTTCGCCGTGTTTAAAGCCGATCGCGGAACGTGCCAAGAACAGATGCCAACGCATGCGCAAACGTGTGAGCCTTCGTCGAGTACCCAGTCTAAATTTTTCCGCATGCTTGAAATTCCACGACGATATCGAACGGACTAGGTAATATGCCAAGCGTACTTCAATAATTTCGAGCATAATCTTAACGTATTCTCAACTTTCCTATATCGCGTACTATTGTAGTGAGGTGCCTAGCGTTGTAAAACCCCATTTTTCATAGAATGGCAAATACGCTGGAAAATCGTCAAGGTTGTGACTGCGATTAGTTGAAGATTCAAAAATCTCGGGCAGTTTTGATTTCAATCGGCGTACGGCAAGTTTCAACAGGCTACGCCACGAGTTTTCGCCGGCGATACGTATAGCGCGCAAAGGGTAAGTTGAACTATCGCTTGTCTTAGGTTTTGAACGCCCGATCACAAGGTAAGCATTTGTTGGTAAAAGTTATGTATAATCACAACGAGCAAGTTCTGTCCCGTTACTAATATTTATGATACAACCAACACGTTATGATACGACCAAAACTTTAAAAAACCTCAAAATTTCAGCGTACGTCAACGTTTTAGAATCATTTTATCGATACGCTTGCCCATTGCCTGGCTTAAAGTCAAGGTGTGACAGGGGCCCTAAGAACAGAGCGTCTCATGGACAATGGTTCTCACTTGTACAACTTTTGAATGCACATTACAGCCTGTAAAATCTCAACGCGAAGTCATGATCTTTAATTTATAAGGAATTGATAAAGAAGTGATTGTTGTAGTGGAATGTATCGGGTTGATAAAGGATGTACTGTTTTGCAGAGGCAAGTTTGGCTCCTGATACGACGAGAAAAACCCCAGCTAGCAAGCAGGCGCAAGCAGCTGCTCATAGCGGGATGAAGTTTTACTCTCTGCTGCAGGTGGAGGATGGCCACTGGCCTGGCGACTATGGAGGTCCTCTATTCTCTTACGCAGGTATTCCCATGAGATAATGCTGATAATTTGTTCTTATTGTTGTTTTTTTCAACAAAACAACACAATATTCGCTATGAGGCATTGATTTATTTAAAGCCCTAACATGATGCATTTAATTATCATTATATTTCTACTTGAGAATTCGTTTGTTAATGCAGCTCGATGGGGGCTTCTCTCACCTTTGGGTTGGTGCCCTACCTCAATTTTTAACAGCTCTGATGTCATGAAGTCAAAGCCCCTCAAACCATGTGGAATCATCCTGTAACGAAGCTGACTGTATGCGCATGGTACTCACACATACAGATGCGGTGGTGGCCCTCTCCTGCTTCTACAGCTCTTGTTCTGGTGTTGCACCTCTGCCCTTTTCAATGATTGCCCCCCACTCCCAGGTTTCCCAGGGCAACCTGCAGATGCGAGTTACCCACTTCTGTAAAAACCACTAAAATCAGGCTCACATGCTCATTCCACTCATTTGTTCCTGTTTTTCTTTCACCTGTAGAACAACTGTCCTCACGTCTGCTCAATCTCTCTCCACAATTAACATGTTCTCAACAAAGGTTTGCTCTTCACTCCAATCTCTCAATTTGTTAGTCTCCCTCTCTTCTCTCCTCTATTCTTGCTCGGCTTGGCATGTTTCCCTACTTCTCCATATTTTTTCCTGTTCTGTGTTGTATTTCTTCCAGGAGCCTGACTTTGTCAACACAAAAACCCATAATTTCCATGATTTTACATTACCTCGTGGTTGCAGAAAGGTAGCTGTTGAAAAAGGAGTCTTTGTAAATGGCAGCTCAAGGCACTTCTACTTATATATTAAACAACAGGTGTACCTGAATGTGTACATCTCAAATGTATTTCTCAAGTCTGATACGCATACACTGTACAGCCACGTTGGTGATTTGGCATGTCGGGAAAAGCAGAGTTAGTTGTAACTGCCTGTGGTGGCCAAATGCAGACACTGATATTGTTTGGATTTGAGCAATCATACTTGGACATCATTATTACAGGGTGGGGAACCACATGTAAATGCCTATAACGATTTGAGATTCCAAGTCCAGCAGAAATGAGGCATCTCACAACCAGCACTTTCTCGAGTCGAGACGGTGAGAAATGGAACCAAAATTCCCACTTAGTCCTGTGTTGTTTTGTATAGGCCTCCTTATTGCCTGCCATGTGACTGGAGTGGAGCTATCGACTACCAACGGAAGGAGATGATCCGATATTTTACGCTCCGTGCAGCTCCAGGATGGTGGGATGGGGCTTGTAAGTTGAATGTGACATGCGTAATCCGTAGTGCAAACGCACGCACTGCCACACGCACACAACCACCACTCACTTTATCACTAATAAACAAACTAGGGCTGGCAGGATAGCGAAGAGGTGTATAGCCTGGGTTTGAATCCCGCAGCTAGAAGCTAAGCCTGGTGTTTGGCTAACAGCTAATGTGGCTGGCTTAAGATCCTAGGGTCTTGAATTCAAGCCCTTCCCTGTTGAATTAACACCAGGTGGTTGACTTGCCCGTCATCCTTCCAAGGTCAGCAATATGAAGTACTAGTTTACTGGCAACAGGGGGCATTGCATCAGCAGCACAGCTTTGCTCCAGAAAATGATGCAGCCAAGCAGCCGCATGTTGCACACAGAATAAATAAAAAGCTATAAGCTGTCATCCCGGTGTTTGATAGGCAGGGCGATTCATCAGCTTACGTATTGTCCATCGGAGGACGTTAAACTGGGGTGTCCGTGCTGCCGGTATTCGTGTTTGGACGTTAAAGATCCCATGGTGTCCTTCGTGAAGAGTAGGTGAGCCATCACAGGCATCCTAAACAAAATCCAAATTACTGCTCTAACCTACAGTGAGCACGAGCACTTTGTGAGATCAGTGTTTGGATAAATGGTTTTCTCACATTTTTACCAACACTCACTTCAAATATTCTTTATTTCCTCCAGAATTCGTTGTAATGTTCACTTTTCCTTCTATCATTGAGTCTGTGTTATAACCAAAACATATTTATAATGTATTTGTGTTTTCTACTTTTCTTTAAGTGTTTTTCATGGCTTTTTACCTCGTCACCGAAGGTGGACGGAGGTTATGTTTTCAATCGCTGTCTGTCTGTTTGTCTGTCTGTGAGCAGGATATCTCAAAAGTTGGGGACGGATTCGAACAAAATTTGGTGTCAGGTTAGATGTGTGAAAAGAACGGATTGTTTCGATTTTAGTGAAGATCCGGATCCGATCTGAGAATTTTTAAAGTGACTCTTCACCATTGAGAGATGGGGCCAAAAACGATATATAGCATGATATTTAGAAATGTTTTGGGCCTGAATATGTTTCTCGTGGATCAGGCATTACATGGCGAGGTATGCGCTCTACCAGTGCCCTTCTAGTTTTACCTGTTTTTGTCCCTGATTCTGCAGGCACATAGAAGACAAGTCCACAGTGTTTGGGACAACACTCAACTACGTGGCTCTACGTCTACTTGGTGTTGGACCTGATGACCCCTCTCTAGTACAGGCCAGGAGCATTTGCACTCTAAAGGTTGGACTGTCATTATCATTTACATAGCTGTAGTTTTTATGTATTTTCTGTAAAATGTGGCTTATAATAAGGATATATATATAATATATATATATAATATATATATATATATTGTTGCGGTTCTTGAAACCGCATGCATCCAACACACAGTGGTCCAAGACAGTTATCCATTATTATGCGTGTAGATAGTCCCTTTCCTTTTGTCTAGCGGGACAACAAGGGAGTGCGTTGCGATGATCTCATAAGCTAGGTTTGTGACATCATTTTTATTCATTTCGTCCCTACTCTTCTTTTGTATGATTATTCCTGAGGTAAATCTGAGCCATGTGCGCTTCGCTGTAAGGTGGGCCTCATGGAGCCCAGCACGTGCGGCGCCGCTGCGAGGAAACGATACGGCCCAAGAGCCCCCGTTCCCAAGCGAGCCCGAAACCCAATGTGTGCAGCGAGTCATACAGTGCACTTAGCAGTGCGGGATTATCGACTCGAGCTTCGATGATCTGGGGAAGATTGCGGTTGCATTAAAAAGGCATACGACTGAATACCTCGGAAGAGGCTGCACGAATGGTGTTTTTCACAACACAGGAAACACAGCCAGCACGATGCCCACGCTGCACGAAATGCATACAGAGGCCGATAAAGGCGACTCCACGCCACGTTGGGCGGGATGCGGGTGTGCGAGGTAAAAGCGATGTGTTCCTTTTCAACCAAATATTTGACCATATTGGTGTTCACCCCACGCACAAGCTAGCAGAGTCGTGCGGATGTCGGGCGCTGGCCACGTGCGTAATGGCCGAACCCCGGCACTGTGTAAATGGCTCGAAGGCAGACACGTACGCCGCTCAGAACATGCATGGATTTATCCATAACGATGTACCTTCGTCCCGCTGGCAGCAGTGGATTCCCCACGGATGGTGAACGTCTTCTCGTCTCTACGGCCAAGCTAAGCTGCGTCGAGCCGGGAATGTACAGTGCGGGCCACGTTGGCGCGCGCAGAACAGGCGCGTTGATCGGCGCTGGTGGACGCCCGAGTGGGCATGCAGGACCCTCGCCCGGTCGCCAGGGCATGGCCCGGAGGTTTTTGCGGGATGATTCACGTGCCAATTTCTGTGTGGGCGATCTCGTGTCATGTCGTGGGGTCAGAGCAAAATAGTTCGCTGTCTGGGATGACCTTGCCGGAAACAAAGTGAGGCGGTTTCCGGGCCAAAGTTAGCGGGCCACGTGAGGGTCGGGGCCAATCGGAGCGGCCCGTTTCAGGTGATGACGTTTCGCTTCGGGGTGGCCCTCCCCCACGCTGCAGTCCTATAAAGGTCGGAGCGGTCCCTCACCTTTCTCTTTTTCTCTTTCGCTCGCTCACTCTAGCCTCGCCCTTTTCTATCGGCACGACCCGCTCCTGCTGCCTGGACTCCGCCTCCTCGCCTCGCTCTGCTCGACATCACCGACGACCCGCCTCCTGCTGCCTGGACTCCGCCTCTCTCGCTCGCTCTGCTCGACATCACCAGACTCGCCTCCGCGTGCTGGACTCCGCCTCTCGTCTCCGCCACACAAAATTAACCCCACCGCCTGACTCTGGTCCGCCTACACTCCATCCACCGCACTCTGGACTCCGCCCTTCTCCACTCAAGCCCCTCCTTCACGAACACGGAATCCACCACTCTGCTGAAGCCAGAGAAGACGCGCCAGCTGTCGGGTGCCACACTACGGAGCATTCCCCCCCGAAACGTATTTGGTGGCGTGTTTGTGCAATCAAGAACAAAGGTACCGAGATTGTAGCCTCAACTCCTTTCCTTCTTGTTTCAATACTCCCTCTTCATCGGGGTTTCTGTGTCTGTGTGTGTGTTCTGGTGCCTGTCTGCTTAAGTAAGACTGCAGAAGATCGTTATTGTTATTATTTTTGCGTTAAGTCTGCTCTGTGTCCGCTTTTGTAAGAATTGCTTGTTATTTCTCACACACCTCTCCTCCCTATCTACACACCCCATAAATCCTGATCGTGCCACATACATTCTCGCCCATTGTAAATTAATATTATTAGGAATGTCCCAGCTCGTTTTTGTTCTTTCTTCCATTGATCCAGCATGATCGAATCCTAGTTTAGCCGGGAACTTTATTCCCAACGATCCGTTCTTTTAGCCGGTACGTCCTTGGCAGTGTCGCTCGGCTGCATCCGATCCGGAAAAGTGATGCGATCTGGTAGAGTGATCCGGTTTCGGACAAGGCGTACTGAGGGGCGTGTTCTCCGGTAATTATCGTATTTGGTCACCCGATTAACCATAGACGGGAGGACCCTAGGTCACGCGGTTGAGTATATGGCGTCCACGGTCGGTTAAAGCGACCCGCCGCGTCACGGAATTAATCCGTGTGCGACAGCCTACAATTCCGGGGAGTCTGGTAGGAGGAGATAGCTTCCCCCACCATAGTGGTCCTTCTCCGGCCCGACCCCGGCCCGAACATACATATAAAAGGTTTTGGTTGATAGCAGGATAAGATAATGTAATGCATGGGGTGGAGGAGAAACAACCCAACACAATAAGCTGATGGATAAACAAGCAACAGAGAGAGCAGAGAGAGAGGAAGAGGATATGTGACCTGCAGCTAAGAGGCATTCGGTGTGGTTTCGGCGTTAACCAAGGTATAGATTACAGGTGGAAGTGGGCGCGATTATGTAAGATGGTGGTGCACCTCAATCTCTGTAACAAAAGACTTTGTATTTTCCTTTGAGGATTTGTCTGAATCCATCCATAATCTGAGTTTAAATAATAGGATGTAAGAGCTTGATTGCCAAAGTAGATAGAAAGGAGTATGACATAGTTACAGTAAGTGAGACATTGTTTTAAGTGGCTGTCACACCTTGACGTTTTAGCCAGTGTATGCCGACGTATGAAAATTTGTCTAAAACGCTGGCACAACGTCGAATACGTTATGGGTAAGTTTTGTATATGTAAGAGCACGCTGAGCACGCTGGCATACCGCCGAGCTCGTCGACAAATTTTAAGCATGCTCAAAATTTTACGACGTATGCCAGCGTATGACTCACATCGTTCCGCATACGCTGGCCATAAGTTGTAGGCACGTTATGCGACGTTGACACACGTCGACACGCGACGTCTACTTGTAAGTTACTCATAAGTCGAAACACGTCGAGGTAATGTTTAGCGTACCCGAAACTTATTTCTAACCTATGAGTAACGTGCTTTGAACCTATGTGTAACGTATCTCCAACGCATATTGATGTATTAGACGTATTTGACGCCTTCCGGACGATCCACAGAACTTACTGAACATGGTTTCCAACTTACAGCTACCGTATAATGGGCGTATTGGCAGCGTTTAGGGGAATTGGTAAATCAAATGGGGTTCACAGGAGGTTCAAATGGGAACCCGTCAGTGTTCCAGACTCCATGGTTTTTTTTTCTTTTTTTTCTTTCTTCAGGCATGACGGGATGTTGACACTTCGATGTCTAGTGCGGTTATGATTTGAATGTCGAGCGGCAGCCTATTAATAGGCTACGCCACGTGATCGTCGGGATACGCTGCCGTGCGCTATGTATAAGTTAGACTATCGTTGGCATAAGTTGTGAACGCCGCACAACGCTAGGCATTCGTTGGTATAAGTTATCGAAACGTTCTGTGTACATTACTATACGTTATGCATACGTCCAACTCGTTATTATAGCCCCAAACTGAAAAAAAAGTTCAGCGTACGCCAGGCGTTTTACATACATTTTGATACGTTCCATACGCTGGCTAAATCGTCAAGGTGTGACAGGGGCTTTAAGGAGGAGAGTAACTGGAGGACAGGATTGGAAGGCTACAAGGTGTACAGGTGTGATGGGAAGAGAGAATTGAGGAAGGAGGAGCAATCTGGGTAAAGGACAGCATATGCATCAAGAGAAAGGGATCACATAAAGAGGGAAATAATGTGAGGATTCTGCATGGGTGGAGATTAGAGATTGTAAAAACAGAAAGATACTGGTGGGATCTTTATAGGGCTCAGAGTGTGAAGGAAGAGGAGGAAGGAAGAGTGCATGAGGATTTCAAAAGGCATGTGGTAGGGAAGAGTGTTGAGTATGGGGGATTTTAACTTGCCAGGGAAGGATTGGGTCCAGGAACAGGGAAAGGGCAGAGCAGATGATGATTTCCGAGATTTAGTCCAATATTTATTTTTAACCCAGTTTGTAGATAAGCCCACTCAGGGGAATGCAGTGTTCGACCTCCATTTTAGTAACAATCCCAATATGGTGGAGGAGGTAGAGGTAGGGGAGCATTTAGGATCAAGTGACCCTAACATCACATGTGCGAGGATTCTGTTAAGAGTTGAAGTTCAGGATAGTGGAGTAAGGCTATTCGATTTCAGGAAGGGAAATCTTGAGGGTATGAGGAGAGAGCTGGATGCAAGTACATTCCAATAAGGTGTAAAACTCGATGTAGAAAGAGGCCAGTGTGGTTGAGTAGTGAGATAAGGAATGCTATTTAGGAGAAGCAGAAGGCATTTATTAGGTACAAAGTAAACAGGGCTGGTGGCTGGTTTCTGTTAAAGCGTAGCTCGAAGCGAACGATAAGCTCTAATTTCTCCAGCGTGTGTCAACCATTATATATAGAAATGTCACGTGCAAGCACAGAGACGGACGTGCCTTGTAATTGCTCCTTTAATATAGTGGTTGTCAAAGTGGTCCTACCGCCCCCCAGTGGGCGCTGGGAACTTTCAGGGGGCGCTCCAGACTCCACGAGTGCGGGGGGGGGGGGGGGGCGCTGGCAATGATTTGGGGGGCACTGGCGATTTAGAGGAGCAGCGGCGATTAGGAGCGCTCATTGGGCTTCCTGCAGTCTGAACAGGTTACCCGGCGCCATTTGGAAAATTGGCCATACAATGCCCGTTGCGGTCCTCCCTGTTTGCCGTGGCGCCGTCCAAGAGAAATTAAAGACAGGCAATGGGATGTCGGCCTTTTTGTAAATAATGAACACATTTAAAATGTATTTATTCGAAAATCATTAAGTTCTTCAAGCATATTAAAGACATGTTACCCAATTCAAGTCAGTGTTTTTTTTATACACCACATGGTGTGAATACCATATAGTGTACAGTGTTTATGATCCGGCAGCGCAATTCCCAGTGAGGCGCGAGTACTGAGCGCGCGAGTACTGAGCGGCGCGGCATTGTGTTTTGGCGCGCGCTGCTGTTGTAGCTACCGTTGGAAATGTGAAGAAATTTTTTTTTTTGACGCGCAGGGTGAAAATCGATGCGCGCTGACCAAGACCGGAAATATATATAATATATGTTTGGCCTTATCACTGGTGTTAGTCTTTCGACATCTTGGCGTATTGATTTCGTTATCAAAAAAGCTTCACGTCTGGTCGGCTTCAAGATGTCGGCCTCAAAGAAAAAGTGTCGTCAGCATTCCGTTGAATACATCAAGTGATGGATTCATTCCATCCCTGACGAACAACACACTTACCGATGTTTGTTGTGTGGATCACGCTGTCCAATGAAGCATGAAACCATCTCGACTGAGCGAGCACCTGAGTAAAAAGACAGTGATAAGGCTCGCGCAGAGGTCAGCTATTTCCAATCGCTGAAAGAGAAATTTGAGAAGCGATCCACGGTAACGACAATGTTCAAAGCCAGCCAAAAGCTCTGGATAAAGCTGGAAGCGTCGTATAAGCTGTCATAGCTCACGCAAGATCTGGAAAACCGTATTCAATCGGCGAAACAGTTGATCAAACCGGCTGTTGGGAAGTGATAAAAACTGTTATGGGCCAGGACCGTATCCAGTTCTCTCGTCGATTGCGCCAGCAATGATTCCGTGGCCAGCGGATGATGAAATGTCATCAGATGTAGAAGATAAGCGTGTTGTGAGCTGAGAAGCACGCACTTCGCCATCCAGCTGGATGAGTCCACTTTGCGTGACAGTGAAGCCTGTTACTCTGCTACGTGCTTCATCCGTGATCAGAAATGGTGGAAGAATTGTTGTTTGCCCTCTCTCCAGACCGATACGAAGGTTCTTCCATCTCCAAATGTTGGGAGAGTACTTTACTGATAAGAACATACCGATGGAGAACATTCTCGCTTGCACGACGGACGGGCACCAGCGACGGTTGGCCGCCAGCCGTGGTTTTATTGCGTTCTGAAGAACCAGGTACCGTCCGTGTTCGCCATTCACTGTGTCGTGCACGCGCCAGCATCTTGTAGCAAAAGCTCTCAGCACCAGACTTCATACATCACTCCAAATAGTAATCAAAGCAGTGGATAAAATCAAGTGTTCTCTCTGCATGATCGGCTGTTTCTCAGCTTTGCCAGGAGAATGATGAACCATTCGAGAGGCTCTTGTTGCATACCGAAGTTCGATGGTTGTCCAAAGGCACTTGTTTGACCCGTTTCCATGCCCTCTTCTCGACAGTGGTCGAGTTTCTGTCGGAAATTGATAAGAGTTATCGAGAAAGTGAATGTGATTGAGCATGATGTGGCTTACCTCGCGGACATATTCAGTATACTGAATGATGTCAACAAACAACTCCAGGGTGACCATATGACGCTGATAAAGCAAAGAAAGTGATCGGCGCGTTCTAACCAAGGCGACTCTGCACAGGAAACCCTCAGGCCAGAGATATGTACCACTTTCCCCGGTTGCAAAGGAAACTGCTGTTTCTGATGAAGAGCTGCTCGTTTTTTGCAATCACCTTGAGAAGATTGTGAGAGATATGGAGCAGCGTTTCAGAGACATGCTAGAATGTCGGTGCCACATGGGTATGAACCCATTCAAATTGTGACATTCGAGATGTGAAGCGCGAATTACAGGACGAAATTATCAACTTGTGGAATGATATGAGGCAAAGGAAGATTCTCGCAGCATGAATAGGCAAATTCGGATTCTGGAGCGGGGCGAATACCCCGCAATGTGGACAGAGGCAAACTGGTGCTGATGGCGTTCCCACATCATACCTCGTTGAAAGAGGGTTCAGCGCCGTGATGGTGCTGCTGACCAAGTATCAAAACCGCCTTGACATTACCAAGAGGGGCGATCTGCGTCTCTACCTCACCGAGATGGAGCCAGACGTTCGTAATCTCGCAGCGAGTCACCAGGCCCACCCTTCACACTAACGGTATTTGGGCCTGTGATACAGATTCCCAGTTTGCCTCACCTGGACCTGTTCTGCTGAAACATTGTAGGTAGTGCAAAATAAATAGAAAAGTAAAGTAAAATAAAGTAAATATTTATTCAGAAAATATTTGGCTTCTGTTATTTTTGCTTCCTATCTACATAAATTCGGACTATCCTATTGCCCACTGGGTGTCCCGACGAGCGATAGGACAAGGGGGCATTGGGCCGGTCCAAGAGGGCAGAAGGGGGCGGTAGTCAAAAAAAGTTTTAGAACCACTGCTTTAATACAACACTAAAATTAAATTGCAAAAACAAAACAAACAAACCACTGGATGTTTGTCAAGCAAGCAATCACAATCCAGAACAGAGAAAAGAACAATTCACATCGCAAAATAACGACAAACATTACATCATTAGAATGGTTATGAACGTTAAAATGCAAAGATCGCCCACCGACCAGAATACGATCAAACAGAGACAATCATGTGTTATCACTCACTTGACTATGATTCTGTGGAGGGTGAAAACAAGAAAGGATGAATGAATATCGAGCAGCAAACATCGTCAAGGAGTGACAGGACCAAGGTGGCTCATACCAACCCTCCCCTCATAAAATCTTGTGTCATGTCAGATCTCGCAGCACTGTGCACAGACCGATCTCCAGATGAAACTCCACCCAACTGATTGATCTCCAACCTCAGCTCTGCCCGTCTTCACACTTTAATTAGGAAAGGCATCCAATGCAAGACAGCCAGTCTTCAAGGGAGGTTTTGAATCATGTTAATAAAATCATTCGAAGGACCATTATACTTCCCGCCTAAAAATTGACGCAGTAAATTTTTATCGATGAACATTAACTGCTAATTAGAGAGCATCAGTTTGAGGTTAGGTTAGCCTTTTCCAGAAGTGCGAGTTCTGAAATCAGTCTCTGGTAGATCTGACATGTACCATCAAGACAAACCACGATGTCTACCTTGTGGAATCTTCCATTGTCACTAGGGTAGATCTTCATAACTCGAGCAAGCGGCCAGCTGTTCTGGGGAAATTCTTTATGCCGAAGGAGAATTACGTCTCCCTCTGAGATGTCAGGTGTTGTCTCATTCCACTTTTGGCAAAATTGTAGGCTCTGGAGGAACTCCTTTCACCATCGTAGCCAGAACTGATCAGCAAGGTACTGAGCACGTCGCCAGTGTCTTCATCTATACAAGTCTTTCTTAATGAAGTTGCCAGGAGGTGCTTCAAGAGGCTGGGCTTTCAGCGTCAGGAGCATGGCAGGAGTGAGAGCCTGTTAGGGTTGTTAGCTGTTAGCTAAGGAACGTTGGCATCTGAAGAGATCGTCGTGATGAGTCAAGAGTTTACAACACATGCTTCAGCCATAAAGGTGTTAAGTATGTCGTGAGTCAGCTGATGTTTCCCCAGTTGGGCGAACATTGAATCGAGAATATGCCGAATGGTTCGAATTTGTCGCTCCCACACTCCTCTAAAGTGGGATGCCTTGGGTGGGTTAAAAAAAACCCACGTACAACCCTTTGCTGACACCTATCTTGCTATATCTCCGTGGTTCAGCTCGTCTTGGGCTCCGCCAAAATTTGATCCCCAGTCACACCTCAGTCGTCTGATTGGCTCACAAAGTGAAACAAATCTCCGTAGTGCTGAGATGAAAGCTGAGGTTTTCATGGCATCGATAATCTCAATATGCACAGCTATGGTGCACAGCCTAGAGAAGATCATGACCTATTTTTTGCACTCTATTGTACCGCCCCGTGTCTTTATGGTTATGACAGTCCATGGGCCGAATACATCCATTCCAACATTGGTAAAGGGTGATGTTGCTTCGACTCTTTCCTCTGGTAGGTCAGCCATGAGTTTAGTGAGAAGCTTGTTCTTGGTTTTCGGCAAACGATGCATTGGTTGATGACTCCACTAACGAAGGATCATGGGTTTGAAGGATCCAATAGCCTTCAGCCCATACAAACGCCATGGCAGTGTGTCGTCCCGGGTGTTGTGCTTTCCAACACAAGTGTTCATTGATCAGCTTGGAGACATGTCTGTCTTTCAGAAGGAGTACCAGGTGACGACCTCCAACATCAAGGTTTATTATTTTCTGAAATGCTTGAGGATGAAGATACACTTGTCGGGGTCCTTTCAAAGTGACCTCAGGCTATCCCTGGTTGAGTTTACCTTCCATGTTGAGAAAGCAAGTTTCTTGATAGCACCTGCACTCACCATAAGATTCCGCGTACCATGGCCGAGAAGGTCGATTGATAGCTGTGAACCAAATGTGAGGCATCTGTGAGAGAGAAGAGAAGTATTTTGTGAAAGTGCTTCCAGAGTCAATGTCAGATGCAAAAGAGACTGTAGACCAGTCTTTTGGACAAATGGCAGATTGCATCCCTACCAGTTGGCCCAAGCATACAGCCGAACTTGGCAGTACTTACGCAGCTCTTTAAGTACAGTTAGAGGGACGTTGGACTTAAGTCACTCACCTCAAATTTGTCTGTCCTGGGTTCAAATTCTGTCCAGCCATCTCGGTGTTTCTCAGGTAGGGCGATTTGGCATTGTGTGTGCTGTCCCTCAGATGGACGTTAAACTGTGCATCCCATCTGTGGGATCTTTAATCTCCACCAATTGATGCAGCAGTGTCCTTCATGAAGAGTAGGCGAGCTATCGCCAGCACTTCGAATTATTTTTTACAAATTCCTGCACTCAGTCGAGTATCCTGCATTGGAGTGGCGACCCGTCCAAGATTGCAACTACAGCGAAGAAACTGCTTTGGTAGAACTGATGCTCTGTCTTGAGCATGGCACATGATGATGATGAAAGGAAAGAAATGGGGGTAACATGGACCTTGAGGAAATGTTGACCTCAAATATCTTATAGTCACAGAATCTGGTTTTGAGTATATATTTAGTCATTTTTATGTTAAATAATTATTGGTCAATCAATTGTGGGTATATCCATGTCGATTGATTAGACATTAGCAGGCTTGGCTTATCTATTCCCAGGCAAGGTAAAGTGCAGGAAGTTTTTGAAGCTTCCATATTATTCCATGTATTCTCTCCTAAAATGTATCGGGCATACAAAGCTTAGACATGCGAGATAAATCTGATTTGGAGAAAGGTGAGTAATGATCATTGTAATTTATTTTTTCTAGTTTAAGTACTTCCCTGCAACTGCATATGCCCAGTGGACGGACTATGAACATTCGTTGACATCATCGTTATTATTTTAATGAGTACATTCCACGATGCGGTAAACTTTCACGAGACCCCCAAGAATGGTTTCCTTGATGTGACAGCAGGAGATTCTGCTGTGCAACAACTGTATCTGTGCTGTGTTGCATTGGTGTTGCAGGTGGAGCTTTGGGAATTCCTTCTTGGGGCAAGTTTTGGTTAGCAGTGCTCAATGTGTACAGCTGGGATGGCATGCACACTTTGCTGCCTGAAATGTGGTAAGTATGCATCTTCCAGCAGTACTGCCAACCCATCTCCATTTATTGGTTACGAGCGTGAAGGGCCGAGAGTTATGGTGTGGGGAGTGAGGGCGGGGGAGGGAGGGGGGAGGGGGGGGAGAGTTACGCGTCACCATACGTCGCAAAATCCCATTGACTTAACTAGAAGCACCTGCTCCCTACAGGAGCCATCAAGGGAGTCATGTTATTATATTTACGCCTATTTTATTCCAAGGGGTCCCAGGATTACACACCCCAAAAATGTTGCGATCAGTTCAGTCGTTTTACGGTACCTGGGAACAGGCAGACGGACAGACGGTGAATATAGTAAGATGCATTAAAGGGGAATGTGTTCCTGACAAAAAAAAAAATGAGGGAAAATTTTTCAAAGAGCAGATTAATTAAAATATCATTACGATCTACAATAATTGTGTGTGTGTGTGTGTGTGTGTGTGTGTGTGTGTGTGTGTGTGTGTGTCGCCTTTCGCTTGTGTCTCCAAAACCACCTGTCGCTTCCCTAACGGCAATACTGATAGATGGTGGAGAAGAGAGAGAGAAGAAAGAGATAGAGAGGGAGGAGGGAGGGGGGGGGAAGCGAGGAAGGGTAAGGTAAGCGACGCCTCACCACACATCTCTATACACTCCGGGGGAGGGGGAGGGATGAGAGAGAAGGGGGAGAGTGAGGATGGGGGCGGGGGGAGAGCGACGCCTCACCACGTGTTGCTATACACTCCGGGAGGGATGGATGTGAGAGAATGAGAGAGAGGAGGGGTGGGAGAGTAAGGAGAGCGAGGGTGCGAGGAAGAAGGAGCTGGGAGAGCAAGGAAGGGGGAGGAGGCAGTGCCTCAAAAATTGAGTGGAAATTTTTCAGAAGAAATGAATTAAAATATTATTGCAATATTTTTCCAATTCTCTATTTAACTCGTACTTCACTTCTCCTGTTGCTTCACTCTAATCCTCCCATTATGTTAATAGTGTTTTTTAATTCAATCTTTAATTTAATTTATTTTGCTTTCCTAACTCTGGAGATTTCCCCACGGAGAACCCAGCCACGGCTGTGGGAGTCTTCGTGGCGATCCTGCGGATTAAGTTAATTTTTTTTGTCACTCAATGAAGTTACACTTTGGCAACATGCCTTAATCTTTCTTCACTCAATAAATTCCACTGACAGTAGAAAAAGTTAAGCTAATGTTTTGGCAATTTCCATTTTCTTGTGTAAACATGGGGAAGGAGAAGCCCAGCCTTGTTTGTGTTGCGGGCCGTGGTTCAGGTGAGAAGACCACTAGGGGGGGGGGGGAGCGAGGCATCTTCGGTCTCCATCAGACTTTCTTGGAATTGTTAAGCCGTTGACACGGATAATTCCGTGACGCGGCGGTCGTTAAACCGACCGTGAACGCCAATAGCAAACCACATGACCTAGTGTCTCTCCCGATATGGGTTAACCGGGTTACCTAATTAATCACGTAATTTAATTAACGGGGAACACGCCCTCTGTATGCCTTTGTTCGAACCGGATCACTACCGGACCGGATCACTTTACCAGATCGGATGCAGCCGAGCGACACTGTCAAGGATGTACCAGCTAAGAGGAACAAGTAGTTGGGAATAAAGTCCGGGCTAGCTAAGATTCGGACCATGCTGGATCAATGGTGGAAAAGACAAAAAACGAGCAGGGAGATTTTCTAGTAATAATTTATTAACAATGGGCGAGGAAAGGTGTGTGGACGATCAATAGATTTATTGGGGTATGTGTGGCAGAGATATGGAAGAAAGTTGGTGCAGCAGTAACAAGCAACTTACGAAAGCGGACGCAGAGCAGACCTAACCCGAAAATAAAAATAACAATCTTCTGCAGGCTTACTATGTAGACAGGCGCCAGGAACCACACACACACACACACACACACACACACACACACACACACACACACACCACACACGACACCACACACACAAAACGATGAAGAGGAATTGACGCAAGACAGGAGAGGAGTTGACTTACGGTCTCTCAGACCTCTGATAATTTATACGCAGGCCCGAACGCGCACCAATATGTTTGGGGGGAATGCTCAGTGGCGCGGTACCCCCCTGACAGCTGGCGCATCATCTCCTACTTCGGGCAGCTCGCGTCGAGACCGTGGGCGTGAAGGAGGGGCTTGAGTTGGGTGGGTGGAGTCCGGAGTGACTGTATGGAGTGGTAGGCGGGACCAGGTGGGTGGGTGGAGTCAGCGTCGTGTGGGCGGAGAAGAGGAGGAGTCCAGCGATGATGACAAAGGCGGAGTCGAAGACCAGCTTGAGCGGGAGGCGAGACAGGGCAGAGAGAGAGAGAGAAGGATCCGCTCGGACCTTTATAGGCCCCGCGGCGCGGGGTGGGGGGCCACCCCGAAACTCGGTGTCGTCATCCGAATTGGGCGCTCTGATTGGCCCCGACACCCTGCGCGGCCCGGCCACGATGGCCGGAAACCGCAGCATTCCACTTCCGGCAAGGTTACCCCGAGCCGTAAAAATGTCTTGCTCCGACCTCATGACATGATACGAACCACCCACACCGAACTCCGCACCATGAATCGCCTTGCACGAATCCCCGGGCCATGCCCTGATGACCGGCCGAGAGTGGCGTCGCTCCCGCACGCCCGCTCAGGCGCCCCAACCAGCGCTGGCCAACGTGCCCACTCCATGTGCGCCAACGTGGCCCGAGCTGTACAACATGCCTCCCCCCGATCGCCGCTTCGCTGGCCGTAGAGGCGAGAAGGTAAGATGTTATGGCAAACCCATGCACAGACAGTAAGATGTTCCATTCGGCCTGGCTCTGTACGATACAAAGTGGTCCACGAGCGGCGCATGGAGCTCTGCCTTTGGAAAAGCACGTTCCGTACAACATCTCTGTCCGCCAACATGGCCAGCGCTCATGTTCGCCTGATTCTGCTATCGTGCGTGCGGGGCGAAACCCGATCGATAAAATTAGTCCAGGAATGGGTTGAAAGGAACGCGCCACTTGCGCCTTGCACACTCGCATCCTGCGCAATGTGACGTGGGGTTGCCTTTCTATTATCGGCCTCGGTACGCATTCCGTGCAGCGTGGGCGTCATGCTGGGTGTGTTTCCTGTGTTGTGAAAAACACCGTCCGTTGGGTGGAAATTACCGCTGCGCGTGCGTCTGGCAGGCTGTGTTCTAGGGAGGGGTGGGGGCGCGATGCCTGCCTGGCCCCCGCTGAGGACCCATCTCACAGTGAAGTGTGCACGTGGCTTAAGATTTACCTCAGGAATAATCAGAAAAGAGAGTGGGAATGATGTTAGAAATGAAATGAAGAAGAAATGATGTAAGCAAACCTAGCTATGAGAATCCTCGCAACGCACACCCTGTGTCCGCTAGACAAAAAGGGAAGGGACTATCTTCACGTACTGTATATAATGGAATAACTGTCTTGGATCACAATCTGTTGGATGGTGCGGTTATGAGACCGCAACACTTGCTTAAAGTAAATATCTAAATATGCTTAGTTATAGCAATCATTAATTTCTTAACATTTTCAAATTTCACTCCAGATTTTGACACTTGTTTAGTCCGCCTGCTCCGATCCTCAAATCCGAATACAGATTTTGATTATGTACTCTAATTAGTCTGTGAGAGAACTTACATCGTGGTTCCAAGGCAAGGCATTTTTGAGGAGGCCGGAACAAAATGGCAGTTTAAGACCCCTGTGAGAGGAAAGCGGGCTGACCAAGGATACCCTGTCAATTACTGTATCTTCAAAAGGGGTGTTTAAATTTACCCAAATACTCAGTTTTCATTCATGCACTCTCTTGGAGTTCCCTTGGTATGCATGCAAAGTTTCGGACCACTAGGTTTCATGGTTTTGGAGTTATGGAGAAAACACACACACACACACACACACACGCATACACACACACACTGACATTTATTATTATAGATATACTTATGCACGCGAATATGTGGCAGGTTGCTGCCAAGCTGGATGCCGGGTCATCCCGCAAGCCTCTGGTGCCATTGTCGCCAGGTATACCTTCCCATGAGCTACTGTTACGCTGTGAGGCTCTGCGCCCTGGAGGATGACCTCACACACAGTCTGCGACAGGTTTGATCATGGACCAGCAGCAACTAACCTCCATTTAATTACATGAGCCAGAAGCATTCACATTTTACATAATATTTTGGTCATAATAGTGGTGTGAGCTCTGCATTTTACCAGAGGGGTGCTCATGTCATCATGGTAGTGTTAGTTATGAAGGAAACTCCAAATTTAGCTTGTTGTTTCTTCCTTCCATATCAAAAAGATGATGAGCGAGTACCTCTTCAACCGCAGAGTGCTCAAGTTATTGTAATCGCACCTAAAACTCCTAAAATTAATGAAGAGTAAAGGTTGTGATCAGTAATTTTGAAGCCTGACTTTATAAATAGTCAATGACAAAATAGTGTTATACATCAGCCCAGTGCATAAGATTTGAATGGAATTACACAATGTCCTTTTATTGTTTGCATTGCAGGAATTATACATTGAGAAGTACGACTCGATTGATTGGCCATCACAGAGGGATAATGTTGCATCATGTGACTTGTACACCCCTCACAGCTGGCTGTTAAATATGGCCTATGGTGTGTAGTAGATTTCTGTTCCTCAGCCATCTTTCATACATGACTGCAGGTAGCATCATTTGCTGGGGGCGCAGCTGTACTGCCAATGCAGTGCCCCCTGTCGGTGAGAGTAGGAGTTTGTAATTTGTTAATGGTGCCGGCGATAGCTCACTTACTCTCTGCTAAGGACACCATGGGTTCTTTAGCGTCCACCAATTAAGGCTGGCAGACAGGACGTCTAGTTTATTGTCCATCCACGGGACACGCAGTGATGCCTTCCTTGCCCTGATTGTGAAGCACCAGGATGAAAGTTTATAGCTGGGCAGAGATTCCAACCCAGGCAAGACATTCAGAGGTGGATGTGACAAGATAGCTTAGTCTCATAGGAGTTTGATTTCTGGCCTGACTATAAATTGTCATCCTCGTGCCTCACAAGCATGGCATTGCATCCATGAGTATATGCCACCTCATGGAGGGGACGTTCTGCTTGTGGATATTAAAAA
>CM068959.1:106877104-106892594 GCA_035128595.1 Eptatretus atami
CCTTTTGAAAAAAAAAAAAAGTGTGCCATTTGGCTCACGTGCCAACTATCCATCCATTGGGACCATACTCTGTGCAGAACGTAGGTGCTGCCTAAGCAGTCTCCTTGGCTATTGGGCACAATCCTGGACAGATCGCCACTCCGACACAGGATACCAGCAAGCTGGTACTCATTTTGCCGACCTCGGAAGGATGACAGGCAGAAACAACCCCACCTGGTATTAATTCAACAGCCGAGTGGGATTTGAACTCAGGACCCTAGGATCCCAATCCCACCACCCTAACCATTAAGCCAACACTCAGACCAAATTCCAAATTCCTGCTCTAATCTGCAGAGAGACAGGGCATCGGTAGAAATGATGCAAACTAGTAGCTATGTGTTGCATATAAAGCAGGGATGAACCATCTTTACCGACAAATACGTTCAATACTTGATTCTGTATCCTTGCTGTGTATCTTACTCCATAATAATTAGCAATACACACATCAATGATCAATGCCAACATTTAATGAAATTGTTGTGCATAACACTGATTGTTCCTCGCCCCATCAATGGCTATTTACTGTAGTGTTTATGGACTTCTATGAGAAGCACCATAGCATGGGGCTGCGACGCCATGCTCTGCACGAACTTTCTCAGCACATCCAGGCTGACGACAGATTTACCAAGTGCATCAGCATTGGACCGGTATGCCATCCTCCACCACCATGGAACATTATCACCTTCGGGGCTTCTGTTTATATCGACAAGGTCATGTATTGACTATTCTATGTCTTTATTTATTCGTATGCAGTCTGCGGCTGCTTGGCTGCATCATTTTCTGGCTGCGCGGCTGTGCCGCTGAAGTAATGCCCCTGAAGCTGGTACTCATTTTGCCAACCTCGGAAAGATGACAGGCTGAGTCATCCCAAGTAGTGTTAATTCAACAGCAGGACAGGGGCTTGAACTCAAGACCCTAAAATCTTAAGCCAGCTACCTTAATCATTAAGCCAACACCTGGCTTATATCATGTCAAGGAATCCTGCACAAGACGAAAAAATACAAAACTATTAATGAGGGTTTTGCTTCTTTTAATTTTTGGAGATTCGACAGAATCCCAGGTGGCATGATGTACTGCACTCTTCACTGTAACCACTAGATCTCAAAGACCATCAACATGCTGGTGCGGTGGCACGAGGAAGGTTTTGGTTCACCCACCTTTCAGGAACATGTCACCCGGATACCTGACTACCTATGGTGAGTCATTATTCCAAATATTAAAGCTTCATATCACCTATTTGGACAAGTGTGGTCCCACATAGACATTTTACGTGGCAATGAAATAACTTTCAACTAATTATTTGAAGAATAGTGGTAGGTCTTGGAGCAGAAGGTATTTTATGTATAAACACTTCGTTCCTGGGTTTCAATGGAAGCCACAGGAAGATAATTGGTTGTTTTGGGATTTTCTTAAATTTTAGGTTTTTGTGTTTGCAGGATAGGACTTGATGGAATGAAGATGCAGGTAAGAAGGACACCATGTAACAGTCATTTTGCACCTCTAGCTACAGTAAGGGAAGAACAAGGATTACAGCCATGAAAGGTTTTAAGTTATGAAAAATTATAATTAGGTACTTTAATGCTATTCATTGTTTGTATCGAAAATTTGTGGAGTTGAATGTGTAGATATGATACTCGTAAGACATTGACAAACACGTCATGGAACCTTCTTTAAGAAAAAAAATCTCTGACGATTTCTTATGCAATCTGATGAGAATTGCATCACATCTCATGTGAGGTTTTTGGAAGAAATAAGGGCAGATTGGAATCAGGGAAGCTCTTTAGGAGGTCCCTAGTACCCTTTTATCTCATGATTGAAATAGCAGTAGAATCAGGCAGGGCAACATTCGTCTGGCAGGGAAAAGTAGGACAATACTCGTCCCCTCCCATATATACAAGTCTCTGGAAAAAAATAAGAGACCGCTCCAAAAAATTTTTAAATCAGCATCTCTACATGTATGGCAGCCATTCCACCAGTGTCTGTTGAATTCCAACACAGGAACACCTCATTCTACTTAGTGAGGTACTGATTAGGTGATCACCTGAACAAATTTTATTAACAAGGAAAAGTATAAAAACCACTGCTGTGGTCATCACTATCCTCTTGCAATAGGACAAGCTGGATGGCAAAAACAGTGCGAGTAGTACCTCAAAAGTAATTGGAATCAAAAACATAACTATTGACCATGCCAAAAGAGTAAAAGAAAAGTTTTGAGTGAGGAAAAGAAGGGTTCAATTCTGGCTTTACTGGCAGAGGATACAGTGAGCGTCGCGTTGCTTCCATCCTAAAATTTCAAAGACGGCGGTTCATAAGAACAAGGTCAAGCAGCAGACATTGGGGACAACAAAGCTACAGACTGGCAGAGGGCGAAAACGACTTTCCACTGACCGGGATGACTGCCAACTCATTCGAATGTCACTCAACAACCGTAGGATGACATCAAGTGACCTACAAAAAGAATGGCAAATGGCAGCTGGGGTGAAGTGCACGGCAAGGACGGTCGAAACAGGCTCCTCGGGCAGGGCTGAAGTCGTGCAAAGCTAGAAAAAACCCTTTATCAATGAGAAGCAAAGAAGAGCCAGGCTGAGGTTTGCAAAAGACCATAAGGATTGGACCGTAGAGGACTGGAGTAAGGTCATCTTCTCTGATGAGTCCAATTTTAGCTTTGCCCAACACCTGGTCGTCTAATGGTTAGAGGAGACCTGGAGAGGCCTACAAGCCACAGTGTTCGCACCAACTGTGAAATTTGGTGGAGGATCGGTGATGATCTGGGGTGCTTCAGCAAGGCTGAAATCGGGCAGATTTGTCTTTGTGAAGGACTCATGAATTAAGCCACGTACAAGGTTGTCCTGGAAACACTTGCTTCCTTCTGCTCTGACAATGTTCCCCAACTCTGAGGATTGGTTTTTCCAGCAGGACAATGCTCCATGCCACACAGCCAGGTCAATCAAGGTGTGGATGGAGGACCATCAGATCAAGACCCTGTCATGGCCAGCCCAATCTCCAGACCTGAACCCCATTGAAAACCTCTGGAATGTGATCAAGAGGAAGATGGAGGTCACAAGCCATCAAACAAAGCCGAGCTGCTTGAATTTTTGTGCCAGGAGTGGCATAAAGTCACCCAGCAGCAATGTGAAAGACTGGTGGAGAGCATGCCAAGACGCATGAAAGCTGTGATTGAAAATCAGGGTTATTCCACAAAATATTGATTTCTGAGCTCTTCCTAAGTTAAAACATTAGTATTGTGTTGTTTAAAAATGAATATGAACTTGCTTTGTTTGTATTTATTTGAGGTCTGAAAACACTGAATCTTTGTTGTTATTTTGACCAGTTGTCATTTTCTGCAAATAAATGTCTAAATGACAATATTTTTATTCGGAATTTGGGAGAAATGTTGTCAGTAGTTTATAGAATAAAACAAAAATGTTCATTTTACTCAAACACAACCTATAAATAGTAAAACCAAAAAAACTGATAATTTGCAGTGGTCTCTTAATTTTTTCCAGAACTGTATGTATGTAATATATATATATATATATATATATATATATACAGGGAGTCTTCAGGAAACTGAACATGCAACCAGGACTAATAAGGGCCCTGTCACACCTTGACGTTTTAGCCAGGAATGGCAATGTATAAAAATGCACGTAAAACGTTGGCGTACGCTGAAGTTTTGAGTTTTTTTTTTAAGTTTTGGTCATATTCATAACGTGTTGGTCTTATGCATAACGTATTAGTAACGGGCACAGAACGTTTCATTGTGTTAAAGATAACTTATACCAACGAATGCTTAGCCTTTTGTCGGCGTTCACAACCTAAGCCCAACGATAGTTTAACTTAGTCATAGCGCGCTGCACGTATCGCCGACGAACTCGTGGCGTTCTCTGTTAAAAACCTGCGCCACGCTGATTTAAATCATAACCGCCTGAAAATTGGAAGTGTCAACATCGCAGTCACACCTTGACGATTTAGCCAGTGTATGCCGACCTATGAAAAATGTGTCTAAAACGCTGGGACACGTCGAATACGGTATGGGTAAGTTGTGTATACGTTAGGAGCACGCTGAAAAACAATGAAGTACGCTGGCATATTACGTGGTACGTCTAGTACGTCGTGAAATTTCAAGCATGCTGAAAATTTTACGACGTACTCACGTATGGCTCACAAGTTCCGCCTACGCTGGCATAAGTTCTCGGCACGCTCCGCGATCGTTTACACACGTCGGCCACACGTTACTTGTAAGTTACTCATAAGTCGAAACACGTCGATAATGTTTAGCATACCCAAAACTTATTAACCTACGAGTAACGTGCTTTGAACCTATTAGTAGCGTGCTTGAACCTATGTGAGCGTGCTTTGAACCTAGTGTAACGTATCTCAAACGCACATTGGCGTATGTAGACATATTTGATTGACGTCTTCCGGACGACCACAGAACTTACTGAACGTGTTTCTAACTTACAGCTACCGTATAATGGCGTATTGGCAGCGTTTAGGGGAATTGGTATATACAAATGGGCTTCACAAGAGGAACCCGTCAGTGTTCCAGACTCCATGTTGAGTAGATGTCAATGTCAGTAGCAGTAGCTAGTAGTAGTGTAGTAGTAGTAGTTCGAGAGAATTTAGTGATGTCGATGTTATGTAGTAGTAGTAGTAGTTCGAGAGAATTTAGTGATGTCGATGTTAGTAGTAGTAGCAGTAGTAGTAGTTCGAGAGAATTTAGTGATGTCGATGTTGGTAGTAGTAGTAGTAGTAGTTCGAGAGAATTTAGTGATGTCGATGTTAGTAGTAGTAGTAGTAGTAGTTCGAGAATTTAGTGATGTCGATGTTAGCAGTAGTAGTAGTAGTAGTAGTTCGAGAGAATTTAGTGATGTCAATGTTAGTGTAGTAGTAGCAGTAGTAGTAGTTCGAGAGAATTTAGTGATGTCGATGTGGTAGTAGTAGTAGTAGTAGTAGTTCGAGAGAATTTAGTGATGTCGATTGTAGTAGTAGTAGTAGTAGTAGTTCGAGAGAATTTAGTGATGTCAATGTTAGCTAGTAGTAGTAAGTATAGTAGTAGCAGTAGTAGTAGCAGTAGTAGTAGTTCGAGAGAATTTAGTGATGTCGATGTGGTAGTAGTAGTAGTGTAGTAGTTCGAGAGAATTTAGTGATGTCGATGTATAGTAGTAGTAGTAGTATCGTAGAGAATAGTGATGTCGATGTGGTAGTATAGGTAGTAGTAGTAGTAGTTCGAGAGAATTTAGTGATGTCGATGTTAGAGTAGTAGTAGTAGTAGTTCGAGAGAATTTAGTGATGTCGATGTTAGTAGTAGTAGTAGTAGTTAGTTCGAGAGAATTTAGTGATGTCGATGTTTAGCAGTAGTAGTAGTAGTAGTTAGTTTCGAGAGAATTTAGTGATGTCAATGTTAGTAGTAGTAGTAGCAGTAGTAGTAGTTCGAGAGAATTTAGTGATGTCGATGTTGGTAGTAGTAGTAGTTAGTTTCGAGAGAATTTAGTGATGTCGATGTTAGTAGTAGTAGTAGTAGTAGCAGTAGTTCGAGAGAATTTAGTGATGTCGATGTGGTAGTAGTAGTAGTAGTAGTAGTTCGAGAGAATTTAGTGATGTCGATGTTAGTAGTAGTAGAGTAGTAGTAGTTCGAGAGAATTTAGTGATGTCGATGTGGTAGTAGTAGTAGTAGTTAGTTCGAGAGAATTTAGTGATGTCGATGTTAGTTAGTAGTAGTAGTAGTTTCGAGAGAATTTAGTGATGTCGATGTTGTGTAGTAGTTAGTAGTAGTTCGAGAGAATTTAGTGATGTCTATGTAGGTAGTAAGTAGTAGTAGTAGTTCGAGAGAATTTAGTGATGTCGATGTTAGCATGTAGTAGTAGTAGTTCGAGAGAATTTAGTGATGTCAATGTTAGTAGTAGTAGTATTAGTAGTAGCAGTAGTAGTAGTTCGAGAGAATTTAGTGATGTCGATGTTGGTAGTAGTAGTAGTTAGTTCGAGAGAATTTAGTGATGTCGATTTATAGTAGTAGTAGTAGTAGAGTAGTTCGAGAGAATTTAGTGATGTCGATGTTATAGTAGTAGTAGTAGTAGTTCGAGAGAATTTAGTGATGTCGATGCTATAGTTAGTATAGTAGTAGTTCGAAGAATTTAGTGATGCGATGTTATGTAGTAGATAGTAGTAGTTCGAGAGAATTTAGTGATGTCGATGTTAGTAGTAGCAGTAGTAGTAGCAGTAGTTAAGTATTAGTAGTAGCAGTAGTAGTAGTTCGAGAGAATTTAGTGATGTCGATGTTGGTAGTAGTATTAGTGTAGTTCGAGAGAATTTAGTGATGTCGATGTATGAGTAGTAGTAGTAGTAGTAGCAGTAGTCGAGAGAATTTATGATGTCGATGTTAGTCGATGTCGATTCACTCCGGCCACCGTAAAATCCTTCATCCGCAAAACACAAAAACGCAAAAAAATCTGAAAACCCACTCCGTGGAGTACCTCCTGTGCAGCTTCCCTTCGCAGGGCAGCTCTCACGGATGACGGATTGGGGCAAAGCCTTCGGACCCCCAATCTTTGATGATAGAGGGAAACCACGGGGTAACATCCCTGGGTCAGATTGCGGGAGAGAGTGTGCGGATGGTGCTGAGGTGTCGTCCACCAGACGCGGTCTCCTTGGGTTAACCTGAGGCGGTCCCTCTGGTGCTGGTGGTGCCTGGAATGTCCTATCCTTAAGAGAGGATGATCACCTGTCTCTGTTGTCATCTGAGCTCAAGCGTTTGGACATCGATTGCAGCTCTCTCTGAGGTTCGGAGACCGGATTGCGGCGAGATAATGGTGGGTGGTTACACCTACTATTGGTCTGGTCGCTCTGATGGTTGCCATACCCAAGGAGTTGCTGTGGCTGTGTCCAATAAGCTGACCCAATGATAATTGAGGTAACACCGGTCAACAGGCGTATTATGAGATTAAGGATTCGTCACTCCTTAGGTGTCATTTCCCTGGTCTCTGTTTATGCTCCGACTGGGCGGAGTGATCTCACCGTGAAGGACGCATTCTACGCCACGCTCGAGTCTGTGGTTGATCAGTGCCCCAGACGAGATACACTTCTAGTCTTGGGGATTTCAATGCATCGACTGGAACTGATAGGGATGGTTTATGAGATGTGTGTTGGTCCCCATGGGTCAGGAACTATGAACCAGAATAGCACTAAGTTCCTTTTACTTTGCAAGAAGTCATGGACTTAGGGTGGCTGGTTCATGGCTTCAGCGCCCACAAGCTCATCGCTGGACTTGGTATTCCAACGCTGGCGGTGTGGCAAAGGAGATTGACCATGTCCTCATTGACGGTCGCTGGAGGATGATCCAGAACTGCAGGGTCTACCGGAGCGCTCAGTTCCTCAATACTGACCACAGGCTTGTTGTAGCAACTCTAAAGCTGCACCTTAAATCCTGGAGAATGGTACCATCCCAGCCTAGGCTGGATGTTGGCAAGCTCAGGATGAGAGAGTAGCTGAGGAGTTTGCGAACAGGCTGAGTGGACACTTGGGGGTCTGGGTGCTTTGGGGGTCCTGAAGAGTTGTGGAGTGCCTTCAAGACCACCATCCTTGATGTTGCCGGTGGATGTCTTGGAACTCACCGCAGGGCAAAGAAGAATTTTGTCTCTCAAGGGACACTGGATACCATTGACCAGAGTCGCAGGGCCAGGCTGATGGCAAAGCTGAGCTGTTCAGGGAGCTGAGGCGTAAAACTGTACGTGCACTGAGGGTGGACAAGGAGGCCTATGTGCGAGAATCTGTGAGGGGTGAGAGCATCACCTGTGGACAGGTGATTCTCGTCCCGCTTACAGGGGAATTCGCGCATTGCGTTCATCCAAGCCCATCCCTCGGAGCACTGCAGTTAGAGCAGAGAGTGGTAGGCTCTTGACAGAGGAGTCTGAAGTGAAGGCCCGCTGGGCCGGTTACTTTGAGCGGTTGTACCAGGCTGATGCCCCAGCTGTCGAGTTGGACGTCAAGGGTGTTACAATCCCTGTTGCTCTACCCTCAAATCAACTGTGGTCCACCTTCGCTTGTGGAAACACGGGCTGCGGTGAACCGGTTGAAACGGGGCAAAGCTCCCGGGATCTGTGGCATCCATGCTGAACTTCTCAAGGCTGGTGGAAATGCTGCACTCGTGTCGTTGCATGCAGTTTTGTGCTCTGCCTGGAACACAGGCATCATCCCAACTGATTGGAAGAGGGGCCTTGTTGTTCCTCTCTGGAAAGGGAAGGGTGATCGCCAAGACTGCAACAACTACCGAGGGGTGACGCTGCTCACAGTGCCGGGCAGGTCTTTGCTCGGATATATCTTGATAGGGTTCGCCACCATCTGCTTGAGCACCAGGGTCCAGAGCAGTCAGGCTTTACACCAAAGAGGTCAACGATTGACCGTATCCTTGCTCTTCGTGTCCTCACCGAACGCAGACGAGAGTTTCGGCAGGGGCTGCTTGCAGCCTATGTTGATCTCTGTAAAGCGTTTGATTCAGTGAATCGGGATGCCCTCTGGAGGATTCTTGGTCTTCGTGTGGGTGCCACCAAACTGATCGATCTGATGTCTGAACTCTACTCTGGTACTGAGAGTGCTGTGAAGTGTGGTGGTACCATCTCTGACTTATTTCCAGTTGTTACTGGAGTTCGTCAGGGGTGTGTACTGGCCCCCACACTTTTCAGCACTTGTATGGACTGGATTTTAGGGAGGATGTCGAGCGATCAAGCTGCGGTGCATCGTTTGGGAATGTCAAGATCTCGGACCTTGATTTTGCAGATGATGCAGTCATCTTTGCGGAGACTTTAGATATCCTTTTGGGGCCCTCGAGGTGCTGAATGAGGAGTCGGAGCCGCTGGGATTACGGGTTTCTTGGGTCAAAACTAAGATCCAGGCTTTCGGTGACATCTTGGATGCTGCTGTTCCTGTCTGTGTCTGTTTGTGGTGAGGATGTAGAGTCGTGGAGAGATTCACTTACCTTGGCAGTGATATTCATGTCTCTGCTGGCTGTGAGTCAGAGGTCAATAGACGTCTGGGTCGGCCTGGGAGTCATGGATTCACTGGATCATGGGTGTTGGCGCTGCCGGTACCTGTGCGGGAGGACGAAAGTCCGAGTCTTCAGGTCCTTGGTACTTCCAGTCTTGCTCTATGGATGCGAGACTTGGACTTTGACCAAGGATCTGAGACGGAGACTTAATTCCTTTGGTACCAGGTCTCTTCGGAGAATCCTTGGCTATCGCTGGTCGGATTTTGTGTCCAACGAGCGGTTGCTGAGAGAGACTCGGATGAGATTTGTTACCTGCATAGTCCGTGAGCGTCAGTTGCGGTGTATGGACATGTGGCTCGTTTTCCTGACGCTGATCCTGCTCACCAGATTCTCTCAGCGGGGGAGTCTCGTGAGTGAGGAGGCCAGTGGGCCGACCACGTGCCTCGTGGTTGCAGCAGGTTACCATCATCTCAAGAGATGGGGATGGGCCTGGCATCTGCCTGGGGGATGGCCAGACGGAGGCCCTGGAGTACCGGCGGAAAGTGGACGCAGCGACGCGCTGTTCTGGCACATGCTCCCATACCTGACCTGACCTGATGTTATAGTAGTAGTAGTTCGAGAGAATTTAGTGATGTCGATGTAGTTAGTAGTAGTTCGAGAGAATTTAGTGATGTCGATGTTAGCAGTAGTAGTAGTAGTAGTAGTTCGAGAGAATTTAGTGATGTCAATGTTAGTAGTAGTAGTATTAGTAGTAGTAGTAGCAGTAGTAGTAGCAGTAGTAGTAGTTCGAGAGAATTTAGTGATGTCGATGTTGGTAGTAGTAGTAGTAGTAGTAGTTCGAGAGAATTTAGTGATGTCGATGTTGGTAGTAGTAGTAGTAGTAGTAGTTCGAGAGAATTTAGTGATGTCGATGTTGGTAGTAGTAGTAGTAGTTCGAGAGAATTTAGTGATGTCGATGTTAGTAGTAGTAGTAGTAGCAGTAGTTCGAGAGAATTTAGTGATGTCGATGTTGTAGTAGTAGTAGTAGTAGTAGTTCGAGAGAATTTAGTGATGTCGATGTTAGTAGTAGTAGCAGTAGTAGTAGTTCGAGAGAATTTAGTGATGTCGATGTTGGTAGTTAGTAGTAAGTAGTAGTAGTTCGAGAGAATTTAGTTATGTCGATGTTAGTAGTAGTAGTAGTAGTAGTTCGAGAGAATTTAGTGATGTCGATGTTGGTAGTAGTAGTTAGTAGTTCGAGAGAATTTAGTGATGTCGATGTTGGTAGTAGTAGTAGTAGTGTTCGAGAGAATTTAGTGATGTCGATGTTGGTAGTAGTAGTAGTAGTAGTATCGAGAGAATTTAGTGATGTCGATGTTAGTAGTAGTAGTAGTAGTAGTTCGAAGATAGAATTAGTGATGTTGATGTTGTAGTAGTAGTAGTAGTACTTTCAAGTAACGTGTTGCAAAGTGTGAACAACGTTCGTGTAGCGTGCTTACAAAACGTTACTCATAGGTTAGAAATAAGTTTCGGGTACGCTAAACATTACCTCGACGTGTTTCGACTTATGAGTAACTTACAAGTAACGTGTTTCGACGTGTGTCAACGATCGCATAACGTGCCTACAACTTATGGCCAGCGTAGCGGAACGTGTGAGTCATACGCCGGCATACGTCGTAAAATTTCAAGCATGAAAAAATTTGAGGAAAACCCAAAGTACAACGTTTAAAGCCAGCGTACTACGACGTATGGCAGTTGTTTTCAGTGTGCTCTTAACGTATACAAAACGTACCCATAACGTATTCGACATGTACCAGCGTTTTAGACAATTTTTTCATAAATCGGCATACGCTGGCTACATTGTCAAGGTGTGACAGGGCCTTAACGTTATAAAGGAAGATGAGGGTGTGGAGGGGGGGGGGGAAGTCTTGTCCCACAAATCCTCGCCATGACATTCTTACCCCACCATACTCTGCTTTTTGCTCTACCACTCAGCCAGTATTTTATGAGAGTATGCAGAGACTATGAAGCGAAGTATGCATGCATCTTTCTGTGGCTGGACAGTGGGATTGATGTATGCTTGTACACATGCTGGGTGCAGGGCACAAATGGCTCCCAGCTTTGGGACTCAGCATTGGCTGTGCAGGCTTTTCTGGAGGTAAAAACACGACGCAGCATTAACATATTGTCTATTGATTAAAACAGAGGCAAATACCTGTGCATTTATGCTATTTCCTTTTCCATGTACAGGAAGTTGAGTTTGCATGGCAATATGTTTAGTGTATGCCTGGTGTTGGCCTAATGGTTTGGGTGGTGGGCTTGGGATCCTAGGATCCTGAGTTCAACTCCCACTTGGCTGTTGAATTAATACCAGGTGGGGTTGACTCTGCCTGTCATCCTTCCGAGGTCGGCAAAATGAGTGCCAGCATGCTGGTATCCTGTGTCGGAGTGGTGACCCGTTCAGGATTGTGCCCAATAGCCAAGGAGACTGCTTAGGCAGCACCAACGCTCTGCACAGAGTATGGTCCCAAAGGATGGATGGATGGATGTTTAGTGTGAACCAAAAAACAATCACATGATCAAGTTAAAACAAGCTAGATGACTCCACTGATCTCATGCATCACAGGCAGGTGCAATGAATTATGCAGACTTCTCACACTGCTTGAGCCTTTCATGCAAATTCCTGCACAACACACAGGTGAGGAACACACCACAGTCATGTAAACTGTCTGACTAACAGGTGTAATTGAGACTTTTTTGGAGATAAAGTGCTGAATCCTCTTTTGTCATTTTTAGGTTTCAGAAAACCCCGTGGACCACAAGAAATATTACCGACAGATGAACAAGGCAGGCATCGCTTGCTGATGGTGCCAGGAGGCCCTTGTGGTGCTATCGTAAAAACCTAGCTTCACACATTGGGTGTTACCAAGTCCATGGCTTCAGGAGCCTCACTGAAAGCATGCACATCTAAAATTGTGTACAAACACTAGGGTTACCACTTTGTTTTGTGTTTCTCTGCAAGAGTGAGGCTCACAGGAGAGCAAGGTTGAACTGAGAGTGTGTTATCGGGGCAACAATTGGGCACAATCAATGATGGAATGAATGAGAAGGAAAATATATGAGAGAGAGAGAGACAGAGAGAGAGACAGAAAGAGAGACAGAAAGAGAGACAGAAAGAGAGACAGAAAGAGAGACAGAAAGAGAGACAGAAAGAGAGACAGAAAGAGAGACAGAAAGAGGATGAAACACTGAAAACAGCAGGTAAAAGGGTTGAGTTAAGAAGGGTTAATGGGGGTAATAAGTACTGCATAATTTGTCAGGATGGGGGATCTTCTGCTTCTCTTCTTCTTTTTCTTCTTGCATGTGGCAGCTTTGCTACCAGGTAGCTATCACATTTTGTTGGGGCATGACAATGCTGCTGATACTGTGCCCCTATACCAGTACACTGGTACTCATTTTGCTGACCTCAGAAGGATGACAGGCTGAGTCAACCCCACCTGGTATTAACTCAGCAGCCAACAGGGCTCAAACTCAGGACCTTAAGATCCCAAGCTAGCCACCCTAACCACGAAGCCAACACCAGGCTTAGGATGGGGATGACATGAGGTAACAGTACACTGGCTGCTTGAAGTCCTGGTGGGAAGAGTGGGAAAGAACGGCTTCCAGAAAGCAGTTCCATAGGCAAGAGGAGCAAGGAATGAAGGAGTTGAGGTGTGCAGTGAGTTTGAATTTTAGAAATTAAACCAGGAATGTGGCTCCTGAAAGAAGGAATGCATCCTGGAGATGCTGCATTGTGTAAGAGGACTGAAAGAGTCGAGAGGTGATAGCAAAGATTAGGCTACCAATAACGGAGAGACCAACAACATACCTGCGATGTGAAAGCAACCGACTTCTGCTTCAGCCTTATCGTGGGAGATTCTAATAATGTCAAGAGCTCACTGGTCTGTAGTTGATAAGAAATAGTGTTTGCATCCTTCTTCTAGATGTTGCTGACTCCGATGCTGATAGGACGTGGCCAAATCAGAAGGACAGACTGAATATGGCAGAAAGAGAGGGAGCAAGAACGGCAAAGCAGGATCAAATTCCATAAAATTCAGGATAGACTGATGTGATGCTGGTGTGCCAATCCATAAGGGAGAGCAATACTCCATTCAGCAATACACAAAGGCCTTATACACTGTCAGTTGCTCTGATTTTCCAAGGAAAGACTTGGATCGACGGAGGATGCCAAGTCTGCAGCTGGCTTTGAGGCCAGTGCAAGGCCTAGAGGGTCAAAAAAATGAACCTCTTCCAATGTATGACCATGGACATAGGTCGGTCAGTTTGATGATCCTTCTGGAGTGATAGGGTGAGACGAAATTTTTATGGATTGAAGGATATGGGTCATTTATCAGACCAGCATCAAATCAATTCTGGATTTGCAAAGAGTGACACAGCTACAGTCTGCTTAGCAGAGGGATGGGGGTACTCTCAACACAATGTGAAGTTGTCTACGAAAAGGAAGAGGGTTTTCCAGAGCATCAGAGGGATCATTTATGTCGATGACGAACAAGACTAGGCCCAAGTCGCTACCTTGGGGAACTTCATCCTCCACGAGGAGATGGGAGGAGAGGGTTCCGTTGACAGCAACACGTTGGCTGCACCAGTATAGGAAGTTAGACATCCAGGAATGAAAGTAACCTTGTATGCCACAGGCAGAAAGCTTGGCAAGCAAAGTAGTATTTCAGAATGTGTCGAATGCTTGAGATATGTCTAAGGAGATGGTCCTAACCTGAAGTATTGCCATTTGAAGTGAGGCAGGGGATGGAGGGGGAGCATACACCCCAGGCAATCTTGACAAGGCTCCACCATGATTTGGAGGAAGAAGCTTGGTTGGAGAGTTAAGCTTTGACATTTGTAAATTGATGTATTCTGGTATTCCTCAGGATGGACACAAATTTGTTGTGAGCCTTATAGAATGAACTAAAGCACGCCATTGGTGACGTGTAAATTCAAGTGATTTATGAAGTAATTTGACAAAATGAACAGGATTTTAACCAAAAACACTTCAACCGACCCTCGTTTTTTATCAGCTGTTTGTTGGTGCTGAATACGAGGTCTCACAAGATAGATAGACAGTGGTTAATGTAAACATAGCCTCATGTTGGCTTATCGGTTAAGGTAGCTGGCCTAAGATCTTAGGGTCTTGAGTTAAAGCCCCTTAAATAAAAATTCGTTGAATTAACACCAGGTGGGTTGAGTACCAGCTTATTGGTAACGGGACATTGCATCAGTGGCACAGCCGTGCCCCCAGAAGATGATGCAGCCAAGCAGCCACAGGCTGCATGCGAATAAATAAATGTAAACTTACTAGATCAGTAATCAATAGTTTCCTGAGACTCCATTGTGTGGTGAACTTGTGGATTCTTAATCCATATTTGGATGGTATAACCAGTGTATATTTACTCACATGAGACACGATCAGTTTTCAAGACGTTCATTCATGGTAATCTCTGGTTAACGAGCCAAATTAGTTAATCGACTCTTGCTTCATGATTAACTATTATTGGTAACCAGTGGTTAACGATACATGTACATATAGTGTGTTAAGTAATGTTGAAATGAAATGTGTTTGGATGGTTTCCTTTGCAGGGTGGATTTCCATTCAGCACGAGGGACTGCGGTTGGATCGTAGCTGACTGCACCGCAGAGGGTCTAAAAGCCGCAATACTTCTGCGGACACATTGTCCGAGTCTCAAGTACCACATCACATACGAGCGCTTAAAACAGGCTGTGGATGTGGTAAGAGGACGATGTTGCTGTGCAAGCCTTATGTAGATTTTCATAATTAACCAGAGAGTTGGTGTCAAAGCCACCCAATGCTCGCCTGTTTATACATTTATCGTTTTTAAAAGACTAGTCTAATAATATTTTTATAAAGCATTCCAGTGAAGTCTGATCCAAATAATTTTAAAGCAAATATGTATTTGTATATTGTAATCAGTAAACTAGTACACATATTAAATGAATGGCAAGCGTCTAGTATAAACAGGCGAGATTGGTGGCTTTGACACCATCTTAGGTTGAAATTAAAAAAATTTTAAAAATCATTGTTAATTTCAACTTCACTACACCAATCGTATACCCCAAAGGAACCTCCATGCCAAATATCAGCATCCTAGTACACATATTAAATGAATGGCAAGCTTCTAAAAAATAACTTGCACCAAAAACTTTAACGTTGATGTGCTACAAAAAGTTAAGTTCAAAACAGGTCAAAAATTTAAAACATTTGAAATTATTTTTTAATTTCAACTTCACTACATCAATAATATACCCCAAAGGAACGTCCATGCCAAATATCAGCATCCTAGTACACATATTAAATGATGGGCAAGCTTCTAAATAACTTGCCCCAAAAACTTTAACATTTTCACGCTCACGCTGACACTGATGCTCACGCTGACGCTGACGCGCACGCTCACGCCGGGGGTATCGCTATAGTATAGCTCT
>CM068959.1:106902094-106940254 GCA_035128595.1 Eptatretus atami
GCTGTGTCCAATAAGCTGACTCCAAAGATAATTGAGGTAACAACGGTCAACGAGCGTATTATGAGACTAAGGATCCGTCACTCCTTGGGTGTCATTTCCCTGGTCTCTGGATATGCTCCGACTGAGGCGAATGATCTCACCGTGAAGGACACATTTGATGCCACACTCGAGTCTGTGGTTGATCAGTGCCCCAAGCGAGATACTCTTCTTGTCTTGGGGGATTTCAATGCATCAACTGGAACTGATAGGATGGGTTATGAGATGTGTGTTGGTCCCATGGGTCTAGAACTGTGAGCCAGAATAGCACTAAGTTCCTTGACTTTGCAAGATGTCATGGACTTAGGGTGGCCGGTTCATGGTTTCAGCACCCACAGGCTCATTGCTGGACTTGGTATTCACGCTGGTGGTGTGGCAAAGGAGATTGACCATGTGCTCGTTTATGGTCGCTGGAGGATTATCCAGAACTGCAGGTCTACCGGGCTCAGTTCTCAATACTGTCCACAGGCTGTTGTGGCAACTCTGAAGTTGCAGCTTAAATCCAGGAGAATGGCACCATCCAGCCGAGGCTGGATGTTGGCAAGCTCAAGGATGAGAGGGTAGCTGAGGAGTTTGCGAACAGGCTGAGTGGAGATTTGGGGGGTCTGGGTGCTTTAGGGATCCTGAAGAGTTGTGAAGTGCCTTCAAGACCACCGTCCTTGATGTTGCCGGTAGATTGATCCTGGTGTTGGCTTAGCGGTTTAGGGGGTGGCTTGGACCCTCGGGTCCTGAGTTCAAGTCCCATTGGCTGTGTATTAACAACAGGGGGTTGACTCAGCCTGTCAGCCTTCTGAGGTCGGCGGAATGAGTACCAGTGTAGCAATCAAAAAAAAAAAAAGGCTGCACACCAAGGGAAGGGGTATCGACGGATTGATTCCATCTGGGATTGGTGTAGCGCATGCATGATGGGCCGAATGGCCTCCTCCTGTGCCTTAATTCCTTGTAATTCCTTGTAATATCTTGGAACTCACTGTAGGGCAAAGAAAATTTTGTCTCAAGGGACACTGGATACCATTCCAGAGTCACAGGGCCAGGCTGAATGGCAGAGCTGAGCTGTTCAGGGAGCTGAGGCGTAAAACTGTTCGTGCACTAAGGGTGGACAAGGAGGCCTATGTGCGAGGAATCTGTAGGGGGTAGAGCATCACCTGTGGACAGGGGATTCTCGTCCTGCTTACAGGGAATTCGCGCATTGCGTTCATCCAAACCCGTCCCTCGGTGGACTGCAGTTAGAGCAGAGGTGGTGGCATCTTGACAGAGGAGTCCGAAGTGAAGGCCCGCTGGGCCGGTTACTTTGAGCGTTGTACCAGGCTGATCACCAGCTGTTGAGTTGATGTCAGGGGTGTTACTGTCCGATTGCTGACCCTCCAATCAAATGTGGTCCACCTTCGCTTGTGGAAACATGGGCTGTGGTGAACCGGTTGAAATGGGGTAAAACTCCTGGATTCTGTGATCCATGCTGAACTTCTCAGGCTGGTGGAAATTCTGTGCTGTGTGTGTTGCATGCAGTTTTGTGCTCTTCCTGGAACAAAGGCATCATCCTCACTGACTGGAAGAGGGGCCTTGTTGTCCTTTTTCTGGAAGGGAAGGGTGATCGCCAAGACTGCAACAACGACCAAAGGTGACACGCTCTCAGTGCGGGCAAGGTCTTTGCTCAGATAATTCTTGATAGGGTTCGCCACCATCTGCTTGAGCACCAGCGTCCAGAGCAGTCAAGCTTTATACAAAGAGGTCAACGATTGCCGTATCCTTGCTCTTCGGGTCCTCAACGAACGCAGAGAGAGTTTCGGCAGGGGTGTTTGCAGCCAATGTTGATCTAGTGATTCAGTGAATTGGGATGCCCTCTGCAGGATTCTTGGTCTTCGTGGGGTGCCACCAAAACTGATCAATCTGATGTTTGAACTATACTCTGGTACCTGAGAGTGGCTGTGAGTGTGGGGTACGTGCATCACTTGACTTATTTCCAGTTGTTACTGGAGTTTGTCAGGGGTGTGTACTGGCCCCCACACTTTTCACCACTTGTATGTACTGGATTGTGGGGAGGATGTTGGAGAGATCAAGCTGTGGTGCATCGTTTGGGAATGTCAAGATCTCTGACCTTGATTGCGCAGATGATCTTTGCAGAGACTCTAGATATCCTTTTGTGGGCCCTCGAGGTGCTGAATGAGGAGTTTGAGCTGCTGGGATTATGGGTTTCCTGGGTCAAAACTAAGATCCAGTCTTTCAATGACACCTTGGATGCTGCTATCCTGTCTGTACCTGTTTTGTGGCAAGGTTGTTGAGGTCACGGAGAGATTCACTTACCTTGGCAGTGATATTCATGTTTCTGCTGGCTGTGAGCCACAATGTCAACAGATGTCTGGGTCGGGCCTGAGGGGTCATAGATTCACTGGATCAGGGGTGTGGCACTGCTGGTACCTGTGAGGGAGGACAAATGTCCGAGTCTTCAGGTCCTTGGTGTTTCCAGTCTTGCTCTGTGGATGTGAGACTTGGACTCTGACCAGGGATCTGAGATGGAGTCTTGAATCCTTTGGGGCCAGGTCTCTTCGGAGAATCCTTGGCTATCGCTGGTCGGACTTTGTGTCCAACAAGCAGTTGAGAGACTCAAATGAGATTTGTGACCTGCATAGTCCGTGAGCATCAGCTGCGGCTGTATGGACATGTGGCTCGCTTTCCTGACGCTGATCCTGCTCACCAGATTCTCTCAGCGAGGGAGCTTCGTGAGTGGAGGAGGCCAATGGGCCGACCACATGCCTCGTGGTTGCAGCAGGTTGATCAACATCTCAAGGAGATGGGGATGGGCCAGGCATCTGCCTGGGGGATGGCCAGATGGAGGCCCCTGGATTTCCGGTGGAAAGTGGATGCAGTGATGTGTTGCTCCGGCGCATGCTCCCATACCTGACCTGCTTCCATAACCCTCTAGGGGGGAGGGGGGGGGCGGTTGTGATCTTTGTGCTAATGACTTGGTCGCTCATGTTTCATAGCTGAAACAATAAATTCCAGAAAGTTTGTTACTCTGTTGCATACAGGGTGCTGTTGAATCAGTAGTTCTGAGATACAATGTCTACACTTTAACAAAAATAAGATACCATAGTATATTTAATGTGTCCGAGTGAATGCTAGCTGATGAGATGGCAGTATAGCATGGAGGTATGCACGCTTACCTCCGGGATGTCTAGCCTGTGTTCGAATCTCGACCCAGATATGAACTGTCATCCCGTTTTTTCACAGGCAGGCAGAGGCATCAATGTGTGTACCTTACCTTCGACAGACGTTGAACTGGGTGTCCAATTCACCAGTATTAGTTGGTGGACATTAAAGATCCCACAATGTCACTTCCTGAAGAGTCGGTGAACTCTCACTGGCAGCCTGAACAAATTCCAAATTTCTGCTCTTACCTCGAGGGGGAACTGCATCAGAGGCACTGCTGCACCCCTGTAAGAACTGTTGCTAACTTGTAGCCACATCCTGCATCTGAAAGACAGCGAAGAGAGGGCAGGTTTAAGTTTTCCTCTGAAGGATAGTGTTGTGGCAACACCCTGCTTATGATTTTTTTTTTTTGAAGCAAACAAGCCATAATTCATTGTGTCCTTGATATGAGTTCCTTACAGGGAACTTTATCATCGGAGGAGGCTATTAGGCTCGGGCCACACCAACTGATTTCTTCCAATGTGATGCAACTGGATGGTCATGGAATAATTGTGGGGAATAGTGACAAGTTGCCGCACGTACGATTCACGAGGACACACCGAGCGATGCCTGTAGACTGACAGTCGTACCTTGCCGGAAAACCAAGAAGGCAATTAATGATTAGTCCCTCTGGCGTGTGTATTCAATGTACAGGACCATAACAAAAGAACAATGCAATCTCACTGTAAGAATTGTCTTGCAATTTTGGAGGTTTTGTTACTCAGGCGGAGGCGATGAGGTCGTAGTAATAAGGGGAAGCTGTGAATCCGACCATGGCTTCTGCGGCCTGCACACCAAGGGGCTTCGGATAATTTATGCCAGGATTGGAGGCAGAAGACTTCCCCTCGTTTTCACTTAGGGCCTCATTTTTAGAAACACAATTAGAATAACCTTTGAATGTAATATCATACAAAGCAGGTTTTTTTTTCTTCCTTCCATCGCCGAATAAGCTCATCCTCATGTTCTTCAGTCCAGAAGTTCTCCATTTTGGTTTTGGAAGAAAGCGTGAGGCATTGGTGCTTGCTCTTATTGGCTCAGCGGGGCTCAAAGCATCCAGTTGCATCAAGAGGGCATCCACTCCAGCGGAAAACAGGAACTATGACCCGCCGGGGCATGAAGAGACGTGATTTTACACGACAAACCATCCACATGCACCAACGAATCATCCACAAGAAGACCGTCCAGTTGCGTCGCTTTGGAGGAAATCGGTTGGTGTAATCAAGCTCATCGACTAACCAAGCACGCACAAAAGTTGTTCAAAACGATGGTTGGTTGTCCGTGCTCTATCCTTTTTAAATGCTGAGCATCAAGCGAGGAAGCAGGCCGGACAAGTTTTTTTTTCAAATCTTTGGTCAGACTCTGCTGGTGTTTGAACCGCCGACCTCCCAGACTCTGAGCAGACACTCCAACGTTGCACTGCCAAGATTGGTCGAAGGCAATGCCAGGACTCAGTGAGTGTGTTTTTCACTTAGGTACGAATCCACACGGATTACAACAACAGTAAGTGATGTTGATGACTCAGCGTTGCATGAACAAAGGAGATACAGGCTAATTTTGCCCTTCAGAAAACATGTTAAGCAGGCCATCCTGTGAGGTCTCGTCCCTTAAATGTACATCATCAAAAGTTTTCACATTGAACTCACCATTTAAGGTTTCAAACACGTCGAAATGCTGAATGCCATCGGATACAACATTTCACAAAACCAACCGCATTTAACACCAGCATCACGGAGAACGTTCTACTTTAAAACTTGAAATACTGCTGACTGTTTGATAAACATTTGAACGAATTGATCAATAAAGAGTTTCAAAAGGGTGAAGAATTTTCGGGAGTTGGATGAAAAAAAACAAATCAAGATTTCATTACCTCCGCCACCGAAGGTGGAAGGAGGTTATGTTTTCATTTTTGGTGAAGTTTTCAAACTGAGTAGATTTTGGTGAAGGTCCATAAGATCCAACGACTCGAATTTTAAAAGTGATTCTTCACCATTGAGAGAGATAGGGCCAAAGACGATATACGGTTCACGTTAATGATCCCATTGTGTCTTTCGACACGAAGTATGAGAGTTATCGCCAGCACTCCAGCCGGAAAAATTAAAGGGATAACAGCAGCAAGCACAGCCACATCTCAATAAAGCCCAGCCACACCACAGCCGCATCAAAGTCTGATATGCATTCACCAACAATGTCTGAATATGTCCTTCTGTCTGACTTTGCACTCAGAAAAAAAGCTCAAGTGAGGTTTCCATCACATTGTCAAGGGGGCAATAGTTGGTTTATCCTGAACCTCAACAACAACTGATTGAGGTGTTTCTCCAGACATTTTCCATGCTTTGTTTTTTAAGACTGTCTTGTAGCTCGTTGACAAGATTTTGATTTGTCTTCTCAAAATCAACTTCACTCTTGGCTGCCTGATCTTCTCATCACTCGACCAGCAGTTAGCTTTGATGATCCAATTTCCTCTGTGATCCTTCCTGGAAACTGGTATCTCTAAGGCAATTCCCTTCTTACTTAACCTCTTCATGTCCTATTGTTTACCCCTATAACACGATCTGTGATTGCTTCCATGTCTTCTGTCATAGACCGGAAAGAAATCTGGCCAAAAACACAAGTAACATCCAACCTGGGAAGTCTCGTTCCCCTACTTTGCATCCCTAAAAGATTGCTTGGAAAACCTTCATAAGAGGGACGTTCAAAAAGTTATACGAGCGAGATACGCACAATAGTCCAACATATTGCAACGTTTAATTATTTTAAAAAATAAATAATAACATGTATTAATATAAGTGAGTGAGCGGTTATAAAGAAAATATATTTATATATATGAAATCTCTATCTCCACTGTCACTCACTCGTATTAATATTTAGTACTTTCTCGGTGGGCTAGAAAGTTGAAACTTGGTATGCATGTAGCTCCGAGCCACGATTCCAGAAGAAAATCACAAGATTGTCTGTAAATGTCAGTGAATGACAATATCCAACAAACGTTGGCTGGTGGAGCATTGCTCCCTCAATCGGGATAGGGAGGCAAGAGGTTGGACTGTGCCGGTGGCAGGTCACTCTCCGTCTGTCTGGATCGGGGTGGAGCTTGGACTGTGCCGGTGGCAGGTCACTCTCTCAGTCGGATAGGGGCAGAGCTTGGACTGTGCCGGTGGCAGGTCACATCTCTCAGCCGGATCGGGGTGGAGCTTGGACTGTGCGGTGGCAGGTCACTCTCTCAGTCGGGATCGGGGTGGGAGCTTGGACTGTGCCGGTGGCAGGTCACTCTCTCTGTCGGGATCGGGTGGAGCTTGGACTGTGCCGGTGGCAGGTCACTCTCTCAGTCGGGATAGGGAGCTTGGACTGTGCCGGTGGCAGTCACACTCTCAGCGGGATCGGGGTGGAGCTTGGACTGTGCCGGTGGCAGGTCACTCTCTCAGTCGGGATCGGGGTGGAGCTTGGACTGTGCCGGTGGCAGGTCACTCTCTCAGCCGGGATCGGGTGGAGCTTGGACTGTGCCGGTGGCAGGTCACTCTCTCAGTCAGGATAGGGGCAGAGCTTGGATGTGCCGGTGGCAGGTCACTCTCTCAGTCGGATCGGGTGGAGCTTGGACTGTGCCGTGGCAGGTCACACTCTCAGTCGGGATTGGGGTGGAGCTTGGACTGTGCCGGTGGCAGGTCACTCTCTCAGTCAGGGATAGGGGTGGAGCTTGGACTGTGCCGGTGGCAGGTCACTCTCTCAGTCGGGATCAGGGCAGAGCTTGGAGTGTGCCGGTGGCAGGTCACTCTCTCAGCCGGGATCGGGGTGGAGCTTGGACTGTGCCGGTGGCAGGTCACTCTCTCAGTCGGGATAGGGGCAGAGCTTGGAGTTGTGCCGGTGGCAGTCACTCTCTCAGCCGGGATAGGGGTGGAGCTTGGACTGTGCCGGTGGCAGGTCACTCTCTCAGCCGGATTAGGGGCAGAGCTTGGGACTGTGCATAAATAAAAACCTAAAACTGCTCACTTCTTCTTCATTTAATTTTTGTTGACATCTTCTTCAATCTTCAATGTTGGCATAAGGGGTTAAGGTGGCTGGCTTATGATCTTAGGGTCTTGAGTTTGAGTCCCTGTTTCTATTGAATTAACACCAGGTGGGGTTGACTCAGTCTGTCAATGAAATGAGTACCAGTGCACTGGTAATAGAGGGCACTGCATCAGCGGCACCCCCAGAAAACGATGCAACCAGAGTCTGCACACGATAATTGATTTCTTTATCTGCTTGTATAATGCAAGCACAGTCCACTGGTACTGTTATGAGTAGTATATTATCTAAAGAATGAATAGGAGAATATTATAAGGCACAGAGATATAAATTTCTTCATACTTTTTTGGTGTGTCTCGGACTATTGTGGGTATCTCGTTTGTCGAACTATTTGAACGCTTGACATATTACATTTCCTTGATGAATCCTTGGAGGAAATCTGGAGACTGGAGCTTCTTAGTGGAACATTTAGCCGTTAATTAGTCTTGCACTGAGCACGTCTTTAAGCTTGCCTCTCAAGCCAGAGTTGACTCTGCATCCGTCATCTTTCAAGACAATTCCTCAGATACTTGCAGACGACAAGGCATCGCCACTCAAATTTACACTCGTATTCACCAGGTGAGATTTGTTAAACGTATCCCAATTGCTCAGCCAAAGTGGCCATTTTACCTTTACCTAGTCTGGTGCATATCCTATCTGCTCCTAGTTTGCAGCTGCATTGGATGTATGTTTTTCAGGCCTGCTGTACCAGCTGTAAAGAAAGGATGTGACTTTCTGGTGAGACGACAGATGGTGTGTGGCGGCTGGGGAGAGGATTTTGAATCGTGTGAACAGCGGAATTACATCCAAAGCCAAGAGGCTCAAGTGCACTGCACGGCATGGGCCTTACTGGGTCTCATGGCAGCCAGGTGTGTACAGTACGTGATTATATTTCAGCATAATCTTTTGAAAGGTTAATATATTTCGCACTATATTTACACGAACACTTTATATCATTGATACCAGGTTTGCACCATTTCGTGCATTTCCACGAGTGCATGGTACACAAGCCTAATGATTCGTATGTTGTTAAGTGAACTGCCTCAGAAAGCCTGGTGTGGGCTTCCTGGTTAGGGTGGATGGCTTAGGATCTTAGGGTCCTGAGTTGAAGCCCTGTTGGCTGCTGAATTAACCCCAGGTGGGGTTGACTCAGCCTGTCAACCTTCTGAAGTCAGCAAAATGAGCACCAGTGTACTTATATGGGGTCACAGCATCAATGGCACAGCTGTGCTTCCAAGAAATGATAGCTACCCTAGCAGCCAAGCTGCCATAAGCAAGAACAGAACAGAACTGCCTCAGACAGGTGCTTTTGATTTGATGTAAATAATATTATGCTGATTATTATGAATGGACAATGTAAACACATTGCTGGGTCAAAACTTATTGAAATCTCAGCAGCAAATGAGAAATCTGACCTGGAAATTGTTCAATATACAAGTTTTATTGTTTAACAGGAAGATATCGAGGAAGTGAAAAGGAAAAGTCCCGAGGTCGTGTGTAGTGCCAGCACGTACCTATAGGGTCTGGAGATGGTGGCACTGACGAAGCAGCAACAACAGAGGCTGCAGGCCAGTGAGAACATTTGGGTCAGGAAGATTGCAGAAGTGAGAAGGGTGGATAGAATGAGGATGGACAGACTGAGGGAGGAGATCAGTGTTTAGATGAGCTTGGTGGGAAGATTTGTAAAGTGGCAGCTGAAATGGGCAGGGCACCTGGAGTGGATGGAAGAAGATAGACCTCCGAAGAGTGCAGATGTGTTGGAAAAGCAAGGGAGGAGAAAGTTGGGGGAGACTGCAGTTGAGATGGGAGAATTGTGTAAAGATGGATGTCAGAAAGGTGGAGATGGATGGCTGGTCATAAGAGAGCAGTGGAGGAGTGTTGTGGACAGAGCAAATCAGCAGTTCAGCACCAGTCAGCCTCACCCCCACCAATATAAATGGATTTTGAGGATGAGCATTGTCACGTCGACGGGTCTGATTAATGTGATCCGTCACGCCGGGGATTTGTACAACCCATGAAGATCGCCAAACTTACCAAATTTACACCGCAGTCATGAACCAACCATATGACTTCCCTCAAGGATCGCTCAAATACAAGCGTAATTTGGCGGCTTTGCACACGAGGAGGCAGAAGTCAGGAAGACGTTTCTTTTGGTTAAAATGTTTATTCAAAGCAATGAATGCAAAGTGGGGGGGGACACAAGACATGAATAATTGAACAGAATGAATCAGCCGGTCAAGAGGAAAACAAATTCCTGCTTTACATGAACTTGATACACAAATGGAACGATAACTAAAACTCCAATCTATGGCACCAGAATTCGCGTACCTGCGTTTATTTTTAAGCCACAAGGACCACTCTCTAAACCCTACATTGGCTGCCAGCTGCCATTGGGTAGCACAGTCTTCCAGGCTGTCCTGCCCCTCTCCAGGGCTCTATGACTCACTATACTACCCTGGCCTGTCGTCCTCTGGCCAAATGGCCTATGATGTCTCCATTTAAACCACAAAGTGCTTTAAATGTTCCTTTGTGCCCACAAGTCTCCCACCTGGCCTCGTCTGTACAGAAGATCTTACAAGATTACAATCACCTCCTTCTCGGCACACATATTACGTATGACTCATCTCTGACAGCTCCATAATACAGGTGTAACCTACTCAAGCACACGGACCAAGCTAAATTAACACATTCTCGCTGTCGGTCCCTCCTCTACCCCCTTCCACAGATTTAATTAAACTGGTTGAACATTTTTGTGTGAACAAGAAATATGTGCACCGTGTGTACCATGGTGTACATGAAATGCATCTTACACGTCCCACAACATTCTGGTGCAAGCGCACTGTTTCTCTTTTATTACTTTTATGTTTACAGAGCCTAAGTTTGTGGAGGATCTGCACACAAATCGCACACACACACATGAGACAATACCAGACTTCACTTCAGACAAACACAGCTGGAAGGGACATAACTTACTGGGGCACTGTGGGTACCTGCGACACCTTTATGACATCGTTTTACTCTCCACACTCGGACAATTATAGAGAAATTTTCTCCTTCCCAAGGATGCAAATCCATCGGGTTTGTCCGTGCTCCATCCTGTAAATGTTGTGTCAAGCTTGGAGGCAGCACGTATAACTCGACGAGGGTTGGAATCAAACTGCTGACCTCCTAGACTCTATTTATTTTTATTCCTTTCTCACAAACCATCAGATTAGCTTCCATTCAGTCACTCGCCACTGGACATCCTGTTGCTCTCGAAGAAGACAGGTTTAGGCAAGAAGATCATAATCCCTTTAAAAATTACCAAGCACAGATGAGCAAGATGAGGTGCAGTTGAGGATGTGTCATGAACAATGAAACAATGGAAAATGTGTGTAATGGAAACTTTGGGATCAAATTGGTTACTTGGTGTAAACAACCTGAGGTACAGGGAGGTGCGCATGCACAGGAGCTAGATAGATGGGCTTGGTAGAACATGAAGCTTTTGGGGGAAACTTCTGAATAAAGGCCTAACTTTTGATGGACAACCTGTTCAGGAAAAAGTCGCATGTCATAGTTTTTGTTCTTATCCTGTAAGAAGCAGTGTGACATAAAAGAGGAACCATCTTGGTGAAAGATGGGACCATCTACATTGGTGGAAGTTGGATACCTTGTGAGATTGCTGCACTACTGATTTGTAAAAACCTCCTGGATTGGTTAAATGAAAAAAAACAAAAAAACAGCTTCGATGCGAGATGCAAGCTGACTTGTGCTCCATGCCGTTGCGCTTTCAGGTACCCACATGTTGAGGTTTTGGAAAGAGGGGTTCGGTGCCTGATGGAAATGCAACTTGCGAATGGTGATTGGCCACAGGTAAGTGGAGAAGAACTGGGATCATGAGCTTATTGTAAGGTTGTTATTGTTTGGAAATAACAGATTGCAACGTTGGATAAAAACAACAACAATGAGGTAACCTACGTAAATTGACTACAGTAATACCCCGGTATTACGCCGTCACAAATACGTCGTCACATTATTAATACCACTTCTCGACTTGCGTCGTCTCAACTCACACTTAAATTTTTTAAATTTTACTTGTACGTCGGTGTACTTGAATATAACTGTCATTAATCAAAAAATAAGGGTAATATCATAGTTAAAATGCAAAATACAATACCTGAAGTGGCAACATGAGGAACGCATCCTCTGCTTATTCCATTATGTCCAGGCGGTGTTTGCCTCTGTTTGCCTCATTATGTCCAGGCGGTGTTTGCCTCTGTTTGCCTCATTATGTCCGGGCGGGCAGTGTCTGCGTTCAATTATTATGAGAAAAATTTTGATTTTCGTGGTTTCAATATTTGTCGCATTTTTCAGCCCCGACGTAAACGGGGTCTGACAGGACTCAATTAGACACCCAAATTAGGGAAGCGTGTCATCTACATTCCATGGCGTCAATATTGTTGCGGGGCCGGGCGTCGGCAGTGAGCACGACCGCTAGATGAGCAGCAGAGTCGGCTCGACCGATCGCCCGGAATTTAGATCGTACCTTTTCGGAAAACTCCGGAAAAGTACGGGTCCCTTATTGGACCGAGGTCGCCAATAGACAGACCACGTGGGGTGGGGTTGATTGCCAATTTCAATTTACCTAAATACCCACGTGTTCCAACCTACTGGGAAATTCACCCTCGACGGCACCCGTACGGAACGAGCACTTAGCGTACTCGAACCGTGTGCGATCCGAGCGGTTTGATCGCCGAGATCCGTCGTCCCAAATATCCGTTACAACGGCAACGTCTGGCTAATTACCCAACACGCAGCACGCTAAGTCAATGAAGGAATAGACACGAACGAGCTGAAACATTTAACAATCGGGTATTTATTTACAATAATGATGGGGAATGAGGGAAGCACGCAAGAGCAGAGTTAAACTGATTATATTAATAAATGCACGTATATACAAGCAAAAAAAACACTTATACAATTTACTACTTATTCTGACTGGCGCCACAAACACACACATGCACACACCCAAAATGATCGGACCGAATGGTCTTTATTGAGGCCTATTTGGGACCTGTCCGCCTCGTGCGGTCTTCAAGGACCAGGTCTTGGCAGGACTGGACCCCCAGCACGATCCGGACGATCCAGGTGAACGAAGTCGGCAGGGCGAAGGCTGCGCGGAAGAAGACCCTCCGCGGCACAACCACTCCGTGCGCAAACGCTTTTTGAACTCAATCGCCCTGCGCGCAGATGTTCACACTTCTTGCCAGCACCAGAACCAGAACCCATGCGCCGCATTCTTGGCAGGACCAGAACGACGACGAACGCACAGACCCGCGCCAGACCCAGAACAACCGAACGCACAGACCGCGCCTATAATTATATCCCCCTCTTCAGAGGGGGGGGGGCACCTCCTCGTGACCCTCGCCTCTCTCACTGGCTGGTTTTGGCGCGCAAAGTCGCTCTTCGTCTCTCTCACTGGCCAAAACGGGCGCAGCAGCCCTTGATTGGCCCGGGGGCATGGTGACGTCACTAGCCCTTTCCTCCTGTCGCGGGATCTGATTGGCCGGGCGACGGTCACCCCACTCGTTGCACGCCGATTGGTCGAGGGCCGCCGCGCGGCTCCTCCTTGAACTCCGCCCACCATGATGTCGGCCAGATCGAGGCGAAGGAAGCGAAGTGACGGTGAGGGTGATGCGGTGTCGTCGGCGTTGATGTTGGGGGTTTAAAAAATAAAAGAAAACCCTAACTATCAAAAAACTGCACAGCGCATGAACATTTAATTACCATTAGACCAGGACGGGACCCTCACTGGCACATGTACTTACCGATATAACTGATCTATAGGACCTGTATGTTGTGTGCTCATGGCTTCCAGATTCGCAACAATATTATGTTTGCAAAGGAGGGTACGTGAAGGTAGGATAAATTGAGAAAAGGAAAAGTAATATGGTGTGTATGAAAAGAATGTGGATAGGTGAGTCGTGGAGGAAGAGGGAGAAAAAGGAAAGGACGTTGGGAGGAGAAGTGAGCATAAGGAAAGTAGGGGAAAGGGGGCATATGGTGCATGGGGGTTGCTTGCGTGGTATTAGGTGGTTTATTCGTGCTTTATTTATGTTCCTAACTGAATTATATAAATTCCTAAACTTCGTCATTGTCAAAAAATTTTTTTTGCAGAGATTGAGGCTCAGAGGAGAGTTTCATTCCTGATTCGACGATAAACTGTCATCCGTGTCCTTCGGAGGGGACGTTCAGCCGGTTGTGCTGCCTGCTCGCGTTCACTTGTGGATGTTAAAGTGTCGGCCATTTAGTGCTGACGCCCTGGCCAAAGTCGACATTCCAGCTTTGGTTCAGGGATGCTTCATTAGCAATTTGTAATATAGTAGTTTCCTGTTCAAGGTAAATTGTCAACCCTGGAAATGTTCAGTTCTTGTCCCGCGAAGAGGCATCAGGGATGCTCATGATGTTGGTAAAACAGTGGCAACATTTTCACAGAAGTTATACTGTTTTCTTTCAGTGAAACAATGCATGCCTTGTCATTACATCTTGCTGCTATGACATCAATCAATTGTATTGGGATTTTAACATGCAGGATCAACAAGCCATAAAATTAAACAAGATCGAGTGATTGACGCCTAGAGGATCGGTCTTGCTGTTGTGTGTACAGGGTAACATTGCGGGGGTGTTTAACAAGACCTGTGCCATCAGCTACACCAACTACAAGAACATATTTCCCATTTGGGTCCTTGGACGCTTTGCAAGGCTCTACCCCTGTTCCACCATTGCCGGGAAGATCACGATCTGAAACGACCTTTGCTGTGCTGTTTTACATTCTGTTAGAACTCTTATTCACATCTTCGGTGCCTTAAATCAACACAGCTGTAACAAGCATTTTGAAAACATTCGATTTAAATGGAACCTTCAGTGTTGTGATTGGCTTTATACAAGCATGTTTTGATTCACAGGTTAAACAAGAGACATGGAGATCACAAGGTAGTATATCATGCACAACTATCCGTAAGGGGCATTCCCAAGTGGTCACAGGAACTTGCAAAAATAAACATCACAGAGCTAGATATCTTGTTGTATTACAAATCACAAAAACTCAACATGGGAAGCAGACAAGCATTTTGCGTGCCATCCTTGAATACGTGTTTCTGCCTTCGTGCTTCATCAGCTTAAATGCATGTTTACTAAGGGGGAGGTGTATGCTTTGTAATAACACTAGCAAATACCACCTGTCGCTTCCCTGACGGGAATACTAAAAGGATGGTGGGGGGTGGGGGAAAGAGAAGTGGTGGGGGTAGGGGTGGGGAAGAGAGAGGGGGAGAGTGAAGAGGTGGAAGGGGAAAAAGAGAGGAAGGAGGGGGAGCGAGGAGGGGTAGGGGAAAGGAAGACAGTGAGAGGAAGGAAAGCAGACATGCGGTGGAGCGTTAATTGCGATTCATTATGTTCTCATGAAAATGATTCTCTGCATCGAATAACAGTGAAGGTGGAAACAAAATAATGTCGAATCCATTTTCTACCGGTCATACTATGGACACGTCTGTACGCAAAACCTGCCGGATGCATCCAGAGCTAAGCCATCTGGACACAAACACTGCTCGGACACATCCAAAGACAAACTCCTGTCCAGAGAAAACTCCAATCTGGACACATCTGGAGACAAACTCCCGTCTGGAAAAAACTCCCATCCAGAGACAAACTCCCGTCCGGACACGTCTGGATACAAACTCCCGTCCGGACACGTCTGGATACAAACTCCCGTCCGGACACGTCTGGATACAAACTCCCGTCTGAACATAAATACCGCCCGGACGCATCCAGAGCCTAGCTGTCTGGAGACAACACCGCCTGGATGCATCTGGAGACAAACACCACCTGGATGCTTCCAGAGACAAACACCGCCCAGACCTAAATACCGCCCAGACACGCTCAGAGACAAACACCGCCCGGACGCTTCTGGAGTCAAGCTGCCCAGAGACAAACTCCCGTCTGGACACGTCTCGAGATAAACTCCTGTCTGGACACGTCCAGAGACAAACTCTCGTCCAGACATAAATACCGCCCGGATACGTTCGGAGACAAACACTGCCTGGACGCATCCAGAGCCAAGCTGTCCAGAGACAAACACCGCCCGGACCTAAATACCGCCCAGACACGCTCGGAGACAAACACCGCCCGGACGCTTCTGGAGTCAAGCTGCCCAGAGACAAACTCCCGTCTGGACATGTCTGGAGATAAATTCCTGTCTGGACACGTCCAGAGACAAACTCCCGTCCAGACATAAATACCGCCCGGATAAGTTCGGAGACAAACACCGCCTGGACGCATCCAGAGCCAAGCTGTCCAGAGACAAACTCCCATCCGGACATGTCCGGAGATAAACTCCCATCCGGACATAATTATAATAACATGAGTTCCCTTTCAAGGAACTTCAACACAGGAGTAAGCTTCTTCCTCCACCTCTGCTGCTTCTTCTTGTTCTTTCATAGGCAGCACAGGCTGCTGGGTGGCATCATTGGCTGGGGATATTGCTGTGATGCTGATGCAATGTTGGTTAGGGCAGGAATTAGTAATTTGTTCAGGGTACCGGTGATAGCTTGTCTCCTCTTCATGAAAGCCACTATGGGATCATGTGGCATCATTGGCTGGGGATATTGCTGTGATGCTGATGCAATGTTGGTTAGGGCAGGAATTTGTGATTTGTTAAGGGTACCGGCGATAGCTTGTCTCCTCTTCATGAAGGCAACTGTGGGGTCTTTAACGTCCACCAACTAATAATGCTGGCATATGGGCTTTCCGTTTAATGTCCAACTGAGGGATGACACACACGTTGATAAATCATCCTGTCTGCGGAACACCAGGGTGATAGTTTATAGCTTGGTCTGGATGCAAAACCAGGCTAGACAATTTAAAGGTGAGCGTGTGCACCTCTGGGCCATCTAGGTAGCCCAGGAGAAGGCCATTAGGCCCATCAAAGCCTGCTCTATTATTAGCGTTTTATGGTTGTTTGGTGTTTGTCCGTGCTCTATCCTTTTTGAATGCTGAATGTCAAGGAAGGAAGCAGCACTTGCCATTTTTAATGTCTTTGGTATCAAACCACTGACCTCCAAGACCCAGAGTGGATGCTCTAACCACTTGGCCGCCGAGTCTGGTAAACCCTTTGTGACACCACCGAACAATTAATGAAAGCAAGAAGCAAAGTGAAACAAAATGCTCTCAGTGACATCATCAATCAAATCAAATTGGATTAGCCAAGAGGGAGAATCTCCAGGAGGTCATTAGCATGAATCACTCCCGAAATTGGGGTGGCGGTGAAATCATGGGCACTTGTAAATGTTTATATCAGTCTTTGCCGGAAGGCAGTGCTGGATTGGACCCAGCCCCCAAGTCTTCATCATGAGGCCAAAATGATTGATCTGAAGCTTTTGAGTGGTAGGTGGGGGAAAGCCTTTCATCCTTGTTCTTGAAATGAAAACTATGAAAACTAGAAGGGCACTCGGAAGAGCGCATACCTCCGCCACGTAATGCCTGATCCACGAGAACACATCTGGCCCAACACATTTTTGATATATCGTGCTATGTATTAGTTTAGCCCGATCTCTCGACGGTGAAGAATCACTTTAAAAATTCTAGTAGTCGGATCTGGATCCAGATCTTCACCAAAATCTAATCAGTTCTTCCTTGTCACACACCGAACCTGTCCACAAAATTTCATCCGGATCTGTCTGCAACTTTTTGAGATATCTTGAACACAGACAGACAGACAGAGGTGGAAACATAACCTCCTTCACCTTCGGTTGGTGGAGGTAACAAGGGTTCCAGATTACAAAAACCTTTACCTCCTTCAATATCTGCCACAAATGGTAGAGGGAGCTCTCAACAGGATTAGTGTAAATAAGACTCATGGTTAAAAAACAATGGGGTAAGTAAACAATGGGTTAAACAATGGGTTAAATAAACAATGGGTTAAACAATGGGTTAAATAAACAATGGGTTAAACAACAGGTTAAACAATGGGTTAAATAAACAATGGGTTAAACAATGGGTTAAATAAACAATAGGTTAAACAATGGGTTAAATAAACAATAGGTTAAACAATGGGTGAAATAAACAATGGGTTAAATAAACAATGTGTTAAACAACAGGTTAAACAATGGGTTAAATAAACAATAGGTTAAACAATGGGTTAAATAAACAATAGGTTAAACAATGGGTTAAATAAAAATGGGTTAAGCAATAGGTTAAACAATGGGTTAAATAAACAATGGGTTAAATGATGTATTTATTTATTTATCAGTATTTTAGTTCACATGAATGGAGTGAATAGGCTTCTCTCCTTCCAGAGTGAACAATTGTTTTCAAACTTTCTGTGCAACACGATGATCATCACCGGTGACCTTCCTCAACGAGCTGGCGGAATGACCTCGAGCTCGAGGTGTTCACATTCGCTTCTGAACTTCGGATCCTACCGCAGGTTCGAATCCCAACCCAGCTAATAAACCGTTGGTTCGAATCCCAACCCAGCTAATAAACCGTGGGTTGGAATCCCAACCCAGCTAATAAACCGTGGGTTGAATCCCCAACTACCAGCTAAATAAACCGTGGGTTCGAATCCCAACCCAGCTAATAAACCGTGGGTTGGAATCCCAACCCAGCTAATAAACCTTGGGTTCGAATCCCAACCCAGCTAATAAACCGTGGGTTCGAATCCCAACCCAGCTAATAAACTGTCACCCTGGTGTGTGTGTTCCATCACCAATCAGCTCGTCGAGCGGCTCGCTCGATTTTTACGCACTCCAACGGAACGGCTGACTTGGTAAGCGGTAGTAAGCTGATTGGTGGATTGATAAGAGACCACCTTACTGGTGGTGGAGTCGGTGTTCGATGAAATGATGACGCAACAACAATTTTTTCAAATGCATGAGAGTTTTCTCTGTCTCTATTTCGCATCGTCCTGAGATCAATTAACCGTCTTCAATTAATTTAAAAACTGAACTCCCCGACCTCCCCCACCCCCCCAACTGGTAACTAACCAACGATCCTGGATCCAGATCGGAGCTAAAACTGAAGGTTTATTCCGAGTGGCGTTGATAGAGTTGAGGAAGTGTTCGCCAAGTCGATTCCCTCCGATGTCAAAGGCCCGAAGTATCAGGTGTTGTTGCTATATCCGAGGTGCATGGTACCGGTGAGGGGATTCCGTGACGTCATTTGAGCGATTCCAATGTTTCTCCTATTTGTTTTTTTAATTTTATTTATTATTTAATTTAAGGCAAGGCCACGTGTCGTGCGCATGCGCAGTGGTTTTTATGTGTGTTCCGTGAGAAGAGGAAACAGGAAAACAAACAATCCGAGGAACCGACACGATGTTCCGACCTCTGATGAAGAAGATTGAAGTTGAGAGAAAGAGCTCTCCTGCTGGATTGTCCGGGACGATGGGACCGCAGGTTTTATTACTCGCTTTCTTTGGATTCATCTTCGTTTTTATTCGCCGTGTGGAAACAACCGACTACCGAGGATGGGGGTTAAACGAGGTCGATGCTCGGAGGGGTTTGTCAGCGATGTGAGTTATGGGGAAATAAATGTACAACTGGGACGTGAACCGTCGGGCAGTCGGTCAGTCATTCGTGTCGGGAGGCGTGTGTCGCCAGGTAGTGTCAGTCATTCGTGTCGGGAGGCATGTGTCGCCGGGCAGTCAGTCAGTCATTCGTGTCGGGAGGCATGTGTCGCTGGGCAGTCAGTCAGTCATGTCGGGAGGCGTGTGTCGCCGGGCAGTCAGTCAGTCATTCGTGTCGGGAGGCGTGTGTCGCCAGGTAGTGTCAGTCATTCGTGTCGGGAGGCATGTTTCGCCGGGCAGTCAGTCAGTCATTCGCATCGGGAGGCGTGAACCGCCGGGCAGTCAGTCGCGTCAGGAGGCGTGTGTCGCCGGGCAGTCAGTCAGTCATTCGCATCAGGAGGCATGTGTCGTCAGGCAGTCAGTCATGTCGGGAGTCATGTGTCGCCGGGCAGTCAGTCAGTCATTCGCGTCGGGGGGCATCTGTCGCCGGGCAGTCAGGCAGTCAGTCAGTCAGTCGTGTCGGGAGGCATGTGTCGCCGGCAGTCAGTCATTCATGTCGAGAGGCATGTGTCGCCGGGCAGTCAGGCAGTCATTCATGTTGGGAGGCATGTGTCGCCGGGCAGTCAGGCCGTCAGTCGCGTCGGGAGGCATGTGTCGCCAGGCAGTCAGGCAGTCATTCACGTCGGGAGGTATGTGTCGCTGGGTGGTCAATCAATGGTCGCTTCAGGAGCTGTGCCGCCGGGCAGTCATTTTCGTCGGAAAGAGTGTGCTGCCAGGCAGGCAGTCAGTTGTGTCAGGAGACATGTGTTGCTGGGCAGTCAGTTTCCTCGGAAGGCATGAGCTGCCGGGCAGTCGGGAGGCGTGTGCCACTGGGCAAACATGCAGTCAGTCAGTCACGTCGGGAGGTGTGTCTTCAGTCATTCAGTCAGTTGCGTCGGGACTCTGGGGGTTTGTCCCAATGGGCAGTCAGTTACGTCGGGAGGCATGTGCCACCAGGCATGCAGTCAGTTGCATCAGGAGACATGTGCTGCCGGGCAGTCAGTCGCGTCGGGAGACATGTGCTGCTGGGCAGTCAGTTTCTTCGGAAGGTATGGGCAGTCGGGAGGCGTGTGTCACTGGGCAAACATGCAGTCAGTCAGTAGCGTCGGGAGCTGTGTGTCTTCAGTCATTCAGTCAGTCAGTTGCGGCGGGACTCTGGGGTTTGTCCTGACGGGCAGTCAGTTACGTCGGGAGGCGTGTGTCACCAGGCAGTCATTCGCGTCGGGAGGTGTGTGTCTTCAGTCATTCAGTCAGTTGCGTCGGGACTCTGGGGGTTTGTCCCAATGGGCAGTCAGTTACGTCGGGAGGCATGTGCCACCAGGCATGCAGTCAGTTGTATCAGGAGACGTGTGCTGCCAGGCAGTCAGTCGCGTCGGGAGGCATGCGCTGCTTGGCAGTCAGTTTTTCGGGAGGCATGAACCACCCGGGCAGTCAGTCAGTCATTCGCGTTGGGAGCATGTTTCGCCGGGCAGTCAGGCAGTCAGTCGTGTCGCCGGGCAGTCAGGCACCATTCGCGTCGGGAGGTATGTGTCGCTGGGTGGTCAATCAATTGGTCGCTTCGGGAGCTGTGCCGCCAGGCAGTCATTTCGTCGGAAAGAGTGTGCTGCCAGGCAGGCAGTCAGTTGTGTCAGGAGACGTGTTGCTGGGGCAGTCAGTTTCCTCGGAGGCATGAGCTGCCGGGCAGTCGGGAGGCGTGTGCCACTGGGCAAACATGCAGTCAGTCAGTCACGTCGGGAGGTGTGTCTTCAGTCATTCAGTCAGTTGCGTCGGGACTCTGGGGGGTTTATCCAATGGGCAGTCAGTTACGTCGGGAGGCATGTGCAAACCGGCATGCAGTCAGTTGCATCAGGAGACATGTGCTGCCGGGCAGTCAGTCGCGTCGGGAGGCATGCGCTGCTTGGCAGTCAGTTTCTTCGGGAGGCGTGAGCTGCCGGGCAGTTGGGAGGCATGTGCCGTCGGGCAGGCAGGCAGGCGGTCAGTCGCGTTGGGATTCTGGGTGGTTTGTACCGCTGGGCAATCAGTCGCGCCAGGGGTGTGTGCAGCCGGGCAGTTGCACTTCGGGGAATCGCACTGGGGACATGTGCCATGGGGCAGTCACGCCGCAGGCATGTGTTTATACTCTACAGTCTACATTTTCTCAACTGACCACAACCCATGATGCTTGGATTCCAGGTTAAAATCTTCCAAATCAAAATGTGTTAATTTGTCTTTTATTTGGAAATACCCTTTTACAGCTTGTTAAAATCCAGCATGAACTTTAAACAATGTGCAGTCAACCCCCCCCCTACTCCCCCCTTCCTTCCCCCCAATATAAATCATTAAGAAAACATGGCTTTTTCTCGTACTGTTTTTGCAGTGTCCAGATGCCAAAGCAGAAAGTCAAGCAGAACAGCTCGAGTGCTCAGATATTCCTGCAGAGGATGCGAGCGGAGAGGATGCAGGCTTTATCAAGGTCTGAACCTTGATTATTATTGTTGAACTTCCACAAAAAAGAGGCCTAATGGCATCATCTTTTGTGGAAGTTCCTTACAAGGGAAGTATTATTATTACCCTCGCTGAAGGAGAGGGTATTGTGTTTGGCTCCGTTTGTTTGTCTATCTGTCTATCTCTGTCTGTCTGTCTATTTGTTTGTCCGCACAGAACTTTTGTGTTTTTCTCCGCAACCGCTCGTCAGATTGAGCCAAAATTTTCACGATAGGTGCGACTACTCAAGTAGAATGTTTCAATCATATGACGTCATAAGTCACGTGGTGTGGCAACCATGTTGGAAAAAAACTGAAAAACTTTGGACCTCTGTATCTCTAAAACCACACTAAGGCAAAAATTGAAACTTGGCACACGGCGAGTACTCATGAGGAATAAGTGTGATTTTTTTTATTTTTTAAAAAATGATGTCATCGGTGTTTTTGTTATGATGTCATAATTGCATATGTAGAATGCTACGTCTGATTAGTATGAGAATTTTTGAGGGTCATCTTGGGATATAATGGTCCACAGAAAAAAATTTGATCACGTCATCGATCACATGATTCGGCAGCCATATATATATATATATATTATATATATATAATATATATAATATTTAAATTTTATTTATTTATTTTTTTGAATAAAAAAATTCAAAAAAATACTTGGCTCACTTGGCTGTTCCTGGATGTGTTTGAGGTAGAGGAGTAGCAGCTGAAATGTGAATCCTATCCAGGTTCCTCTGATGACTTCATCTTTGCTTTTTTTTCTTGTTTGGGTTCCTTCTGATGACTCCAATGCAGGACTGTACCTATTTGGTCTTCCGTTTGATTTGAATTCAATTTATTTTAATCCCACTTCTAAATTCAATTAAATAATAATGAAAAACGTCATGGGTCAGGTGTCAGATCAAAGCGGGGTTGCATCAAGCCGGCACGTCTTGGTACCCGGTCATCACTGCCAGCAGTTATAAAGTGACACTTGTAATGATGTCTCTTTTTAATTACAGAACACACCAGTACACAAACACCACACAAAACAAGTTCTGGCGAGGGTCTGCAATCTCTGGTTGCTCTTTTTCTTGTTTTCCTGTTATACTTACACATTGGTTGTTTTTTCATCGCTAGTATTAAAAAAAACCACAAACCTGTTTTGTGTAATTAGAAATTGTGTGCAAATACTGTCTCCAAGGAAAGTGTAATTATATTTCAAATTCATTTTTAGCTCGGAGTTCAATGGATTGATTAATTTCTCTCCCCCACTGCCCCCCCCCAACCACACCCCTATCAGCGACTGGACTTTGGATCATTGAGGCGGTTTACCTCACCTGCCATGGGCTCCTTTTTTCGATCGCCATTCAGAGATTCTCCCGATGGATCTTCACCTCAGACGAATACGACACTTCAGACTCCCCAAGACATCCCGGATGTCCCAAGCCCTGTCGGAACGTTTGAGGAGGAAAATGAACTCGATGAAAATGAACTGGATGGTCTGGATCAAGAACAACTATTGAAAAGGCACTTGATGCTACAGAAGCGGTTAAGAGATCGCCACAAACTATATAAGGAGGTTTGTTCGAGGGATTGATCTTGCTGAGATGATTGTGAACAACGCCCAGGTGTTCTATTTTGGGTTAATATTCTTCTCGCTTATTGCTTTATTGCCTTCATCTTTGGGGTATTCCTTTTTTTGTTTTATCACTCCTCGACGGCACTTTTGCTTCTGATCCCTGTATCACATCCTTCACGAACACTCCACCCTCCCTCTCTTCTGTCTTTCTCATTATTTCTGTTAACTTGATCCCAATATTTGTTTTCTCTTCACTCATTTCATAACCATTATTCTCTGCTTGCTTCCTTGTGGTGCCTGCCATCTTCAATGAGCATCCATCTGTGCTTGTTGCAATTCTACTTAAGCTGTTAGTATTACTATAATGGCGAACAACTACACATTAACAACAAGGACATTTGATGCACGAGGAGGCCGTTCGACCCATCGTGCCTGTGCCACACCAACACCAGATTGAATAAATCTGTCAAAATGACTTAATTTAATTAGGAGGGGGGGGGGGGTTGGGGGTGTGAGTGGAGATGAGAAAATTGTGGTGTGCTCAGGGATATCACAAGGGTGCTTAAAAAAAATAGGGGGGGGGGGAGAACGTTGTTGTTTTTTGTTTTTTTCTTTTGTAATATTTTTTGAGGATGGCTGAGGGACGTGGGCAAAGAACATACAACAACGACCACACCCTATTCCTTGAGGACTACACTCACAGACATGCACTCAGCACAGATGTACACAATCACTCATCCATACCCAAGTTACCTACAAGTCCTGCCAATATCTCTATACCCTTCTTTCTGCAATACTTCTAGATACCCACGTATGTTCTATCCAATTCCAATTTCAACCTACCTACTGTTTCTGCTGCCACTACCTTTCCAGTGAGACCATTCCATGCATTGATTACTCTCTTTGAGTGTATAACCTTTACCTTGTTACTGCCTTGACTCTTTATTCCTAGCCGATGACCCCTAGTTGTATCACTATGTATTCTGCTGAAGAACTCTTCTGCATTTATTTTGTCAATACCCTTCTTTGGTAATGGTAAAGTAAAGTAAGGTAAGGCCTTTATTGGCTCTTTGGCCTCTGGTTCAAGTAAGGCCTTTATTGAAAGTCATAGCTCCTGGCGGTAGAATGTAAACTTAGAGCTTTTTTCGACTTTGTAATCTGCCTGGCAGGTCATTGGGGCTTGTATGGTGATGTTACTCATGGAAAGGGATGAATGAATATACATTTTTCTTTGAAAGTTTGGCTAAATACTTCAAGGTAGGTATATAGTTGACCACTTAGGTTTATTTGGCCGACCTGTGGCCAAATTTGACGATCATTTGTACGTACAACACTTGATTCAAGTACTGTACTATCACATTTCCCGGTGGCCACATATCTACGATGTCAAACTTCCAGATCTGCATTTACTTGAGTCACTGGGGTTTGCATTTCGATTCCTAATCCCATCCATCCATCCATTGGGACCATACTCTGTGCAGAGCGTTGGTTCTGCCTAAGCAGTCTCCTTGACAATTGGGCACAATCCTGAACGGGTTGCCACTCCGACACAGGATACCAACATGCTGGCACTCATTTTGCCGACCTCGGAAGGATGACAGGCAGAGTCAACCCCACCTGGTATTAATTCAACAGTTGATCGGGATTTGAACTCATGGCCCTAGGATCCCAAGCCCGCCACCCTAACCATTAAGCCAACACCAGGCATGATTCCTAATCCCACGAGCCTATAAATTGTTCTGTTAATTTTTAGACGTGGTATCTCATGAAGGAGTACTCTGTCTTTTGGAGTGGATGTGAAGCCAACTGTCCCATCTGCTCACATTCGCTTGCAATTGTTAAAAACCTATGTACCTTTCAAAAATAGAAGTGAAATTGCAAGTCGGCCATCTGGCCAAATTTTCACCGTCGTACCGCTAGCTAATTTTGCATTGCGAAACAAAAGATGTATTTAATGGATGGAAAGTGGCGTGTGAATGTAACGGGGTGCAATGATCGTCTTTACACAGCTGCTGACACTGAGTCAGGAACAACGCAGGGAAAAGGAGAAACTGCAGGTACGTGTGATATCCGAGTGAAGCACAATATATAATTGCTTGTTTTTTTGTTTTTTTTGCACAATTATACATTATGCTGGCAATAGTTTGCTGTCAAGAGCAATGTAATAATATAATTCTCATTTGTGGAAATGTAACTTGTGTGTTCATTGCCTAAGGGTACACCAGCTGGAAGTTTATCCAAATTTTTATCACATGGACAAACAATAATGCAACATGCTTAACTTTGATATCATGTGAATGTAACACTGCTGGGATGTCAAGGCATGATTTTGTTTTTCTGCCATTTTCAGCTTGTGCACTTGCACATAAACGAAATCCAACCATAGCTTAACATTTTTCAACTCTTGATGTTTTTAAGATATACAAACAAAGAGAAAGTCTTCTTTTCTTTAGGGGGAAGAGGAAGATGATTGGTTGAGTATTTGGATAGATTATAGACTGTATTTGTTAGTCTTGACAAATGTACGACAAAATCTCAGCTAGAAAAGAGGTTTCATCACTAGCCATGGCGTTGATGAAACCCCATATAAGGGTATGTCTATGTGTGTGCAAGAGGGTAGCAGAATTGCACACCTGTCGTTGGGAAAAGGAAAAGAGGTAAATGGAATATGGGATGCATTATTCAGTAGGAGAGTGTGGAAGGAGGGAGACAAAAAGAGAGATAGAGAAGGAGGAGGTTGGGAGGGGATAGGAATAACAACAGGATATGGAAGGTGATGTATTCCCCTATTCAACTGCCCTGCTACACTCTGCCTTCATAACAGGTGTAATGATGTGAAAAAGATATGTAGATGCCTTCATTGAACATAATTGTAAACAGTTTTACACCATTTTAATAAAATACAATAAAAATGTTTTAAGAAAATGTGCTATCCTAACAAATGAGAGAGTTCAAAGAGCTCGATCAATAGGATTCCCTGGCATCCTAGAGCCGTGGTTTTTATCGATATAAACATACATGTATGCTTGTATGATGTAACAAGCTTCTGGTTGATACTCTACAACAAGAAACATCAGATTGATGAACCCAGTTGTTTCATGAATCTGATGGTGGTTGATTTAGGGCATAAATGTTCATTGCATGGCCCACGAGCCCCTGGTGGCTCAAAGTGTGGCCCTGACGTGTGGCCGGTGATACACAAGTGTGAAAACACCCCCATCATAAATGCTATCAAATTGAGACAATGATTTCAAATGAGTGTTGCAATGCGAAGCATAAAAGTAACATAACGACATCAGTTGATGGCAGTTTACAGACAATTATGCTTGCAGCCCAAGTAACAACGAAGAAGGGTATGTGGGGGGCAGGGCCAAATAGCAGCCATTACGGACTCCTGCAGGCGGTGTGGCGGCTTTCACACTGATGCCTTGTTGACCAAAGTGGGCCCTCTCTAAAAATTAGCGACGATCGCTGTTTTAGAGTATCATCCGTAAGCTTGCTCCATCATACAGCTCAACAGTTCATAGAACACGATACCCCACGCTGTGCAGTGTTCAAGTATATACTTCATTTAAAATAAAATAATGATTTAAATTTTAAAAGATCGTTTAAAAAAAATTCCATAAGTTTTGCGCAATTGAAGCTGTCTTGTACAAACACCACCGTATTTAATATGTCCAAGTACGTACTGCAAAACTGGAGGTTTTCGGAAGCAATGAGAAGGCGATTTGTGCTCTTCAGTGTTATTTATATAATTCAATTTAAATTAAATTAAGATTGTAAAAGTCATATAAATAAATTCTGGAATTTACCACCATTGATGCAGTTATCTATTACACCACCTTATCTAACGCATTGTATTAGTTATTCGTGCCTGTTGTATGTGTCCTTTATGACGTCCGTAAAAACAGTAGGTTTCCTGTTTGGAATGATTTTAGTAACGAGTCTGAGGTTCCGTTTGTTGGAGAATTTGTTGGTTTCCAAAAGAATGAAATTTTGTCGGTGAAGTAAATGGACAGAATTGATGGAATAATTTGTGGCTATAGTATTTTTTTTTAATGTTTTTTTTACTTCTGGTAGGTGTGCAAACCAGCGACATTCAGATAAAACACCGCCCGTGAAACTTTATGCTTCTAATCGCTCACACAAGCCATTGTCAGAGCATTCTTTTGTACACCTCACGTGCATAAAAAGACAGTGGAACCACTAGTAAGGTGTCCCAGGTTCCGTTTGTAAGTGAATTCATGGTAGCTCAGGCAGCAATGGCCCCCCTGGAAACCTGCTCAATACCCCCATGGGAGCCACGCTCCACTGTTTGAGAAACATTGGGTTAGAGCGTCCGCTGCAAGTCTGGGAGGTCGGCGGTTCGAACCCCATGCCGAGTCATACCAAAGATTAAAAAAAATGCTGCGTGCTGCTTCCTAGCTTGACTCTCAGCATTTAAAAGGATAGCGCATAGACAAATAACCATAATTTGGCAATACCAGCACATGCTTTGATGGAACTACTGGCTTCCTCCTGCGTTGAAGTTCATTGTGACGATAAAGGGTTGCAGGTCATCTTTCCCAATTCACTACAGTGGTAGCGGTGCATTAGTCATGTTTGTTGAAAATTCAGCCCAAAAACTGAGGTTGCATCACACTATTTTAAAAGTGGTAAAGCATTTAAAAAAAAAATTCTTTACAGGAACAAGGCTCATGGAAGAGCAAGGTAGACCTGACAGTGGGACAAACATCAAGGGAATTATTGAACAGAAAAAGAGGAGAAAGAGGAGGGAAGAAACTGAAACGAGCAGGTCAGATGGTTGGGTTAAAAAGTTAAATGGGGGTATTAAAGATCATGGGTCAGAATTTGGGATGACAAGAGATGGCGGTGCACTGCTTGCTTGCTTGTAGTCTTGGAGAGAAGAGTGAAGTAGAACATCCTCTGAAAGTTTGTTCCATAGACTAGAGAAGTGAGGAATAAAAGAGTTGAGGTGTGCAGTCAGCCTGGATTTTGGAAGTTAAACCTGGCTGGGGTTACTGGAAGAACACGTGCATCCATGAGTTGCTGGAGAGGGTCGGAGGATTGAGAGAGCAGAGGGTGCAATGTTGGAGAATATACAGAGAGGAGAAAACAGAGACTACTGACCGACCTGTGATGTGAGTCCAACAAACCTTGTGTTTCGGCCTCATCACGAGAGATTCCAATAATTTTGAGAGCTTTCGATAACACAGACTCCAGGAGAGACAGATGTGTTGTTAGGGTGCCAGCTCATAGTGGAGAACGATACTGCATTAAGTAATGGACAAAAACCTTGTAGACTAAAGACTTCGTTTTCCTGACGTTGATCCTGCTCACCAGATTCTCTCAGTGAGGGAGCCTCGTGAGTGGAGGAGGCCATTGGGCTGACCAAGTGTCTCGTGGTTGCAGCAGGTTGATCGGCATCTCAAGGAGATGGGGATGGGCCAGGCATCTGCCTGGGAGATGACCAGACGGAGGCCCCTGGAGTACCGCAGCAGAAAGTAGACGCAGCGACGTGCTTCTCCGGGGCATGCTCCCTTACCCGACCTGACCTGTCTGCGATAACCTCTTCAATTCACATTAAAACCTTAAAAAAAAAAAATCCTGACCTTTCTAATCACCCTGATTTATTTATTTGTTTTGTTAATAGAAATGCAAGTTTTAATAAATGTGTAGAAAAGATTAACGATTTGTATTTGATAATGAGATGCCGCCACCCTCGAAATTGCTGAGCCTGGACTAAGATTTTTGTCCTGTCTTTGTACTGTTGATTGATGCTAAAGTTTGATTGTACCTGCCACAGGACTTGCTGAGCCAGAACCAAGATAAAGCATTACGTCGGGTGTCAGAGCTGAAGGAGGTGAGATCAGCCTATCGGATTCGTCTACCGTGTTTAATTGCCTTTTGGCTTGTAAACTAAGACTTAAAAGAAAAGTTTCAGTTGCTTTACTGTACTTTGATGGGTGATCAGTAAATCCTTGGCCTCGCAGAAAAAGTTGATGACTGGGACCAATTTAACTTATTTTATACAGACTTCTTTCGTATGCAACACAATGCTGCACGGGGTAGCATAATTGACTGAGCATGTGGCTGTGCCACTGATGCAATGCCCTCTTTAGGTTAGAGCAGGAATTTGGAACTTGTTCATGGTGCCGTCGATAGCTCGCATACTCTTCATGAAGGACACCGTGGGATCTTTAACATCTACCCACTAATCCTGGCAGATGGAGCACACAGTTTAACATCCATCCGCGAGACGGCACACACATTGATGAATCACCCTGCCTGTGAAACACCAGGATGACGTTTTATAACAGGGTCAGGATTCAAACCTCTAGGCCATCCTGCCAGCCCTTGTGTACTATTTTGACTGAATTTTTCTATGTAACACTTAAAAAAAAAAAAAAAAGAACAAACAAAAAAACATTGACCAATCACCAAGCAATAACTTTTATTACCTCTGCCACTGAAGATGGGTGGAGGTTTTGTTTTCATTCCTGTCTGTTTGTCTGCGAGCAGGATATCTCAAGAAGTTGTGGATGGATTCGGACAAAATTTGGTGGATGAGTTGGGTGGGTGACGAGAACAAGCCGGTTAGATTTTGGGAACCCAAACGCTCAGACCACCTCGACGCTAATCTATCCTTTGAAACCCTACAACAAAGATATGTTGTGTCTTTTTCCGATTTCCGAATTATAAAGTAGGTAATTTGCGATTAAAGGACAAAATCTTCTTCTTTTTCTTCAGATTAGCCGTGACGTCACACCCGGGAGTCAATTGCCATATCCGTACTGTCTCCGGGTTACATCGCGGTGCGATTCAACACAAACAGTGAATAATTTTCGATTTTCCACAAGTATGCCCAGTAAATGCATCCTTGGTGCTTGGATAGTAATACAAACCAAGATGGTTTCCTGCTGCACCAACGGCTGAAAGACCCTAAGCTTTCCAGAAATTTGACGAGGTTTTTGTCCGAAATACCCGAGTGTGGATCGGGCCTACAAAATGTTCGCTTTTGTGCTGGGAACATTTTACAGAGCACTGTTATGAAGCAACAGATGGCTATATCTTGTGGCTATCCACCACGATTAAGCGGAAGAAACAGCCATTGCTCGAAACTATAACACCATCTCTACCGAGCTACCAGAATATCTAGACACGATTTGAGCGGTGAATCACACCTGTTGCCATTGCCCGGCCGTTACCAAAAGAGCACCTGAAAATAATTATCTATTATCAACGCAAATCTCTACAAATGAAATGAACCACCATCTACTTATAGTGGTCAGAAGGTATGTATGTATGTATGTATCATCTACTCCTCCGAGAGGATTTGACCTGGGACGCTAAAACTTTCAGAGTCCCTCCTCCCCACTCTCCCCCCCACAATCCCCCATCAACCATAACCCCAATAGCCACCACCACCCCACACCCCTTCTCCACCATAGCACCACTCTCCCCCTCCACTGGGGCGGGACATCGACATCTCACGGACATGATGGTGGGACACGGCACGGACACAAATGGTGTCCGGGGAAAGTATGAAACGGGACGATCCCATAACATGCAAGACACCTAGTCAGCCTGCGATGGTGGGACAAAGCATTCGTCGCCAATTTTGTCACGGTGTCCGAGTGTGCCCATTTTGTCCGTGCTGTCGAGCGATAACGGGTATTTCTGCTCGAGTAATATATAATCCGATTTATCAATTAATACAAAATTTCTCCCTTATAAACAGCCGATTGAACGAAAAGCAAAACTTACCGAACTGAAGTTAACATGCGACCAGCGTTTTTTTTTGTTATTTTAAAAATCTTTTAACACCTCCATCTTCACTTCTGCCTTCTTCCTGTAATCGCTCGCATACGGCTCAAAACAATACGGCACCACAATTCCCCCAAAAGCATTTCCACCACTAATTCTGTGTCCAATAGCTTCTTCCAATTCCCAATGATCACTTTCAACATACTGAGAACCTTCAGAATTATTAATGGCGATGGAATCATTATCAGAATCCGAGCTCGACATGCACATTTTCTCCATGTAAATCCGCAGTTCGGATCAAGTTGAGTTCATAGTGTGATGTCACTGGCAAAATCGAAAATGTCCACTCTCGGGCTTCTTTCATCACTTTGTGATTGGAAAAAAAAATTCACAATTTTTTTTCCCCTCAAATTAGAATGTGATAATGATTTTCAATGATTTTCAGAAAAAAAAAACCTTTTTGTGTTTGGGTTCCTGCTTTAAAATGCAGATCCAGTTCGGGTCTATCGATGGCATACAAAATGTCAACTGTTCAGCCTGGTAGAGGTTATGCACTCTATGGAGTGCCTTTCTCGTTAGCCCATCACCCGCGCAGCAGGAGACGGGGTTTTGCAATCATGTGTGCGTGCGTTCGTCCGTCTGTCCCGTAAGTTTTTTTTTTTGTACCATTTGAGCTTTTGTCATCAAATTTTCAACAAAGCTTTATTATGAGAATATGGAGAAGACAAATGAAGAATTTGGTCAAAAGGTCAAAGGTACCCTTTAGCATACGGCAGAAGAAGAGGAAGTCCGAATACAAAGCGGACAGGCTTTGCATTTCAGATGCTTTCTCGTTTTAATTTTGTATTTCCATGTTGAATCATGGAACTTTTTTTTCTCTACCCAATTTGCAATTATGACATCATTATCAGACTATACTTTCACCAATAGGTGGTGATAGTATGCCTTCATTTAGCATTTGTAAGCCTGTTTTGTTACAGTGCAGTCTCCAGGATTTAACATCGAAATGCTTTGTATCAGCAGTTAGTGCCAATGTGGGAAAGAAATGCACATTGTGAAAGGATGCTCTCAACTTGGCAGGAGATGGAGCTGGAAAAGCAAGCAAAGCATCATCTTCGGGAGGAGTTTGATGCTGCCTTGGATGAAAAGATGAAGCACATTGAAACATTGCGTACACAGGTCTGTTTGCTTGGATTTTGTATAGCTTGTATCGTTAAAAATAAATAACTAAAAAGTTTGTAAATGCTGGGTTTTTTTAGTGTTTATTTATTTATTTGCCTGTAAATACTGCTGTCCTTTCTTTTGCATTTACGTTGGAATCATGCCTTGGGAGATGTTGGCATTCGAGGTCTAGCTCTCTGTTTATCTCTGCAGGTGTTGCTTCTGAAGAGTGAGGTGAAGCTTCAACAAGATAGGACAGATCATGAGCCAATAGACAAAGCTTATGAGGCTGCAGATCATGAAGAGAGACATGGACAGAATGAGGAAATTAATAATGATGCAGAGAAACACTTGGAAATGGAAGATGTAGGTAGGTATTGGACGTATGTTCCAATTGATTTAATTTTTTTTTTAAACATAAAGTACTGTTAATCATGAATGAAAATGAAAATTAGCTACTTTGGGTGATTGGTGTGTTTACTGCGATTATAATCTCGCCTCTCCCTCACGCCTTCCTGGATTGGTTCAGATTCCAGCAAAGAGAAGGAGGCTTTACATAAGCAGGTACAGCGGCAAAAGTTGTTGCTTCATCGGTGCCATGAAGAATTCAAGCAGCATAAGGAACGTGAGGTTACACTTGAGGCTGATAAGCAGGCCCTCGTAGAGCAGTTGAAGACCCTTCAGATAGACATGCGGGCTAGTGCGGTAAGTGTCTTATAATGCGGGCTTATTTATTTGTTGTGTGTTGTGTGCTGGCATTCTTTTATCGGTTTGAGAAAATCTTAACCCAGATATGGTGTTTAACACTTACACATGTGCTGAACGTATGAACTCGTGCTTTGTCTCATTGAGGTTTTCTTTCTTTTTGCTGTCTTTCAAGGCTTACTAACTCTGTCTTTGTTCTCCACAGGCTGAACACCAGGCAGAGAAATCACGTCTTGTGAAGCATCTGCGGGAGGCAAAGAACACTATTGATACTTTGGAAGAGGACAAGGTATTCATTCAGAACTGCTGACGTCAGACTCTTCTTTTTTTCTTTCAAAAAAATTAAAAACGTTTTGAAGTTCTGTTTTGAAATATAAATTATTTTATTAATAAAATTGGTTTACATCGATCTTAATTGTCCTGTGGTTTCAGTTTTGTTGAGGAGGAGGCAGTGATTGCTGGGCAAGGATATTTGCCAAGATGCGATCTAAAGGAATGTGGTCTGACTGGTGTGATGTGGCATGCTATGCTGGGACGTGGCAGTTAATAGCATCGCCTGCCGTTCGTTCCTCTCGTACTGCATGTTGAAATGTATAATATGAAAGGAGAAGATCGAAGTGCATTTCAATCCATATTTGGTGCAAAATGTGTTAGATTTGTGCTGGAAAAAGTTTGTTGTTCATTTAGTTATTTATTTGTTGTGCGTTGAACACTAACCTGCAAGAGTCTAAAGTTTAGGACGGGTAAAGAGTGAGAAAACCTGGCTCCAAGGAACTTTTTTCTTCTTTTTTTTTTCGCCGATATCGTTTAGGAGTCTGATCAGAGCAAGATGAGCCATGCTGCTGAACACACAGGACAAATGAAGGAAGAACTGCAACACCGCGTACAGTCTTCGGAACACAAAATTGAGAAGCTTGAACAAGAGCTGCTTCAGTTGAGAGCGGGGAGTGATGAGCTACAGCAATTGAAGGATCGAGCTGTACGAGCAGGTACTCATCTGGCATCGTTGCTGTAGATTGTTTTACCGTCGCATGCTCAGGAAAAAGTGTCTTAACCGTCTCTTTCCCTTGAAGTTATTCTGTCACAGTCTTTGTTGAAAATGTTATTACTTCGCAGCTTCTTTTTAAAATTATTTTTATTTCATTGTGATTTTGGTAACATCCTCCATTCATTCATGCCTCCAGTTGTTTGTCTCATCTTATCCATACCTGTCTCTTTTTCCATGCCTTTACGGGAGTGACTGTTATGGTCTCCTTTCTCAGCCCTATTTGAACAGCTGTGGGGTAAGAATGCTGTCTTCCTTATCCCTAGCAAAATTATTTATCTTTCTGTTTCTCCTCATCCTTCATTTCCTTCTTTCAATGCAATTCGCCCCTCTCTCTTTCTCTTCCATAAGTGTGCCATTTCACAGTTTTATTGCCAAATGGTCTATTTTTTCTTGATTGTGTTCTAAACTTTTTATGAATAATTGCTCTCGCTTTTATTAGTCCCCTACCGGTTTCACCAGATAGGACAATAGGTTTGCTGTCCATCTGTCTGTCCGTCCATCCGCCCATCCGTCCCACCTGTGGTTTTTCAGACTTCCCCCCCCCCATGTTCTTCAACATATTTCATTGAAACTTGGTACATGGCTTTATTGTGATAAGTTACAGAACTAGATCGAGTTTCAGGCTGTTTTGTCAATTTTTTTTTTACAGAGTTATGCCCTTTTTCGACGTAGAAAATATCATATTATACATGGGTCATTGTTCAACTGCCCTGACTCCACCCCACTGCTTTACACCCATTGGCTGGACATCTGGCCTGACTCCATCCCCATAAAATCGTGCGCCGCCATTGCATGAAGCAGCACAGATCGGCAAGCCCCAGACCTTGGGCCTGGGTGTTGATCCATGGCCCAGTGCAATTGGAATGATCCCAGGTGTATTATATACCACAATGTATTATATATATGTACATAAGCCGTGCACATGTTTTTGCTTCATGCATGTACATCGGGTTATTTATAATATGAAATCGGCAAAGCCGAGAAACGAACAAAACACAGTAGATTACCAAGGTTCTTCTTCTTTATTGTTGTTCCGGTATTGGCTCGAACATGCTTCAAAGCAAACTAATTTTTATCTCCAGTTTGTTATCCCGGTTGTCTTTATTGGTTTATACTCTATAAAGGATATCAGTAAGTGAAAATTGCTTTTCCTTTTATTTTGCCGAATAGACCCAAACACTGTGGTTTATAGGGTTTCTTCTTCATTGGGACCAGTAGGGAACATTGTATTGCAAAGCGATTCTCACTCTTGTTTCCTACTTGGCATTCTTTCAAAATTTTAGAGAACTTTATCGTATGTTGAAGAAGATTGCAGAAGTGAAGAGGAGAAAGAGGAAACTGGAGTGAATGAGATTATTCTTATTATTTTGTGTGCAGCCTTTGGCTGCTGGTTGCATCATTTTGTGGAAGCATGGCTCTGCCACTGATGCAGTGCCCCTGTTACCAGTAAGCTGAGTCAACCTACCTAGTGTTATTTATCGGAACAACAGGGGCTCAAACTCAACCCGGAGATCTTAAGCCAGCCACCTTCATTGTTAAGCCAACACTAGGCGTAGTGAAGGGGATTATTATTATTATTTTTTTTGTATACATCGTTGAGGCTCATGAAAGATCTAGTACTAGTACATTGAATGGATCAGGATGCAACAGGCCAAAAGGAACAGGTGAGAGAGGGGGGAAACACCAACTGCAGAGTTGAAGGTCGAGAAAGAGGGAGGCAGAAGAGGATGCATGGGGTGGATAAGATGGATACAGAAGGAAACTCTCAGGAGGGAAAACTGGAGATTTGGAAGGAGGAGGAGTTGGGGTTGATGAAAAACACTTTGAGATTTGCAGTAAATGAAATTTCTAAACTTATATTTCTTTCTCTCTCCTTCTCTCTGTCAATCTTACTCTTTCTCTCTCTTCTTTCTCTCGCTCTCTTTTCTCTCCTCTTTTCTCTCGCTCGTTCCCTCGCTCTTTCCCTTCGCTCTTTCTCTCGCTCTTCTCTCGCCTCTTTCTTCTCGTCTCTTTCTCTCTCGCTCTTTCTCTCGCTCTTTCTCTCGCTCTTTCTCTCGCTTCTTCTCTTTTCTCTCGCTGTTTCTTTCTCTCGCTCTCTCTCTCTCGCTCTTTCTCTCTCTTGCTCTTTTCTCTCCGCTCTTTCTTTCTCTCGCTCTTTCTCTTCTCTCGCTCTTTCTCTCTCTCGCTCTTCTCTCTTTCTCTCTTTCTTCTCTTTCTCTCTTTCTCTCTTCTCTCTGTCTCTCTTTCTCTCTCTTTTCTCCTCTCTCTTTCTCTCTTTCTCTCTTCTCTCTGTCCTCCTGTTCTCTTTCTTTCTCTCTTTCTCTGTCTCTGTTTCTCTTTCTCTCTGTCTCTCTTCTCTTTCTCTCTGTCTCTCTTTCTCTCTTTCTCTCTTTCTCTCTGTCTCTCTTTCTCTGTCTCTTTTCTCTCGTCTTTCTTTTCTCTCTGTCTCTCTGTCTCTCTCTGTCTCTCTTTTCTCTTTTCTCTCTGTCTCCGTTTCTCTTTCTCTCTGTCTCTCTTTCGCTCTGTCGCTCTTTTCTCTCGCTCTTTCTCTCGCTCTTTCTCTCGCTCTTTCTCTCGCTCTTTCTCTCGTCTTCTCTCGCTCTTCCTCTCGCTCTCTCTCGCTCTTTCTCTCGCTCTTTCTCTCGCCTCTTTCTCTCGCTCTCCTTTCTCTCGCTCTTTCTCTCGCTCTTTCTCTCGCTCTTTCTCTCGCTCTTTCTCTCGCTTCTTCTCTCGCTCTTCTCTCGCTCTTCTCTCGCTCTTTCTCTCGCTCTTTCTCTCCTCTTTCTCTCGCTCTTTCTCTCGCTCTTTCTCTCGCTTCTTTCTCTCCTCTTTTCTTTCTCTCTTTTTCTTTTCTCTCTTTCTCTCTTTCTCTCTCTTTCTCGCTCTCTTTTTCTCTCGCTCTCTCTCCTTTTTCTTCTCTTCTCTCTCTTCTTTCTCCTTCTCCTTCTCTCTTTTTTCCTTCTTCTTTTTCTCTTTCTCTCTCGTTCTCTCTCTTTCCTCTCTCCTCTCTCTCTTTCTCTTTCTCTCTATCTTTCTCTCGTTCTCTCTCTTTCTCTTTCTCTCTATCTTTCTCTCTCTTTCTCTCTCTTTCCCCCCAAAATATGTATTTGCTTTCTTCTCCGAAACTGCACACACAATTTCGATAAGCTTGACCACGACCTTTAATCACCCGTGATGCACCAAAGATTGTTCAGACCATTAAAAAAGTCGGGTCTAAGAGGGTCTACGGGACAGAAGGTAAGAACAGGAAGGTACAACAGGACAATGACCCAAACAGCAGGTTTCCGGGGGGGGGGGGGTTGCTCCCCAAAAGAGGCATTTGCTTTCTTCAGAAGCTACACACACAATTCCAATGAAACTTGACCACCACCTTATCCAGCACTACCAGATGAGGGCCCAGGGTTTATTGCCCCTATGTTTCAGCATTGTAATTGACCTTAATTTTTTTAGTACACTTGCACAAACTGAAATAAGGATGTAAATGCTATATACGAATATTTCCAAATATATAGGCAGGATCCTTTATGGTATCTTAACCCTTGTAAAATGTTGTGTTTAAAGACCATCCTTTTTAAAGCAATGTACAATTCGTAACATGAAGGCATTGGCTGTAGATCGCGGTTTAATTCCATTGTTCACCCAATCCCTGCACAGGTGAGGTATCTTGTTACAATGGCGAACATCTGCCATGTTAATTGTGGGTCAGGTTGTTTTAATGTTTGTTTTCAAGTTCTGGTTCGTATTCTGTCATGTGATCATGACCACACTTGAGGGAACTTTTATTTTTATATGTCTCCAATGAGGATAACATTTCAACGAAAGCAAAGTCGATGGCATGTCATCGCAAATCCCCATGCTTCCCACCTAAAGCAAAGTTGAAAGATTGCAAAAAATTCCACCAGGAATAAACCCAATATCAAATTTTGAGTTTACATTTTTTTCCCCCTGTTTTGACCCATGTGGCCTTGGTCCTCACCCCTGGGGCATGTCCAAGCCAATTAAAATATCTCCCCATTAAAAAAAAAAAAACCTTGGGGATAATAATGGAACCTGAGTAAGTTTATGTGGGAGGTTGTGGGGGTGTGGTTGGGGTCTATTTAAAGGAATTAAAGCACAGACCCTTGTTTGTCTTTGTGTGCTTTAAGAATTTTTTTTTAAAATCTGTGATAAGTACACATGGTTCAACTGAAGTTGTCTGATGTTGTCTGGCTGGGTGGATGAGTTATTTCACTTTAGTGTAGTCAGGTTAAGGATATCTTGTCATGTTAGCCCCATGTGTGGAACCAGCCGGAAAGCGGGTCAGGTGTCCAGGCCTGTTTAGGGCATGCCTTCTGGTCTCGGGCCGGTGGAACAGCATGAGTTCTGGCCACTGACGGGAGGAGATAGCTCTGCTTCCAAGGTTGTTGATCAGGGCTGTGCCATTGCAGGCACTGACCATCATTGACTGACTGCCGTCATGAGATTCCTGGAAACGTACCAAGGGCAGGAACTGGTGACGTACAGAGGATGCGATATAACAGTTTGTGCAAAAGATCTTCGACTGCAGTGAAGATTTACATTCCAACAGGACAATGACCCCCAAGCATACAGCCAAAGCAACACTGGA
>CM068959.1:106940543-106954804 GCA_035128595.1 Eptatretus atami
TGTGGTGAGGATGTTGAGGTCGTGGAAAGATTCACTTACCTTTGCAGTGATATTCATGTCTCTGCTGGCTAAGTCAGAGGTCAACAGACGTCTGGGACGGGCCTGGGGAGTCATGGATTCACTGGATCATGGGTTGTGGCGCTGCTGGTACCTGTGTGGAAGGACGAAAGTCCGAGTCCTCAGGTCCTTGGTGCTTCCAGTCTTGCTCTATGGATGTGAGACTTGGACTCTGACCAGGGATCTGAGACGGAGACTTAATTCCTTTGGTACCAGGTCTCTTCGGAGAATCCTTGGCTATCACTGGTCGGACTTTGTGTCCAACAAGCTGTTGCTGAGAGAGACTCAAATGAGATCTGTTACCTGCATAGTCCGTGAGTGTCAGCTGCGGCTGTATGGACATGTGGCTCGTTTTCCTGACGCCGATCCTGCTCACCAGATTCTCTCAGCGAGGGAGTCTCGTGAGTGGAGGAGGCCAACGGGCCGACCACGTGCCTCATGGTTGCAGCAGGTTGATCGGCATCTCAAGGAGATGGGGATGGGCCAGGCATCTGCCTGGGGGATGACCAGACGGAGGCTCCTGGAGTACCGGTGGAAAGTGGACGCAGCGATGCGCTCCTCTGGCGCATGCTCCCATGCCTGACCTGACCTAAAGCTGATAGACATACCAAAGATGATTCGAAGCTGGAATTGCTGCCAAAGGTGCTTCTACAAAGTATCGACTCGGGGGGCTGAATACTTGTGTAGGTTAGATATTTCTTTTTTCATTTTCAATTAATTTGTAAAAATTTATAAAAACATTTTTTCACTTTGACATTGTAGGATATTTTGTGTAGACTGGTGACAAAAATGTAAGTTTAATCCATTTTACATTCAGGCTGTAACACCACAAAATCTGAAAACGTTGAGGGTGTGAATACTTTCTGAAGGTACTGCAGTTACCTCCACCACCGAAGGTAAGTGGAGGTTACGTTTTCACCTCTGTCTGTCTGTCTGTTTATGAACAGGATATCTCAAAACGTTATTGACTGATTCGGACAAAACTTGGTGGACAGATTGTGTGTGCGACAAGGACGAATCGATTCGATTTTGGTAAAGATCCGAATCCAGATCGGGCCTATTGGTTGGTGGGATACAAAATAAAATGTAAACTGTTCATCCTGGTGGCGGTATGTGCTCCACCGAGTGCTGTTCTAGTTTTGACTTCAGAGCAACAGGCTGAGACGGTTGATTGATTGAAGCACATGTTCCAATTATCAGACCGGCATCTTATCATTTGCAGAGCAGCAGAAGATGATGCTGGTGCTGTCTGGCTATCATTGGGATGGGCTACTCGCATGACAATATGGAGTCCTCTGCAAAAAGGAAGAGCAGGTTTCCAGAGGATCAGAGAGGTCATGCTGGGCCAAAGTCACTGCATTGGGGCACTGACACCTCTACTGGTAGAAGAAAGGAGAGAGTTCCATTAATAGCAATGACTTGACTGCATGAGAGGAGAAAGACAGAAGTATAGTAATGAAGTCGGTACTGTATGCCACGGGCAGAGAGCTTGGCAAACAAGGTAGCCAGAGAGCAAGGTTGTGTCAAATTCACCAGATACGTCCAGGGAGATGGTCCTGACAGCCCTTGTTTGCGTTAATGTAATAAAGTGTCCATGTCCTTGAACTACCCTTGTATTTTTTTATAAATTATCACATCTTGTCACTTTCAGTGTTTCTGCACATGTTCAGGTATCTCACACATACATACCGTGGATGTCTGATTTTTATTTGTTCCAATATTTTGGGTTTTCAATTTTACAGATTCAAATGTCCCCAGAATACTGTTCATTAACCTTCATCATTTCAGACTTTGGCAAGATGTTTTGAAGTATATTGTTGTATGCATGGGGTGTGCCAACTTATTGCTCACCTCACCCCATCCATACACACGCCGTGTGGCCCTGGAATAGCTGAACGGCGAGTGGCCAAATAGAATGCATGCACAGCAGGAATCGATAAATTACTGAACACTAGAATGGTGCATTGGAACCAAAATTGCGATGGAGCCCAAACAAGATAACACAGAACATATAATGAACTCATCATTCGACAATAGCCACAAGTTTGAAACGACAATGGGATCGGTTGGCATGATGGGGTATGCAAAAACAACCCCCCCCCCCACAAAAAAACGTGCAAACTGAGGTAGAGAAATTAAAGGTGGGAAAAGGGGGTGGGGTGGGGTCTGTCCTCGTGGCACTGCACAGGGTTGGGCATTTCTAGCCCCATACTGGATGATGATTGCAGCCTCCATTCTTCCGTATTCCTGTGTTGTCCAGCCCGTGATCTCTACTTCCAACTCTGCTCGATACCTCCCACCCCCTGCCCAATCTCACTGCAATTCCAAACAAGCTCACTACTAAATTAACTCCAACTTCCAGCGTGGCTTACCTTTTTACGTCTCCCATGCATATCATGTGCCCCTTACAAGTCGACCCCGTTGAATTAGGGTCATTGGAATGACAATATATGATAGTGGGTTATGAATTGGGAAGTAGGTGTGGGTATAATCATAAAAAGGAAAAAGGGGGTTAATTGGGTGCACACAGGCTTACAGGACTCCATTTGGTGTTGCTATTTGATTGGCATGACCTCGTGTGCATAGCCACAAAGCCTCTCCTTGCCTCGGTAAGGTGAACAGAGCGCTGCTCCTTGGCGTTTTCCCGCAACGCTTTTACATCACCAGAGGTTCCTACCCTTTCCCTTGGACAAAACTATATTTCATCCAACTGGAGGCCAGCTCGATTGCACTTTTTATCTTTGCTGCACTATTTAATTGACGGGGCTTAATGTGTGGGAATTGTAGAAATCCAGCTATCGAGTATAGATTCAGCATTGTTAGGAATCGAGTATCTGCAAGGCACCAGCAGAATAATCTGATGTCAGGCATTGGTGACTTTGGATACTCGAGTCTATGTGCAATTTACATTCGACCACTGCCAATGTTGCCACTTTCAGATGTCTTGCCATCTGGAGGAAATGACAAGACTGCAATGTGCATCAGTGTGACCTGCTGAAAGAGTTGGGCTTGTGTAACAGATTTTAGACATTTTCAGGGTGTAGTTGTTAAATTCACCAACGACAGCACCCCTCCCAACATCAAACAGTCCAACACTGCTGACATGTTAGCAAAACCTATGTGCTAGGTGTAGATGCAAAATCGTGCTGACTGGCTCGTGCTGATCGACCTGCAAAGGGTATATTAAAAGGCTGCCAGGAAAGCTACCTCCTCTTGCCCAGAATATTACTTGTTCCCTATCATTTTTACATCCTTACAGTTCTGTACGTGCTACATCTTATAATTGTTACTCTCCATAGCTGAAGCTGGCTCTTCACATATGACATGTGAATGAATACCTGGGTAAGAAAATTTGTTTATACTGTAGGAACTGCTGAGTGCAGCATTTACACTTTGAGGTTGCAAGCGGTGTAACCTGGTATCAAGAAGGCAGTCCCAGAAGACCAGTCCACCTGTTATCCACACTCGCAGAACCATAACTCTGGAAAGTGCTTCACCAATCGACTAACAAACAATCTGGTTCCTATTTACTGTTCGGTAAACAAAGGCATTTGGAGTAAGAAAACCTATTTGGGATTTTGACCCATCTGTCAATCAAACCCAGGTCCTCTCATTTGTGAGGCGAGTATGCTTTTAAATATTCCACGAAACCGTATCCAATGCAATTCCTGCATACATGCTATAGAAAGAAATACTTTTTACATGCTATAAATATTTTAAATCAGAAAAGGAATTTAACAACATCTTGCTGGGGGTAGTGGACTCACACACTCACTCGCTGACTCACACACCACTTACAGTAACCTCTCCTGTCTCTTCGGGAACGGATGAGGCTCATACTATTCCAGCAAAATGCAACAACAATCCGTGAATATACACATATATGAAAACTTGATATCAAGCGATGAAAGTGGAGTATTGTATTGAATTTTATTGGAAAATTAAAAATATTTCTTTAAAACAAAATGGATAACATCAGGCTGTTTCTCATAAAAACTAAAGTATTATGAGCTTCTGGTCCTATAATCTAATTTCACATTGTTTATATGACTGTTCTTGGTTTTTGTACATCCACTATTGTCTGTTAAATTGGGCTTTTGTGTATATTTATTTTCGCATGAGGAACTGATGCAACTTGTGCTTGATGTCATGTTGGATAAAAATCAAACCAATCAATAATTAATATTTAATAATTTATTTTTGTATGCTCAGGGTTTCAAGAGCTGGAAGAAGCAATGCTAAAAGCTGAGCAGGCGGAGGAAGAGATGAAGAAAAAATTAGAAGCGACACGTGTCGAGATGGAGGAAGAAATGGCAAGAAGGGTTGAAGAGATGCGTGCAAATATGAATGATAAAATGAGAAATAAGGTTGAAGAGGTACAGAGAGTAAAAGAAAAGGAGATGGAGATGATGTCTGAGCAAACGCAGAGAGAGATTAATGAGAATGTGTGCAAGCAGATGGAGGAAATGAAGATGAGGATGGAGGAAGACTTTCACAAGAAGATGGAGGAACTAAGCAAACAGTTGCTATCAAGCAAAGAGGAAGTGTATAGTCTGAACCTTCAACGTAAAGAGCTGGAGAATGTGGACTCTGAACTATCAGAAGCAATTACCGCTAAAGAAGCGATGGAAAACCATCTCAAGAATCTGGAAAATGCGAGCAAAGAGCAGCAAACTCAACTCGAGGAGCAGCTTAATGTCCAAAAGAAAGAGCTTGAAACAAAATCTTTGGACTTCAAGAACTTGAATGATATGTACCTTGAGATGCAGGTCAAGTTAACTGAAAGCAATTCATCTCTGGCTATGAAAGAAATAATGATTGCTGACCTCCAGGTTAAAGAAACTGAGCTAAAGACAAATCTTGATGTATCTATTCAAAAAGCTGAGTCCCTTGAAGAAGAATTTCAAAAGCTGAAGAAATTCCAGGAGAGAAATCAAAAAATGCCTGAGGCCTTTGAAGATCAATTGGATAAACTTGATTCACCTTTGCTTTATGTGCAAAAAGAAAAGGATAATGTGGTCAAAAGTGTTCGAGATGAACAGACTACTTTATCAACAGTACATTTAAACCTGGAGGATGAAATTGAAGTAATAAAATCTGAGAAAGCCCGGTTTGAAACACTTGTTCAAGATTACCAACAACAGATAAAGCAATTGAATGAGGACCATGAACAAGAGATGATGAAAGTGGGGAATAACATCAGACAAGAATGTGACAGGAGAATTGAAGAGCTTGTGTCTTCACATGCACAAGAACAGGAAGGTCTGCAACACACTATTACAGAGCTTCAATTAGAAAATAAAGGTTTTCAGGTATCTGCGGATGTAATTTCATCTGCTCATGATGTGTATCTGCAAGATAACCAGACCAGAATATCCCAGCTTGAAAGTGATCTACAACAGATGCAAGAAAGGCTGTTATCTGCACAAAATGATGGACAGAGCTCCAAGATAAAGTTTGAAACGGAGGTGGAGCACCTACATTTCAATTTGAATGCAAAAGAAACCGAATTGTGTTTGTTGCTTCAGCAACACCAGAACCAGGTAACTGAAGTGGAAAACAAGTTGTCCGCAGCACAGGTCGAGCACAAAATTCAACTTGAGAAGTATGATGTTAATGAAAAGAACCTTAATCAAAAGATCGAGGACATAAATGAACACTTTAAAAATATACTTTCTGAAAAAGAGAGTGAATTTAATAAAGAGCTTAGGCAAAAGCAAAATGACCTGGAAAAGAAAGAGACAGAGTTTGCTGAGAAGATTGCAGACATGTTGAAATGTGATTCAAAGCGTTTGAATGAAGAAGTTGAGAAGATGAAAGCAGACCACGAGAAACAACTGGCTCATTTGAAAGAGCAACATGTGCAAGAACAGCAAACATCTGACGATGGAGCCAGGCAACAACTGGAAGAACAATGTGAAAAACATGAGCATCAGATTTCAAATCACAAACAGATAGTGGAAGAGCTTGAAATAATGTTGAAACATTACAAGATGGAGAAAGAACAAAAAGAAAAGGAAATAGAAACTTCTGGAGAGAGGTTTCGGGAAAATGAAAATCTTGTTCAAGATCTCCAGCAAAAGCTTGCAGTGCTCACAAATGAGCTTCAGGAACTTGAAAAACAATGTGAAATGCAAAATAAGGGAAAGGAAGAGTTTCAAAAGAAAAGTAAAGAGTTAAATCAGCAGCTACAAGATCAAGACTCAAAACTCAAAAGCAGACTGGAAAAGCATGATTTGCAGTTCAAGTTATCCTGTTCTTTATTGGAAACGAATACGAGTAGCCTTTTAGAACACCTTGGGAAAACGCTTGAAGATCGGATTATAACTCTGAATGAGAGAATGGAAGGTTGCAAGAACATGGTGGAGAAATTCCAGGTAATTCTGTTATCAAAAGAGAACATGGTGAATGCACTTAATGCCCAAATTGTTTCCCAGAATGAGCAAATGGATAAACAGAAGCAAGAATTAGCAGAAATTTGCCAGTCTCTACAGAATAATGAACAAGCTGTGCAGGAGTTCAAGACGGTAGAAGTACATTGCAGTAATGTTGAGAGTGAGTTAGAACTTTTGAAAAAGCATCTCTCTGACAAGGAAAATGAAGTAACGCATTTGCAAGAAGATATGAATAAACAGATGACTTCATCTTCTGAGCTTTGTAAGCAATTACAAGATAAGGATATGAACATAGTTGGCCTACAGAAGGAGATTTATGAACTGCAGGAGAAATTGACTAAGGACCATGAGATGTTGTTGTCCAACATGGAGGATCTGCATAGGAAGGAGCAGGAGATGCAAGACTGTGTTTTGCAGCTTAAAGCTGAGATATCTATTCTTGAAGATCAGAAACTGCAAGCTGTTGAACAAGTAGAAAGGTACAAAGAGAACATGGAAACACAAAAGCTTGTTACTGTACAACCAGAAACGTATCTTGAAGAAAAAGAGACTTGTGTTGCAACCTCAGAGCAACAAGAACCAAATTACTTGAAAGTGCTTCAGAGCTATTCTGTTGAGATGCATGGATTATCATTAGAAGCTCATGCGCAAATGCTAACAGGGCAAGAGTATATGGAAAAGGCAGTGGAGAAGTTGAAGACTGAGTATGAGCAACAGTTGGCAGATGTGAGGGCCGAGTTGGTAAAGAGAAATAACAGAGTGGTGGAACTGGAGAAGATGATAAAAGGAATGGAAATTGAAAAGGGCCTGGAAAGTAGCCAGCAACCACTGACAAAAACCATGGCAGAGAATGACATTGCATGCGAAGCAAACCTGAAGATGGAAGTGATTGAGGAAAAGGTTATTGGAACACAGTCTAAAAATACAAACTCTCAGAACCATGTGGAGCTGAAGAGGAAAGTTGTTCAGCTGAAAAGCGAGTTAGATGAGAAAGATAAAAGGATGGCAGAACTTCAGGGAGTATTGGCACAAATGCAAAGTGGGGATCTAGCACCAATACGAGAGAAAGAGTGTGTAGGTGAGGAAAATCTTGAAAGTTTGAGGTCCAGGATTAGGCAGCGTGAACAAAATAATACAGAACTGGAGGATGTCCAGACTTCGATGGCAAGAGAGTTGGACGTCGCTCGAGCTGAGACAGAAATGATATCTATGATAGCGGAAGAACCAAAGGCCAAGTTAGTAGACGTTTCAACAATGATTGACTATGATATTCACAGTAAAGATGTTGAGAAAAACAACACATGCAAGAATGATGAAGAGAAGATGCAAAAAGAAGGGGAAGTAAAACCAAATGAAAGTGCAGGTACAGAAAATATAGATGAGATTGTGAAGCTAAGGTTGGAAGTAGGGCGGTTGCAGAGATTGCTGGAGGAACTGCGGGAGGGTCGGAAGCAAGAGTTGGAGTCAACGAGGATAGAAGCACAAGATACATCAAAGCAACGTTTCTTGTAAGTGATCTTTTATTTACAAGTCATATCTTGCACGCAACATTTTTTGAAAAGGGTCTCACTATCACCACAACACCTCAATATCCTGAGAAATAAAAATTCACAAAACTTTATACTGTCAGCACTGAGTATAGGTTGTCAATAGTTCTGTCATTCAAAGATCTGAAAATAGAGTGAAACAAAATCTAAAGAAAATGGCAAATAATATGAGCCTCTGAGAGCACAGAGTGGATGTTCTGCACTTAAGAATCAAATGGGTATTTGACAGACAAGAATCTATCCATTAAAGTAGCGTGATTACCCCGTCCCTCTGTCTGTCATGCTGTGTCATTCCGGCTATGTCTAGCGTTGGGCTAGGCCTCTATGGACTTGCACGTCACCCCGGCCGGCGTCCAGGACTCAACCCATCCCATTCCTTTGCTGACGGAAGTTGAACACCATAACCCATATATCTGACGTCTGTAGACGACAGGCTGAATTCCAGACGCTAGGCATTGGGATGGCGGTGTACTAAGATGGCGTTAAATTTGGGGCGTCATTACGGCGTTGTCTCACTCTCGGCTAGGCCCTTACACCGGTGCATTATTCATGACTCAATGAGAATTGCATTTTGCAACTTGGAAAAAAAAAAAGACAAAGTAACATCTGATGCATGGGAACATAAAACGAGTTCATAATATTGTTTTTTTGCGAATAAGTGTGCGTATTGCTGTAATTAACGCTGGCTTGTGAACAGTAAACTAGTAATAGGCATCCACCACCTTCCTTGACCATGTTGTGAAATGCTTGCCGAGGCCCTCTTCACTTTTTTTCGGCCTCTGCTGATGAAGTCGCTGGAGGTATGATGTTTTCGGGTTGTCCGTCCCTCTGTCCTAATTTTATCTCTTCTCTCTCTCTCTCTCTCTCTCTCTCTCTCTCTCTCTCTCTCTCTCACCGCTTATCCGATTGACACAAAATTTCACCATAGGTGCTAACTACTCATGTAGAATGTTTTAATGATAAGTATGATGTCATAGGTCACTTGGTATGGTAGTTGGAAAAAAGGAAAACCTTTTGACCTCGGTATCTCGAAACTGCTTCATGGAAAAAAAAAAAAATCAAACGTAGCATGTGTCAAGTACTCCCCATGGGAATTAAGTGTGATTTTTTTTTGGATGATGTCATAGTTGGCTTTGTTGTGACATCATAATTGGACACGTCAAACACTTTATCCAATCAGCATGAAAATTTTTGAGGGTCATCGAGGGCTAAATTGTATGGACGAAAAAAAACTTGATGACTTCATCGGTCATGTGGTTCGGCAGCTGTATTTTTTTTTTCAACATAAAAACCTTCAAAAATCTTCTCCGAAACAGCTGAAGAGATTGAGATGAAACTTTACAGCTATGATCACCAATCCATGAGGACCAAAAAAGTTCTCCACCTATGATGTCATAGGTCACATGGTTTGGCAGCTGCGATTTTGGCAGTGCCTTCTCGTCTCCTCTACTGCCCCCCTCAATAATTGATCAGCTCCAATCCTGCATGCTAATTTGTGGAACTTTTCATCAATCGTGTGTGGTGTCAGGGTGCAAGTGCAATTGTTTTGGTTTTAGGATGGAAATATGGAGCACAATATATGGACAAAATTACCTTTTCCTGCATCATAATTTACTTGTATGTACATATCATATGAGAATATTTAAATCCTCCAAGAAACTGTAGGATATTTATCACAAAATTAATATCTTTGGGCTGATGATTGGCTAAATTTAACAGATAGCACTTTCCTGTTTTTTGAAACCTAATTGTGTTATGCATTGTATCAAGCATGGAAAGATAAACCTTAGCTAATCTGATATTTTCTACGTGTTTATTCTTTTGATTAAAAAAAAGTCTGATGTTTTGAGATTATGTCAAGAGATCCTTTTATTTCAATCAGGCAGCAGACATTGCCTCAGGCAAGAAGGGAACACTCAAGCTCGAGCCTTGGATTCGACAGAACAAGCAACAAAATCGTAGCGGTGGAGGAAGAAGCCCCATTCGGTAAATGCTTTGGATTGAAGAGCGAGTCATTGGTGAAATTACTGGTTGTTTCTGTGATTTATGAACAATGCTTGCATTCTTTTTGCTAGAATATAGAAATCTTTGAATTTATCCAATTTTTTTTTTTTACAAGGTCGAGGCTCATCGAAGAGCAATGTGCGGGAGGGTATGAACTGATGATGGAGCAACAGGGTAACAGTTGAGACTTCTGGTTCTGGGTCTAAGCGTGTTGGATATTGGTTCAGGTTTTACAGACAAGATCCGTCGTGCCTTTCTGTTCTAGATTCATCCACACGTTGGTTGTGTTTTCGTCCAATTTTCCGTGTTTTATCGTACCTCGTTGTGGTGTATTGTGGAATTTGTGTCCATGTCTCTGGCTTACTCCCCAAGGCCTGAGCTAGTCAGCATGCCAATTCTGTCTCTGCTCTGATGCTCCGTATCCTATTCCACTTTCTTCATCCTGAGTGTTCTTCTTTCACACTCTACAACTTTATTTTATTTTCCCCTCTTCACTTGAAAAAAAAATGGTGACGACTCCATTTACATATCTCAGCCAACGTGGACGAACTTTCAACCATCCATCTTAACTGTTTCTCCAAAGGACTTCTTTGACTGCATTGGCCTGACTCAATCTGTGACCTTTCTGATGTGGATTTCTGCTAATGGCAAATCCTTTTAGTGATTAATTTTCCTGCTTATGTCTCCTGTTCTTCCTCTGCTCTGGTTGGTTTATGTGATCATGTGCTTGTGAGTGTCAACATGCTTCTGGCTAGTTTCCGACAGTCGCCTCGGTGTCGACGAGTCTGGCAGTTCACTCAGAAGACTGGCAGGGACTGCAAGCCGCCATGTCTTTTCAGGAATGGTCTCCTATATCTACTGCCCCTGATATTAATTCGGCCATGGAATTCTTCCACAGAAACCTGCTGTGTCTTATGCACAGATTACTTCTATCTTCAGTTATCCTACCCATCCTCCCATCCATGGTACACTGAATCCTGCGGTGAGGCAGTTGCCTTGATACAATTTGCCTTCTCTTCCTGGAAGGCAAATCTGACTGACGGCAACCTCAGATCACTCCACAAAGCCTGCGCGTAAATGTGCGTCCACTCAGGAGAGCCAGAAAACAACATTTGTCCAATATCAAGATTGAATTTTCAAACTTGTCTCCTCCTCTAAAACCTGGTAGCACCCCGTCTGGTGTATGCTCCCCCTCCGTCCCTTCCCTCTCTTCAAATGGCACCGCAGTCAACTCTGCTTGTGAGCTGGCTGAATGCCTCAATTCTGTGTTTGCTTCCAAACCTTGTGTCCACAACCCCTTGCTCTCTGCCCCACCAGACTCAGTTGCACCCCAGACTGTCAATTTCACCTGAGAAGGTGAAGTTTCTTCCAAACCCTCGATTATTTATCTGCAACTGGGCCAGACAGCATTAGCTCATGTGTCCTTAAAAACCTGCTCTGCTGCTCTTGCAAATCCTCTTTATGCTTTGTTCACCCTATAATTTGCCCTTCCTCATCTTCCATCTGCTTGGAAGTCAGCCAACATCACTGCATTCCATAAACATAGTGCAAAACCTGATTCCTTCAACTACAAACCAATCATCAGCAAGGTCACGGATTCCATCATCGCAGTCTACATAAAATCCTTCCTTTTCTCCAACGGCCTGATCTCAGACCATCAGGTCAGATTCGGACCTGGTCACCTACTCTGGACATGCTGCATCTGCTCTCCCAACAATGAACGGAGGCCCTCAATCAGACATGACATCAGGGCTGTCTTTCTAGACATATCTTGGGGATTCAGTGCAGTCTGGCATCCTGCCTTACTCTCCAAACTCTGCTTATGGAATCCAAGGCCACCCCCATACATGACTTCCTGACTTCCTCCATTCTCGTAGCAAACATGTGGCTCTCAACGGGATCCTCTCATCTCGTTTCCTTGTCAAGGCTGGAGTGAACCCAAGGCAGTGTCTTGGACCCAGTCCCATTCTTAATTTTCATCAACAATCTTTATGACTTGGTAAATCCTCTTTATCTCTTTGCTGATGACTCCACCCTCTGCCACAACATCCCACATCCTTCAGATAGGCAGATAGCAGCCTCTTTCCTTTCTGCAGACCTTGATAGAATCACATGCTGATCAAACACCTGGAATATATCTTTCAATCCTGACAAATCTCACACTCACTCTGTCCCTCCGAAAAGACTGTCTGATGAACACACCCATCGACTTCCTTAATAACCCTCTTGAAAAAGTTCAGTCACTCATACTTTTGGACCTTACCATCAGCCTTGATCTTTCTTGGGCAAACCACATATCTAAGTTGGCCTCGAAAACAAATCGCCTCCTGGACATCCTTCATCGTGCAAAGTCTTTCCTTGATACATCTGAATTTTTATGCAACTACAAGGCCTTCATCTGAAGCTTGATGGAGCACTGCTCTCCCCTTTGGACTGGCACCCCTGCCTTACAGATTGCTGAGCTTGACGCCATGGAAACCAACGCCTTTAAAATCATTGGAAATTTCTCACGATAAAGCTGAGTCTGGGCCTATCACTTTCACATTGCAGATGGGTCATTGGTCTCTTTATCTTCTATCACCTCCTCTCTGGTCTTGCACTCTCTGCCCTTTTCATGCTCTGTTCCCCTGAGGGAATGGTGGGATAGAACCATTCCCAAAATGGGAGAAAAGAGGATCGAAAGAGTTGAGATGTGCAGTCAGTCTGGATTTGGGAAGTTTAGCCAGGAGGGAGTTATTGGAAAAATGTGCGCATCCTGGAGTTAAAAACAGAAGCCATTTACCTGCCTGTGGATGGAGAGAAACAGACCTTGCTTCGGCCTTATCTTCTTCTGTTTTTTGTTGTTTTTCCTAAATTATATCTGCAGCATTGAAGACCATACGTAGAAGTACCGTTTTGTTTGTCATGGGAAGTGTTTTCTTTTGGTTTTTTTTGACTATATACAGTATATATATATATATATATATATATAACTTGTGTGTATATATATATACAGTCAACCCCCGGTATATCGCGGTTCACCTATCGCTCCCCCGGTTCATCGCGGGTTTTCCCTTGGAACGTAACTAATTTTTTCTGCGGATTCCCCCGGTACATCGCGGTAATAATATATAAAATATAAATTATAACGCGTGGTGCTCGACCAGTCACACAACGCACGAGACAAAGTTTCGCTTGTGAACTTCGAATATTTTCTACGTTTTTTCTCCTCAAGCCCTATGATGCCGCCCAAACGCCCTGCACCTTCTAAGGCTTCTGGCAAGGAACCGAAGCACCAGAGGAAGTCCTGAGACGCTCCAGGAGAAGGTTAAGGTGCTCGATATATGCTTCGGGAAGGAAAAGGTTTGCCGCTGTTGGACGAGCACTGCTCATACCCAGCACCTCAAAACCGACCAGACCAGACGAGTCGATCTCCAGCACCTCAAACCCAATCACTGCCAAACCGACCAGACCAGACGAGTCGATCTCCGGCACCTCGAACCCAATCACTGCCAAACCGACCAGACCAGACGAGTCGATCTCTGGCACCTCAAACCCAATCACTCCCAAACCGACCAGACCAGACGAGTCGATTTTTTGGGAGGCGTCCATTCATCGCGGATTTTCACTTAGCGCGGGAGGTTTGGAACGTAACCCCCGCGAGAAACGGGGGATTACTGTATGTATATATATACTGTAATATATATATATATATTGTTACAGATCTGGAAACCATTTGCATTCAACATACAGATGTCCAAAAGTCAGTTATGTCGTTAAGTATGTGTGTAGTCAGATCCCTTTCCTTTTGTCTAGTGGGAGAATCAAAGGCGTGCGTTGCGATTTCTTTTTAGTTGGGTTATTAATATTTACATCCAACGAACCCTCCAAGAACAACCAACAACCATTCCATTCCCCATCACGATCCACTACCCACCCGCTATCTACAAGCACTCTGACTTGCCAAGGCAGGGTCTTGCAGCCGTTCCTTGCCGCTTCACCAACGTTCCTTCCACAACGTTGTAACTCTTGACGACGGCCTGTGTAACATTGATACTGTTACTCGTCAAGTATGAACCCGCGTGGAAGACTGGCTGGGGTTTTCCCGGCAGGGGCCGTTGCAGCGTTGATACTGTTACTCGTCGAGTGTGGGCCCGCGTGGAGGAGTGGTTGGGGGTTCCCGGCAGGGGCCAAGGTCTCGCCCCGTGGGGAAAGGTGGGCCGTAGGACCTGTCCAATCAGAGGTGGACAGCGAGGTGTGTTCACCAAGGCCCCTCCCC
>CM068959.1:106974358-106995821 GCA_035128595.1 Eptatretus atami
GTGCGGAAAAAAAAAAATGATGCCTCCTTATCATTTGGTGATGGCATCTCTGTTGGCTGTGCCAAAAAGAGTTGATGCAAACAGCTACTATGACTGTTACATTCTATTTAGATTCCTATTTTCCCATGATCCTTTAGTTTATACTGTGCTGTATTCGGACAGACAATCGTGTATAATCGTCTTAAGATGTTTCACAATTCCCTGCCATTATACATTCTTCCGACTATGAATGCAATACCCTACAATTATTCATCCCTCCTCGGTCGTGCAATTGCAGCTCGAAACTCTTCTTCCTTGTTGATAAAAATGCATTACCTCTAAAGAAAATCTTCACAATCGCATCAATTATGGGTTTTCATTGGCATCGATAGCAAAGGTATCACGGACAAGCATGTGCAAAACATGTTAATCAAAACACCATATACAGCACAGGCAGCACAATGATATCGGCCTTTGCCGAAAAAAATATATCTCCACATGGATGCATTGTTATGAGGAGAGGCCACCAATGGACCTTCATAAGGCATAACCAAGATGGTCTCCTGAGCCAAACGTACTCTCCATCGACTCGGATTTTCCCTGTTGCTTTCTGCACTTTCAGAACATTGCATTATTACCCCACACATGCGAAGCGAAAGGTGGGGTGAAGCAATTGGCTCATGCCTGTAAACGTCAGTTTATGATTGAGGAACAACTTCTTTAAATTTATTGTTATATTTTGAACATGAATCGGAAAACAAACCAGCCGCTTAACAGTGCTTTGTCTCTGAATTTGTCCCGCCCATGCATGTGGAGAAAGGAGCAAGATAATTTTTTTACTCTGACTATCTGGCAGTCAAACAACATTGAAAATCATTCCAAGCAGGTAACTTACTGCTTTTTAAGGACGTCATAGAGGGCACAAACAACAGGCAGGGAGAACAAATGTAACGTGTTCGATAAGGAGGTGTCATAGACACCACTTCAACGGTGGACAAACAACAGTAAATTCCAGAATTAATTTATTTATATGACTTTTACAATCTTTATTTGATTTCAATTCAATTATAAACTTGAACACTGTAGAACACGAATCGCTTTCTTGTCATTCCGTTTAGCAGTACTTGGACATGTTCTTTGTGGTGGTGTCGAGTAAAACCTCGCCGTCTGCACTTAACTTTTCGACACCCTTTCTCTCCCTCCATGCCGATATTTCTGCCCCCCCCCCCATTTAAACTCATTGGGTTTCACAAGTTTTTAAACACTTTCAATTTTTGGATAACAATAGTTTCCTTATTTTCACATTTTGTGTTAAATTATAACACTGCATAGCCGAAAAATAAAATTTGAAAATTTACATTCTGCGTCATCTGGCATCGGCTGCATCGCTGCATCATTGTCTTCCGGCAGCTTCTTTGCGGCGGTTGGTGACTTGCGGCCCTTCATTTTTTGTGATGAAACTTTTTAGATACTGCATTATTGCAGTTATTTAACCATGGGTCCAAAACATCCATATCTCATTTACTTACATGTTATAAATTGTTCGCAATTTCGCCATTCACGGACGTTTACAGAAACGTAACCCCCACAGACGGTGAGGTTTTACTGTACAAGACTGCTTCAACAGCGTTAAACTTCCGGATTTTTATTATTTTTTTAAACAATCTTTCAAAATCATTCTTTTATTAAAATTGAGGCATACACTTGAACCCTGCATGGGGTATCGTGTTCTATGAACTCTCTGGTTAGAGACCAACCTGACCAACACAGGGTGCCTGCTACACATCCACCCTGTTTAGGTTTCCGTTACCAGTTCATAAGAACTTTAAATTGCAGAGCCAGAAATGCATCCATGGATTGATTCCTTTCTCCAAGGGGGTTATGGTTAGATGCTTATCATAAAAAAACCACGCTTCTAAAACCCCATGTAGGCCGATTGATGCTGCCGTTAGCAGTGTAGCAGTTAACGCTGCACGAGATGGTGAGAGTTCTGTTTTTTTTTTGTTTTTTTTTTTGCCGACCTTAATTGAGCCGGTTTACCCATTTAATGTAGATATTTGTCATGCCGGCTGCAACTGTGTGCACTTTTATCACAAACTGGCTGTTTTAAATACTCTCTCACTGTGGTTTATGATCACGTGCTCTATGTGTGGTGATCTACTATGAGCTTCCCTGAACGTCTCCTCCATCTTGATCTCAATAGTTGTTTTGTTTTTTTCCTGTAAAATAATCTCTTTTTCAATTTACACATTTTCTTTCTCTTTCAAGGGTACATGAGGATATGCCAGAACTAGGATGCAGGAGGAGGCCATTTGGCCCATCAAGCCTGCATTACATCACCACTACATTGATTCAGTTTAACAATTTATCAACATAAATTCACTGTGGGGAGGGATACAGGGGGTTGGACGAGTAGGGATGAGAACAGTGGGGCAAGCACATACGTCGCCTTTCTCATATATGAAGTTCCATTGCCGTCAGCCGCTCCTTGTAGCTTAGTCGAGCCAGCCCCTCTCTATGGCAGCCACATCCTTCCTCAAACATGGTGACCCAAACTGTAAAACAATATTCTCGATGAGGTTGCGCTAAATTCCTGTACAGTATTAAGACTACTACCTCCTTTGATTTACAAGTTTTCCTCCTATGAATATAATGTAAAACGCTCTTAGCTTTAACTATAGCTGCCTGCTTATCCCTCGTATCTATTACCACCCCCAGATCTTCTCCTGTTTGACACGCTCCAAAATTACCCCTTGCATCATGTAATCTCTATTTTCATTGTTCTTCCCCATCCCCAACACCTTACACTTGCTCAGGTTAAATTCCATCTTCCAGTCTTTTGCCCATTCTATGAAAGTATCTTGACAATCCTGAATCTGACTAACCCCCCTTCCTGCGCTTACCTCCAAGCTTAGTTTCATCTGCAAATTTGGGAAAGCCTACTCTTAACCCCACTATCCAAATTATTGATGTAAATTATGCCTCACTGGTTGTTGCACCATGTGACCATACAATGTGAATATTTGAAGTGGAGTTCACCATCTTTGCTGGAAGCAAACAAGGAGTTCTGGAAATATGTACATGATCAATTTAATGGTTTGAAAGATTTCAGAGATTGAAAAAAAGAATAAGTGTTTGGCATTGGCATAAAGAATGTAAAGAAAACGAAACTTTTTGGGGATTAATCTAATTTCTGTACATATCTTCCAGCAAAAATTGAAGAAACATATTTGCTGTGAGGTGGAAATACTATTTTCTTTTTTGAGGAAATTGTTTTTGTCTAAGGACGAAACCGATGATGTCCGAGATGAGTACATCCACGTTTGTGACAAGAGCACTGATACGGCTATAAGTAGAACGGCACTCGGTAGAGCGCATATCTCCGCCAGGCTGAACAGTTTACGTTTTGAATCCCACTGGAAAGTTGGATCTGGATCTGGACCTGAACCAGAATCAAATTGGCTTGTTCTCGTCACCTAACCAACTCATCCACTAAGTTTTGTCATAACTCGTCCACAACCTTTTGAAATGTCTTTATGCATATATATATATATTTTGGCCCCATCTCTCAATGGTGAAGAATTACTTATTAATAAAATTAATTCCCGTGTTTGGATCTTTCATCAAAATCTAATCAATTTATCCTTGTTACACACCCAAACTGTCCACCAAATTTCGTCTGAACCCGTCCACAACTTTTTGAGATATCCTGCTGACAGACAGACAGGTGTGAAAACATAACCCCCGTCCATCTTCGGTGCGGAGGTAACTACATTCTACTACTTAATATATGTACTCACAGCTATATTACTGTGTATGAGTTGAGTACATTTATGTCTATGAGTAGCTGTGAATGCATCCATATAATGTGAAAGACATACAGCTATGAGTATGTGCAATGTGCATGTGGCAAGAGCACCTTCACAGCGATAACTATGTTCTACTTTGAACTTGAGAGACATTCACATTGTACTTACGAACTTGATAGACGTACTCATATCTTGCTAAGGAGAGGGCGGAGCTTGGACTGCGTGCTCCCGCCTTCTTGCTAAGAGGGTCGGAGCTTTCTGCCCCCTCTTGCTGAGAAGAGGGGGTGGAGATTCCATCAGGCAAGCAAAGTTGATTTATATATAGGTTTATTGGCCATGTCGTCCTCTTATTCTCTTGGCTTGCGTCGTTATTTTCTTAACTAGCCGCTGCTTTCCTCCGATACTGCTCAGAGTCTAATTCCAGTCCCACTATTTGTACCTAATAAATGCCTTCTGCACTTCCTTCGTAGCATTCCTTATCTTCCAACCTAGTCTATTTATGCCTTGGATTTACATCTCACTGGAATATATTTACTCTTTAATCTCTACATTTGCTCCTTGAAGGTGACCCATTTCTCTGATAAATCTCACTTGTATGGTTTTCTTCAACACAATCCCACTCTTATGCAATGTAGCCACATGGAATCTGTACTGAGAAATATGGAGAATATGAGCCAATAGACAGAATTATTGAGCACTTGCGTTGTGTTTATTTCGGCAGTCTCTCATTCTTTACAGTGCACTTCACTGCACGAGTTCGCAGGAAGGACCAGACAGGCACGTGAAGCACACTCATTGTGTTTCATGTGGGAAGAGCTATGAAGTGCCGTCACATTGGTAGTTTACGATATTCTACTCTGTGTTGTGTGGAGGAGCCTTCGTACGACTCTTACTGTGTTGTGCCGAGTACAAACTATTCGCCGTGACCTGTTCTGTATTCGAATGGTTATTGTCCCCAAACCAGGTGTCAACCCAGCTGGGGGCTTGTATTTTGGGTCGTATACATCCAAACGCAGCTTCTACTCGCATTCCTTTCATATTCGGCACCTGCATGCAATAATATCTGGGCATGACGCATGACGAATGATTCTTCGATTGGATTCAAAAGTCATGGGACACTTGATTTTATTTCCAAATTTTGAGAATTCAAAAAATTACGGGAGAGAAAACAGGCTTTTGGGAGCCATTAATTATTTATAAACACCACTATTTCCACAACCAACACGCAACTTGAATTCGTTATTCACTCGTGAAGAATCCTGCCTTATGGACGGATGGGCTAATTCCCCCAGAATTAGACAGGATGACCTGTAATACCCGCCTCCACTGAGAGCGACGCGACACGATACACATTTATATAGAGAGAATTGGGGTGCTCCCACCACCCTGAACCCCCGGGACAATGAATGTTTATTTATTTTTACCACCTAAAAGCTCCCCGTCCAACCCCCGAGTACAACCACTCGTTTTCAGCTCATTCCTTCCAGCGTTTAAGGAGTGAATTAAAGTCAAACAAACACCCAGACACTTCTAGAACTATATATAGTATGTTTGCCATCTTCACTACCTATGTATCACCTTGAATTATTTATTTATATGCGCTTTCCATCTCCCACCAAGATTGGCGTTGGCTTAACGGTGAAGGTGGTTGGCTTAAGATCTTAGGGTCTTGAGTTTAAGCCCCTTTTGTTCCGTTAATACCAGGTGGGTTGACTCAGCCTGTCATCCTTCTGAGGTCAGCAAAATGAGTACCAGCTTCCTGGAAAATAGGGGGCATTGCATGAGCAGCACATCCATGCTCCCAGAAATGATTCAACCAGCAGCCACAGGCTGCATATGAAATAATAATAATAATAATAATAATAATAATAATAACCTCCCACAACCTAAATACCACCTTGAATTATTTCTTTATTTATATTCACTTTACCATCTCCCACTACCTACTTTGATTAATTAATTAATTAATTGATTGATTTAGTAGTTTAAATGTAAAATCTACACGTCACATTTTACAATGAGATCTTGTATTTTTTGTTTGTGTGACATAGTAGTATTCCGATGGGTTCTGTCATTTTTGTCACCAGTTCCAGTTTTCATCAATCCAAATGACCTGGAACAGATCTATTCAAAATGCAATACTTGTAATCTGACTGAACGTTAATCCCTCTGGAATGAAAGCATGATGAAATGGGAGAACTGTGATAATGCTTCCTTCTCCTGTTTGATAGCATTGTAATAACAACATTATGCAATTTCCCCACTTCCCTCTTCCATCTCCCCTATCCCCACCTTGTCCAAATCCATATATTCCTTACATAATAGACTCTAGCTAAGGTGATCACTACAGTTCTACGTTTCCCCGATGACTTGGCACAGAAGGTGCTGGAGAGAGAAGAGGTAAAGAGCACGGTGAGTTCTCCTGCATTGTTTTTGTTCTCTTGATGCTACAAAACAGTTGGAATCGGGACGGTAGAAAGTGGCCACCTCGTTTGAAAGTAGAGAGGGAAAAATGGAGATAGAATTAGAAATGTGTTCCTTGGCAGCCGTGCAGATGGGCACCGTCTGTCCTGTCCACGGCCCTGAGGCACGGCCTGCCGAGAGCCAATTACACGAGTCTGTTGGCGGCAAATGCAATGCACCAGCACATTAATGCCGCTAGCCAACAGTCACCATATGCTTAATGGCTTAATATGCTATGGAAATTTATGATGTCCATGTTATTGAAATAAATTGATGACATTTTCTTATTTTGTAAAAGTAAAACTTGTGGATACTTCAAACTCTGCCAATATGCACAGAACTATCGGGTAAGTGAAGATATGCAGATTTTGCAGATGGTGCAAATATGCTTTTCGTTGAAAGCACAGCAACTGTAATTAAAAGGATTTTGTTTTTTCATCCTTATTAGTTTATTCTCAGAAAATTTCCCATTCCCTCTGACAACTATGATGCAAGAAATGCAGCATACCATACCTGGGACTGCAAAGCACCGATGATGACTCTGCTGTGATTATCGTTCATTGCTTCGGTATTGTTCCTTTACGGGCAAAATTACACCAGCAAGAGGTGCAATAAAACGTCCACATTAATGATGTCATCTTGGGTATTTAATCGGCTTTTGTTAAGTCGCACGACGCCTCAAATGCCATGCTGTCTTTGTTGATATTTCATTTGACCTTAGCTGCAGAGCGTAGCTCTGTCAGGGGTCGTGCACTTGGTTCCTCCCACCTCGGTGAGCAGCAGCATCATAGGTCAGGATACTTGCTGTCACCTCGTCTCTTCTTATTCCTCACTGTTGCGCCGCATGTTTGCTTCCACTGGCCCTTACCAGTGTGTCGCATAAAGCCACTATCCACATGGACATCATCTCATCAGACTGCGAGTGGAAACAATTTCTGTGAAGAATTCCCATGCCTTTCCTTTTGGTGGGTGCATGTGTGTAATTTCGTGCCAGCTTGACTGGGTTACCTTGCAAGTCCATCAAAAGACTGGTAGGATCATCAAACATGGTGTACACGGTGTTGCCGCTACATTCGTGTCATAACCTTTTCCAGGTCGTACGTCACGATGACTGCACAGTTGGAATGGCCACCTCAGTTTGCACACTTATCCCTATATGCTGTTTACATTTTTTAGACAAATCTGCATTTTAGCACAATATCGCACTTCATTTGCAGTACAACACCCTGTCAAAGAAAAGTAAGTGAAGTGGGCACACCGACATCCTCAACTACTTTGTCCAGTATAATCACCAAGGAATGGCCTGGTTAACTATTCCAGATCAGGGTGCAAGCTTGATGTATGTATGGGTTGTCAGACGCACGTGGGACCTTCAGATGTGTTGCTTTTGCTAACAAAAACTAGAGTGAAGTGGATGGTGCGCCATCACAAATCCCCGCGCTTCCCGCCTCAAGCAAAGTTGAATGATGACGAAAGCTTCTACCAGGATCGACCCGATATCAAATTTTGCGTTTCAAAAAAATTCCGTTTTGACCTCCGCGACCCTAAGTCCGCAGTCCCTGGGGCATGAACCGGGTGTCAAAGCCTTAAAACCATTACATATTTCATGCTTCCCACAATGTTGATTACATATCCAAAGTTTCATGAAAAAACTGTTTTAAAATGTGCCCGTAATTGCATTTTTGGTGCTTCACCTTTTGATCCTGCCCCCAGGGGGCATGGCCAAAATGATCTTGCTCTCGCACATTCTTACCATGTGGTGATCATTACTACGTTTAGTGAATTTCTGCCCAACTGTTTAAGAGGAGATAGCGTGACGGAAGGATGGACAAACAGACGGACGGACGGAAAGAGCTGATTACAATGTCTCCACCATTTTTTTTTTTCAATAAGCATGGGAATAATGATGCAGGCATTTTTATTCTTGAATTCGAGATAGCTGAACTTTCCTGTTTCGCTATCGTAATGGCATTGATGTTTTATAAGGCTTTGTTTCATGTCTCTGTTTGCCTTTTAGGAGTCACGACTACTTTGGGAACACTTTGGCAGCAAATAACTGCAGGGATGGCAGGATAGCGCAGTTGTTAGCTCGCTCATATTTGGGTTGTCTGGTCGTAGATTTGTCCCTCCGTGAATTTGAATCCTCCTTAAACTACCATCTTAGACTAGTGCACAGGTCATTTGAGTGTCGAGGGGGAGGGTGGGCTGCTGCAACTTGGAGCATGCAGTCCGTCAGATCAAAAAGTAAAGTCGACTGTTGTCTGCATTTCGGTTGTGGACTTTATACATCCCACGGTATCTTTTGTGAAAGAGTCGACCATTGTGTGCCAGTACCCTGTACATATTGGCTGGTCATGGATTAAATGGGATGTCAGACGATTGATTATGATCATAATGGTGCATGGATGGTAAACTAGATTAAACTTGTTTGCCCACGAGAATCTTTATTTTATTTTGGCCCCAAACAGGGATACATGTGTGTATATATATACAAGGGTGGTGCAGAGCCGACCGACACATTTGGATATGCGATAATTGAAACACACGAGGTTTATGTTCAAAACTTGCAATTTTATTATTTATGGTAGATAACTTCAGGAAGGTGGCCTTCACCAGTTGCAGTGCATTGTCTTAGAAAAATGGCCCCACAAACCCAAAGGTTTCCACCCCACCACTCGGACAGGAGAGCGGTCTGAAATGTCATTCGGTTCTGCACCACTCTGTACTTGCTTCTTGTACCTTGCTTCTTCATCAAGCTTGCATGTATAACATTTATGAAAATCATAATTATTTATCGTGCATCCATTTGTGAATGAACCCCAAGTCGCGTGATTTGGTCTTCACCCACTGACCTTTTACATTTACTGTGTGAAACCCTTTTCTCTCACCTCACAATTATTTATTTTCTAACATGCCATTCTTGTGCTCTTCCTCCTCCTCCCCCACTCTCCATTACCCATCTTATTTTTGAATACTTTCTCCGACATCTCGACATGGTTGGCCCGATGGCAGCGCTGGGGGAGGTGACACGGCATGATGTGACGCAAGAGAGCGAGGGGAGCATTGAGGCGTCGCACCAGCTGCGCCCATCTCCGGCAAGCAGCCTCACAGCACAACTCTGCCGAGTGGTTGTGGCACACGGGGGCGCTGGTGGGGGGGAGGGAGGGGTGGGGGAGATGAGAAGGCATGAAGCTGCTGCTTTGCTCACAGCCAGGTGCTTAGAGGAGCTTCCAGTTGGGGCTGCTCTCGTTGGCATGAAAATTCCTGCACTCCCTTGACTTTTTAACTGACATTTGATGATAAACAAACAAACACTAGGACAGAAGTGCACGGACCAGAGTGGCACATTTTAATAAATCTGTACGTTTAATATGTGGGTTTGTGGTACTGTGCTTTTGGCTGGCTTCCATAGCTACCTGAGCTTACCTGCCGCATGGTTATGCCTGACCCACAGAAGGCTGGCACATGCAATGCGCTGAGGACGTCCTTGGAATTTTGGGCTGCCTCTGCTGGAAAAAACAATTAAGTTAATTAACGAAGCTGTATGAATATTCATAAGTATGTTAATGTATGCCATTTCCGTGCGGAGCGTGGCGATGTGATGGGAGTTTGTGCCGGAGCATATCGGATGGAGATTTGGTGGTGTCAGGGGACGCGCTGCCAGGCTGGTGCTGAGCCTGTACCCACTTCCCTCCCCCTCGCGTCCACCACCCTGACAGCACGCTTTGTGCTGCTGGGTAAACCCAAAACCTGCCATGGATTGATCTCTGCCTGGAGCAAAGGTAGTGGCTGTAGCATTTCTCCAGAATCTATTGAAATAGATTGGTCATATATGTTGTAATGCTAAGGGTGTAAAATAAAAGCTCTTTTTCAAGTGGCATTTAAATGGGATCACAGTCCATGTTTGTATTAAGGCAATTCCTTCTTTTATTTTAATTTATATATGTGAATTGTTGTCTTTCTCGAAGAAAGTTCACTTTGTTTGAGAATATCTCGGTTTGACATTAATATAAGGTTGTTTGTTGTTTTCTTTTCATAATTTGTATCTATCCTTAAGTAGATGGTCAAACCAGGAGGCTAGACTTCCTTGCATAAACAATAGCACTATCACTATACTGTCATTAACAAGTGATTATGGGAATCAAATCTAAAATGTTTCTCCATGTTTGTTTGCTTGCCAGCTTTGTGGAGTCGATTAATTTCATTAATTTCAATGTATCTCAATCAAGCATCCAGATTTGCCCACACTTAATGCTTCCTGGTACATCTTTATTTATTTTACTAAATTCCGGCAGCAGGGGTTTCCTGCCACATCCTTATGCCATTCCTCTACCATCACCTCTTCTGACCCATTCCTTCAAAACCACCCCTCCTCCCCCTCGCACCGTTCGAGCAATGCGTGCTTACAGAAGAAGCTCAAAATTATATATATATATATATATATATATATATATATATATATATATATATATATATATATATATATATATATATATATATATTGCAACTGAAGGAGGATGAAAATGGTCCTGATGGTTACAAGAGGGACATCGCTGTCTTTGTCTTAGGGTACGCGTCGAAAGAGGAAAGTGAGGTGCAGTGGCATAGGTTGGCACAAAGCCGAAGTGACAAGCTACGGTGATACTGGCATCATGGGAGCATCACGGAGCCGCTAATTTAGCCCCCTGGGAGCACTTACTGGGGCAGAGCGGCATGCAGGGTTTCAAATATGCTGCTATTATCGCCACCATGAAAACACTGCTGTCCAGAGACTGCAATCTCCCTCCCCCTCATGTCCTCCAACTGCAAACTGCCAATAGACAGGCGGTACACGTGGCAACATGGTCGGTCCAACGGCATTTGGCAACAGCCCCTTAACAACCTCACACTGTTCATTCAATCCATAAGATAACCAAAATGAAGCTCTTACGAGTTTGTGCTTCACTGGGCGTTTCACATATCATTGTATATACCATCGGGCACATGACCTCGTGGCATGTTTGGGTTGTGCTTTGGAGAAGCGGCGTGTGTGTCGGCCGCTAATGATTGTGTTTTTCCACAACAGGCAATAAAGAAACTGCAACCGTTGCGGCAGCTCAGAGTTGAGGATAGCCCTTCATTTCCCTGTGGATCGGAGCCTTGGTTAGCACTTTGTTTTCCAGCGGACCTGAGTGGAGGCAGAAAGCATGATGGCAATCTGTTTCATGCTCCATGCAGTGCCACCCGGTGCACAGGGAACTTCTTTTTATTTCTCGAGGAAACCACTGGTTGTGATAAATATTTTTATTTCTAGAGGAAACCACTGTGGTGGTTTGTGTTCGTGATAATTTGCACGTGATTTTGAGCTTCATCCGGCATTGGTAGCTCACTGGCCTCTAAGTTGGCTTGCCTGGGTTCATTTTCCACCAATAGAACCAGAATAAGAAAAACTTGTCTTGGACTCCTGGTGTTTCTGTCACCTGAGTTATAGACCAAATAATTTTCTGCATATTGTTACGAACTTGCCGGCCCGTCCAGCGTGCGGACAGCCGCTTTAGCCAATGCGGCCGTCTCGCCCACCGAACGAACAATTCAGTCGCGACTTTCCGGAACAACGCCGGAAACCAGTCACGGGTGTGCTCCAAGCCACACCACGGCTAGTCAACACTCTACCAGCGCGCGACAGGGTCAATGCCGAATTGTCGATATACCTAAGTAGTCGCGCGGGCAAACTACCGAGAGACCTACCTCAGCGAGGTCTGCTTGGACACGAACGTTAAGCGGTTCGTTCCGTTCTGGATAAACGAGCGGTGTATTATCGGAGACCTTGCTGGACCCAATTATTTTATCGGTATTTAAAAGCCCGCTACCATTCCGAAATACAATATGGCATTTCAGTTAGGGGAAAATGACACGACGAACAGGTCAACATTTAAACAAGCACATTTATTCACACACGTATGCAGTCAGGTATGCAAAACACCAACATGCACGTATACAGAAAAGCAATGGAAAAGGTGAAACACGCATGCGTTATGCAACCATACAAAAGAATGAATGCAGGACGGGGACAAAACACGAGCAAGGCAAAGCACTACAACCGTCTATTATTAATCATGTACAAGCACTTATACGGTTCTACTTGACGGGACACGCGCCACAACTTTCACACAAAGAAAAGCAAGGAAAAGACCCCCTCAAAGACAAGGGGTCAGACTGGACCCGAGGCCTTTATGTCCAAGGAGCTTGGTTGACCGAAAGACTCCAAGAGGCCGCCGCAGGTTACCTTCACCCTCGTGGTGACTTCCTTGGGCGACCCTCGATGGTCCTTCTCCAGCGACCCACCGACTGCGGGGACTCTGGACTCCAGGCTCCAGCGCGGCTACCCACAACTCCGCACTCCGACACGAGCCCAGATCTCCACCATTGACTGACTCCGAACCCAACTCGACAACCACCCGCTTCTCTTCGCTTCTCGACTCGGTTCTCTCCACGCAGCTCTCCACGCTGCGTCCAGCGCGCCCTTTTATTTCCAACGCTCCGCCCCTCCCTCGTGGCGTGCGCGGGGGAGAAGAATTCGCTGCCCTGGCCCCAAAGGGGGTGGGGCGCCGGGCCCATTTTTTGCCCAAAAACAAGCCCCCACTCTACATCACCTTTGACCCCCGGTTCGATCTGCCCTTCCCCCGTCCCGAAGCGCGGGAAAGCAACGGCAGGGAAAATCCCATGCGTGTTATTGGAGCTTCTTCTTGTTCTCCATGGCATAGATGTTTTCGCTGCGGCGAGGTTTGTGGTGTGGTGGTTTGTAGGGGTGGCGTGGCCGTGGTTGGCGTGTGGTTGAGAAGGTGGTTAGGTGATTGGCGGGGTGGAGAAGGTGGTGAGGGATGTTGGCAGTTGTGGGTAAAGTGGTGAGGATGGCGTGTTTTGTTGTGAAGCGTCTGGTTATGGAATGCCTGTGCATTCCAGGTGGTTGGCGTTGTTGTGGTTGGCGTTGTGGTTGGTGAGTCGGTCCAAAATAACGATAGCAAAAGAATAACGGCTAACTCAAAGATCACAGCCCTGTCCACACGGATAATTCCATTAAACAACGGTGGGGAAATCTAACTGAACACGGACTTATCGGCAATAACTGAACTAAGGACCTATATGGTGCTCTGCGAATTTCCACAGCCGTAACAATATGTTATCAAGCCCACTCCTGATGACAGTTGTTATAAGGTGGGAGTGTGGCTTTGCCCCAGTGGTCTAATTGCCCACCTCACAGATCTGCCACTGCTCCGATGGTCCTGATGATCCTGTTGCAAAAATCTTCGAGTGGTTTAACCCTCACAATTGTGAGGGTGAAGTTTATCTGTGCAGTGATCATCCTTGCAACCACAGGCATGCACATAACCACTCCATTTACATAAATGGGTGACTATTAAGTGATGCACATGCTACAATCTCAGGAGTAAATGGCACCAGGATCAATCAAACATACTGTTACGGGTGATGGGATTCGAACCATGGTCCTAAACGTAACTCCTGATTATGAGTGTCATAGGTGGTGATGTCAGTGACCTGAGGTCCTATCCCCAGCTTGCCAGGCTTAGTCACATAAGCTAGCCGAGCGTTTTTATTTTGAAAACTTACACCATTTTGAGGAAAAAGGGGAGAGGGGGGCAGAGATACCCTTTGGTAGCTGGCGACGTACCCCTTTTTTGCTATCGGGCCTGTTTACTATGTGCAGGAGGTTTATTCGGTCGTATGAATTTAGAAGCAACTAGAAGGGAATTCCGTGAGCGCATACCTCCACCAGGCTGATTTGTTTATGTTTTCTAGCCCACTGATGGGCCAAATCTGGATTCGGACCTGAACTAAAATTTATTTTCTTGTCACATACCTAACTCATCCACCATGTTTCATCCGAATCTGTCTATAACGTTTTGAGATATCGTACTATATATCGTTTTAGCCCTAGGACTCGATGGTGAAAAATCACTTAAAACATTCTGGGATCCAGAATCGGATCTTCACCAAAATCGAATCAAATCTTCTTTGTTACATATCCAACCTGTCTACCAAGTTTTGCCTGAATCCATCCACAACTTTTTGAGCTATCTTCTTCACAAACAGACAGACAAACATGGATGAAAACATAATCTTCTTCCACCTTTGGGGGCAGAGGTAATAAAGGCTTTGTTATACACCTTTAATGAAATAATCATTCACAATCAGCATAGGCAAAATAAATACACATAATATTACTGGAATGACCCTATCCCCCTGAACACCCACATAGCTATCTAACGAAGGCCAACACGTGAACACATTTAGACATCTAACTAAGAAGAGAGGAGGGGAGCTTTTCAAAATAACAAATGAAAAAGCAGCAAAAATAAGGTAATTCAAAAGAGAAATAAAGGATTCTGGTTCAAGCCTGGTTTGCTTGCAGTTTCATGGTCTCCTTCTGACTGTAAGGCAGAGGGTTGCTTCCTCTAAACATCAGCAACATTTGCCCAGGCTCAGGCACATCTGGGAGCATCACCATCACCCGTCTGATCTCTCAATTTCCTCGGTTGCTTCACAGGAGAGAGAGGAAAATGGAGGCATGTTTCTCCGATGCAAAACCTCTTGCTGACTCCCCCTTTTGTCACTTCCCTTGCAGCCAGCAATAAAGGCAGCGTGCCCGATGTAGTTCAAAATAGCAATGCACTTTTCTTCAGGAGTTCGCCAAAACAACCTTTTACATCGCCAAACAGTCAATGTATTGCCTCTCCTAAAATAAAGCGACATGCCTTCCGTTCTTAGCCGTCAAGATGGAGCCTCCAAGAGCAGAACGTCAGGCCCATCTGAACACGACATCAAGTGGCTTTAAAAGAAGGGTGTGCAAAAGTAGTGGTGTAACTCAAAGATTAAAAAAAATAAAGGTTCTAGTCTTTCCCAGAGCTGAACAATCATTTAACACATGGGATACTTAAACAGCACCCACCTCATAAACTATCGGCATCTCTCCCTTCTTTCCATAACCGTAACACTACCCCCTTTCCCTCTTCCAGAGCTGTTCTGGCTCGTCACAACCCTTTGGGGGTGAGGGCAAAAGGGCGGAAAGCTGGAATAAGCTTCAGGGACAACATCTGCCACTTAATTTAACCTAGACGAACATCGGTTCTCCTACATTACCCCAACTTAACCTAAAACACATTTTTACTTACTATGCATTACACAAAGATCATTGGGCACAAATTGCAAGTTCCAAATATTCAACAATGAAATATCGGGCAAATGGCCCACAGTCTCGACGACATGGCACAACGCCAAAAAAATCTAGTGTGCCTTAAGGGAAGGCATGATGCACATGAAGATGGGTAAGTTGGCAGTATGTGAGCTGCTGTCTTCTCAGCTTTCAAGAAGCTTCCTTGTGGTGACTTTGACATCCTTCTGTTAAATATGAGGATGTACATTCATACTACGAGGTGTTCAACAGATCTGGAAGGGGTTGGGGTTCGACAAACCACAAAATTCCCTCCTCAATGCACCAGCAGAGATAAGGCACACACCATCCCTAATACATGCGTAAAAATACCTGAAATTGTGATTGCATAAAAATCTTCAGGCATTTTTGAGTAAAAGTTGGCCAATATGTTATTCGAAAGGCTTTGGGTATGCTGAATCCATTTCTGCTGGTTGCTGAGCTGTATCTCTTTAGCTGACACTCCCAGCGAGCCAAATCCAAGATGGGTACTCGTACAACCTACGGACACATCTCGCTACTGAAATAAGAGATTTGTATGGCTTAGAATCAGGTGATGAGTCCATGCACAATTAGTCTTTCAAAGGAAGGCAAAAACAAGACAATCAAGATGAAGACAGTCTTCCAACAGCAATGAAGTCTTTCGACCTGTTCTCAGATGAGGTGCCTGTTCAACCTCTTCTCACAGGCAAAAGGCCAGGAGCAGCTTAACACATTCATTGAGGAGAGGCTCATGCCATGTGGCGAGAGAAAGGTCAAGTTCAGAGATCCTCTGCCAAAAAACAAGCCGATGACATTCTCTTCCTTGTTTGAGGTCAAACAGAAGGATTTCCATGGTAGTGTTATAAGGTCTATCAAAGGAGACAAAAAATCCTTCAACGTCTCATTACTGCCTACGAAGTGGGACGTAACATTGACCTGTCGGATATATATTGTAACATGAACTCTTGCCAGTGCCACAAGCTCTAGCAGAAGCCTTTGCACAGGAGCAAAAGTAGACTTGTCTCGAGTACTTACCACAGGAAGAGTTTGTCTGGCTAACCTTGATGGCACAGATCTCGGTGAAGAAGCATCATTGATCATCGATGGTCAGGTACTGTTGGTCGCTATTGGTAAACCCCAGAAAGCAGCCGCATTTGGAGACCTCGCTGACATGTTTGTTGGAGCGGTTCTTCAAGGAGGTTCACTATTCACACGAATCGATGTAACATTCGATCAGCACTATGAGAAGTCAATCGAATGTGGAACAAGGAAGAGATGTGGGCAGGGATCAGCAGCGATCCGGTGGTTGATAGAGAGTACGGATGTTCCACCGCCCTCCAAGTGGGATATTTTCATGGAACACCCAGAAAACAACAGATTTAGTTAGATTGCTCTCACAGCAATTGATGCTGCAAGCTCCAATCAATAAGATTGTCGTAGCTGGTGGAGGTTTTGTCGATGAAGATTGAGTGGACTCATCTGATCCAGAGGTCGACACAAAGGGACTAGAAGCCTGCCACGAGGAGGCTGACACGAAAATCATCCTCCACTGTGTAGAGAGTCAAGCCACAGGCATCGTGATAGCTGCACAGGATATCGATGTCCGAGTACTGCTTCTAGCACATTTCCACAAGATTCCAAAGTTTGGCTTAAAGCAGAGATGGGTGAGAAGAGGAAGTATGTCCCTATACACACTATTGTGGAGCAAATTCATTTCAATAAAAACGTGTTGGAAATGCCAGCCTTCCATGCTATCACTGGTAGTGACACCACTTCATACATATCCAGATATGGTAAAAAGTCCTGCTGCAGAGTCTTCCACGAACAATATCACCGGCTCGAAGATCTAGGCCAAGGTGAACTAGATGACGCCACAGCCCAGAATGCAGAACTGTTCATCTGTAAAGTCGCCCTGTCATTGGTCAAAACGGGCGCCAAGCGCATTTTGCACGCCAAATCCGTCCAGTGAGGGAGAGCGGGGAGGGAGGAGGCGTCCCTCCCCCCCCCTGGACAAGGGTGAATAAGGTTGCGGCGTGATCAAAAAGAAAAGAGTTTTGGTTGTCGGGACGAGCGCTGAACGGAGCTCTCGACTCTGCTTGCATCTCGCTGGTGCCTGGTTCTTCCATCGCATCTCGCTGGCACCTGGTTCTTCGGACCGCATCGCGACGTGGGTCTGGGTCGCTCGTCTCGTTGAAGACCGCACGAGGCGGGAAGGTCCATGTCCTTCTGGGTGTGTGTGTGTGTGTGTGTGTCTGGGGCCCTGTCTGTAAGTAGGAATTGGATAAGTGCCTTCGCTGTACATTATTTGCCTTGCTTTAGTTGGTTTAACTCTGCTCTTATGTGTTCCTTCCCCACCCATTGTAAATAAATACCCATGTGTTAAATGTATCAGCTCGTCTTTGTGTTTTCCTCATTGGTTTAATGCGGTGCGTGTTGGGAGAATTAAAGAAGGCCGTTGTTGCCGTAGTGGTGTGCATTTGGGACCGACGGAAGCTCGGTGACCATCCGCTCGGGTCACGCACGTGTCGAGCACGCGTACGGCTCGTCCCGTACGAGTGCCGTCGAGGGTGTGAACTCCTCGGTAGCTCGCCGCGTGGATCTCTAGGTATTTTTAAGTTTGGCAAATAACCCTGTACCACGTGGTGGAATTATTGACGATTCACGGTCCGGTAAGGGACCCGTACCCTCGGAGTTTTCCGAAAGGTACGATCTACATTCCGGGTGTTCGGTAGAGTCGACCCTACTGCTCCACCTAGCGGTCGTGCTCGCAGCCGATACCCGGCTCCACAACAATATCTCATACATGTTCCTTCACTAGTTCCCTTACTATCATGTCCAATATTCCTGTCCCTGTTGTCTCCACTCAGACATTGTGCTACCCTGTTGTCCTTCACCTTTGAAGTCATTTATTTATTTTGTATGCCACCATGGCAGAATATTCATTTACCTTCTCTCCTTTCTCTACCCCTTCCCATTTAATCCATTCCCCTACTCCTATATCCTCCCAATCTCCCCCACTCTCTCTCTCTCAAATTCTGCTCGGCTCCTTTCCTTCTGCCATCTTACATTCTCTTCTTTTCCTCAATCTACTCCCTACCTTTACGTACACAATAAAGAGATACCTTCATTCCTTTCCTATTCCCTTCAATTTGTTTACTCAATGTTGGCATTTCCAATTTCCTCGTTCCCCACCCCTCCGTACCCTGTGTACATCTAATAAATAGATGCCTTATAAAGGGGGTCACGTGATCACATGTACTTACATAAGGAGGACGTACTGCCTGACTTGCTTGAGCAACAGTACACATACAGTGTATGGAAAGGTGAATTTAGAATGCTCTTTTCACTAATCGGTATGACCCCTGTGAACCTCTATGGAAGCATCAGCAGACCATTATGGGCCTTCTTCCTTCATACCTTACGCATTTTGTCGTACCTTACAATCAATGAGGCCTTGCTATCCACGACAGACATTTTAAGGCAGAATCTCTCACTCTGCACATGTGTAAAATGGCGTTCAACAGGTTCTGGGCTATATAGAGCACCAAAGTGTGACATCACGTTGACATGACAACGCTCAACTGGTTCTAAACAAATGAACCCAGTGAGTATGCTCGCTTTACCTTTGTGACGAACGAAAATCTCTCCAAAGAGGAAAGAATCATTTTATATTGGATCATGTGGAAAACTTTCCATGTTTTCCAGGAGAACCTGGAGGAGTTTTTTTTTCCAAGCCAGCATGAAAGAGAAATCTTATAGAGTTGTGGTGTGAGGGTTAGTTGTCACGTCACACTCTGTACTAGTGGATGTGCATAACGTTATCCCATCTATTCACTCTTATGTGTCCTTTGGAAAGTCGTGTTGGGAAAAGAGGAGAGTTCAGGGTTCATGATGCGGGTGAATAATCTCACATATCTGCTTCTTTGATAGTAAATTCGATTCAGTGCTTTATTTCTTATTTCATGGATACACGCTTACAAAACAGCACGTGAAGAATAAAAAAATTTTTTTTATGTAAAGTAATAGAGAATCCCCACATTTACAAGTATGTCGGCTCTTTATCCTGACAGAGATTTTGTATTGTGGTGTCTTTTTCATTCTTGTTATCGCTGCCAACCAAGGGGGATGGAGGTTATCTTTTGACCCCTGTCGGTCTGTCTGTCTGTTTGTTTGTTACTTGCAAAATCGAAGATTTTCCAAGTGTATTGGTCAGTCCATCCATCCATCGGGACCATACTCCATGAAGAGCGTTGGTGCTGCCTAAGCAGTCTCCTTGGCTATTGGGCACAATCCTGGACGGGTCGCCACTCCGACACAGGATACCAGCATGCTGGCACTCATTTTGCCGACCTCGGAAAGATGACAGGTAGAGTCAACCCCACCTGGTATGAATTCAACAGTTGAGTGGGGTTTGAACTCAGGATCAGAGGATTCCAAGCCACCACCCTAACCATTGAGCCAACACCAGGTATATTGGTCAGTCGATTTTGTTATACTGTTGGGTGGTCGCTAGACTACCGTTATTCTCAGGTTTTCCGTCTGTCTGTATGTATGTAATGGACAGCTCTGGAGGTCAGAGGAGTCAAGGGATTTTGATGAAACTTGACTGGTAGGTTCATACCAGGATCTAGTTGTATGCTTTTGAGCACCGTTGCAATGGACGCCACCATTGCCTAGCAACGGGACTTTGAAATTTTTTGAAAAAATCCGAAAAATATTTATATATATATTTTCGAAAATCAAAAATCGGCTTCCGCGATTTTATGCGCACTATAATCAACCTCTTTGTCAAAAATTTTCAGCCCGATCCGTCAAAAACTGTATGACTAGTATGCAATTATGTAGCGACCACCCACGTCGCCTACCGGCTTGTCTGTTTGTTTGTTTGTCAATCGCCTACAGGTCACAATTCTAAACTGATCTTCATGAAACTTTACAAAGTTGTCGAGGTAGTCTCAACCGAGAAGCCTATTGATTTTGAGGTCAAAGGTCATCTTGAGGTCAAATTTCTCAAATCGTCATTTTTCATCCGATTGACTTGAAAGTTGAACAGGATTTGCATATTGCGTCACTGGATTTGGAAACCAAGCATTTGATGTCAAAAGGTCAAAGGTCAACTCAAGGTCAAACTTTGAAAATCATCACTTTTATCTGAAAAATTGTCAATTCACATCCCATTAACTTGAAAATGAAACAGCATTTGCTTTGTCTATCACTGAATTTGGGAAAACCAACTACCTTGAGGTCAAAGGTCAACTCAAGGTCAAACTTCTAAAATCATCAATTTCAATCCTGAACAATAATCAATTTTCATCCGATTGACCTGAGTTTTGATTAAGATTGTTAATTTTAATCTTAATGAAATGGATAATTTGATGTATCCATGGCAACCTTTGGAGAGGGGCGGTGGACCTTGCAAGTACTGGATCTTGCTCCGCACGACGTCTTTTTCTTGTTTGTTTGTGTGCAGGATATCTCAAAAAGTTATGGATGGATTCGGACAAAACTTGGTGGATATGTTGGGTGGGCGACGAGGACGAATTGATTCGATTTTGGTGAAACAATCCTCATTCGATCCGGGGGGGGGGGGGGGGCGTTGGGGGGAGGTCCCTGAGCCCAATCCCTACATCTGGAGAATTACCATCCTCCATGATAAGCAATTGACTGGTTTCACGACCGCATGGATCACCAGGTGGGCACCGTTCTTGTTCAAGGTTTCGATCCTTTTAGCCGAGAACCTCTCCAAATGGCGGGTCCACAAGCTCAGTTGCATTGAGGTTGAATCAGTCAACCAATCAATTCAACATCACGAATCAAACTTCACTCGATGGAGGATTTAATGTATGTTCACCGATGTGTTCATAAACGAATGTCTGACGAGTTGTTTTAATCTTTTGATAAGTTCAATGATGTGTTAACTAATAAATGTCTGACTATTTTTTTTTAATTTTACAAATAAGTTGAAATATTTGTGTTTTTTCACGGCCAAACCGTAGCAGCGAGAGGCAAGAGTGTATATCCC
>CM068959.1:107016398-107028217 GCA_035128595.1 Eptatretus atami
TCCAAGTCATTGTCGCTAAGGTCCTGGCGTCCCGATTCTATGCGCGCCTCTAGACTTCAATACAAATCTAGGCGCCGCATCATGTGGAACGGTCTGTTGACTTTGCCTCTGGGTGTCATTTGTGCTAGAAGGCTTAGCGACGAGTTGTGCACTCTTGCTGATCACTCCAGGTACTCCTCCATCAAGCCACACGTCGGTCCACTTCCTGCACTTTGTTCTACGGACGGCGAAATCCCTGCATGGCACTCCTCCCCCCGTACAGCACGACCCGTCCAAGAGGCGCGGCTCGGACGCGTCTACCTCGACTACTTCGTCTGCACCTGAGGAGCGCCTGCGATGCTCCACACAAAAGGCAATTCCGCCATCCGCCGTTTCCGTGAGTGTAGGCCTAGTACTAGCGGTGCGCCCACACCCACGCGCTCGTCATCTCGACAAAAAATACCAGCCATAAGTATAAAGCCTCATATCCTCACTCTTCCTAGTTGTGTGTATTTATCTTTTTTGTTAAATGACTTTTTGTATCTCACACACGTGTGATAATATTAGTTCAGCCACCACTCTGAACCAACCAATTATCAATTGATCTACTACAGAACGAGGGACGTGAGATTTTGCCTAGCAAATGATCTTCAAAAAACTTAGTAGGTGCGTTCTTGTATGCCTTCCCAATGAGCCACAGAGAGCTCTCATTACCGTACAACATTTACTAATGTGACGATGCCGGAAAATAATAGACGATGGGAGTCCTTTCGCTCATCGTCCACAGATGACACCAATTGAATTCTTTTCATGCGTGGTGTCTCCATCAGTAGTTACGGCGGATCTGTCATATACCAGAGCGCTAGTTGGATTCATAAGCAACCCTAGCCCAATCGTTATCAGCGTGTGATCGATTTCTTATCACCCGGAGCCAGGTTGGTAACACTACACTTATCCGGCCTTCAAATCGAGGTTGAAAGTAGTGACATAAGAACCTACACCAGTGAGACGTTCCAGAGAAGCGAGGACACAAGTGTCGACGTGTAAACATACAACAGTTGGTACCTTCTGATACACAGTAACCAGGGAACTTACCTTCGCCTGCTGGGTAGCTATGGCGCCTTTCGACAAGATCTGAGTATCTGGGTGCGCGCGTGCAGATAGATAATTTATCTGCCTTGCGAGGTGGACCCTGGCCATGCAGCGGTCTCGATGGGTATTTACACCTGCCTGCTTAAAGGAAGAGCGGAGAGGGCAGTGCCTCAGTAAAGTGCGGTGTCACCACTAGGGACCTAAAGTGTGGGCCAGGAAATTACTTCGCCATCTGACACAAATTACCCCAGAGAGCGATGTTCTGTGCACAACGACTCGCCGAGGTACCGTCACCTGCTTCATAACACCGAAGAGGGATTGGAAGAAGTCTCTATATTCATCTCATGCTTCGCTATTTAATTATTGGGGTATTGCACTCTCTTATGTGCTAATCTACCCCTTCCGATGATCATTCACATGAGTTCAGACATGTTGCTGGCTCACCGCCAGTGTCACACACTGTCAAACCCAGCAGCCGACAGAACGTATAATCCCGCAAGCGCGCGCGAGTGAGCGAGTGCGCGAGCGAGTGCGAATGTGCAGAGCGTACTCACAACAGAACGAGACCCTCACGTTGGCAAATAGCACGACACAGATCTGTCCACCCAAGGGAGAGGGATGGGTGCCGCTATTACGTCACATAATCGCGGCCGGCCCCTCTTAGGCCGTATACCAATATGCGCTGACAATAGGTTGGACACTCCACAGACTGTCAGGAAGGAAAACAGGGAATTTGAAGGAGGTCGGTTGGGGTGGATCGGTAGAAAGATCCATCGACGGTGATTTTCGTAATACGCCGGGCAGTGGTGAACTATAGAGGCTCCGGTGGCTTACTCCAGAACTCAAAAGGCTGGAGTTATTGCGATAGCAACTCTCGCATAGCGCACAGCGCAGCGCGAAGCCTCAAAGAAGCAGTATCTGTGCAGCTGTGTCATCACTAGCGCCTAGAAGTGGAGAGAAGTGAGTATTCCGGAAGGGTCCTATGCTCGAGTTCGCTGACCTAACCACAATAATCTGATGGCCTGTCTCTATTTTAATGCTAAAGAATATGAGACGTTAACGCGCACGTAGGAACACAATCTGTGAGCGTACCACTGAGCGCGGTAGGAGGAGATCGCGCGCGGACAGTAGTAAGCAGTCGAACTCTTCCCGGCGCATAGGCAAACTTCAGTGCACACGGAATGCACAGCGACATTCTAGCTCACATAAGTACAACACAGAGACCCCCGCTGGCCGTCACTCACTCACTCATGTTTCCTTACAATCATTCCATCGCTCACATCACTGAAAACTGCCATTTGCTCACTAAATCCCCCTAGCCCTAGAGTCTGCTGTGCTCCCAGTATCCCTTAACTACTGCACGTTCCTTTTACACCTATCTATCTGAATCTACGAGTCCCCACACACATCCAAAGTCTGTCCGTGTCCTCAAAAAGTCCTTTTCCCGTTATAAATCTATCCTAAAACATTCCTCACCTAATCCATTCCACGGGCCCGAGAGTAGAGACTTGTCCCCACAAGTGAACTCCCCATGAAAGCCGGTCCTAACTTAAGCTACCCTATCCACACTCTGAGACGTAGTGGTACCATCCTGTGCCCAGGGCAAGTAGCCGAGCAGTTCTGACCACCCCTTAAGAGCCCTGGCTCTCTTGTTCATTCCACAACACAGCGGGATCCGGGAAAGGTGAGGAGGCAGGGCGGGGCGGGGGGAAAGAGAGGAGGGGCATTGAGTTTTCTCTTTATTTGTATATACCTATCGCTCCCCTCAGATGCAGAGGCGAAGTAATGCTCACCAGGTCTGCCGATGAAAGCTTTGTACGTGGTCAGAGCTCAGGGTGGTCGAGACGAGACACACGACTTTGCACGATACGAGGACGGCCATATTCGGCGACGGCTTTGTAGGCGAGATGCCGTGTGTGTTGTTCTCTTCTTCCGTAGATCTGATATGGCACACCCGTTGAGACACTAAGAGAGACTATGTGAATGAAAGCGTCAGTTTTCTGTCCGCTTCGTGCATCTCCTTGCGTCCAGCGTTCCATGCGAAGCGAGGTGGGGTGGGTCTTTAACATCCGGCATGATTCCTCTCCTGCCGGATTCCAACCATCAGCCACGACATCACTGCGATCCCAAGCAAGCCTCGATCTCCGTTTTCGAAGGAGATCACCTCACTCCAATGCTGTTCCCGGTCGCTCTGAGACTAGAGGAATCTCGGCATTGAAAGACATGTTCCATGTGTGGACCAGTTTGTGATTATCCAGGATCTGCCATGAGCGAAAAACATTTTCTGCCGTTGCGTTGAATTCGAGTCCTGAGGTAGGGGAAAGGCAGAACAGTGAGCGGCAGAGGCGTTCTCCTGCTTGCTGTCAGCACAAAGTCCAGAGCTTATCATGACAAGAGACCTTTGCTGTATATCCCAGAGAGGTCTAAGATGTGCTGGTGATGTGATTGTCAAGATTATCTACCTGAGTGAGTGAGGATAGGTCTACGGACCCAGATAGCACTTGATTAGTTTGAGGAAACCCAGCTGTGCTGATATGCGAAGAGGGATATGACCACACGTTGACCATTTAGCGGCGGCTCACACGAGTGAACATGCAGTCTTGGAGGGCTGAGATGAACAAGTGGCAAATCTCAAGGGGTAGGTAAAAAAAAAGAAAAAGAGGCCATGAAACGCCCGGCAAACCGTGAGAACTAGACGATTTACTCCTCTTCTTCAAGCCTGAAATTAAACCACTGTCACATGATTATTTCATCTCAGGTAGGATTTGATTATTGTTGACTTCTATTTGCAAGAGGACTACAGTTTTAAGTATGACATGATGTGTATTGTGAAATTCATAGGAATTGGCGTTTGCGTATATAACTCGAATCAATATACTCATCCATATCGGCCACAGCATGTGACACCGTGCCAGGCACACTCGGATGAGCGCGGACAAAAAGTCAGGCGTCTGCGAAAGCTTTGTCCCACGCGTCGGCATGTGGCTACACAATGAATAACATATCGACGAGTCCGTCGATAACAGTACACCGATTTCATACTCATTCCGTCAGAACACCATCAATCCCGGACTAAACACTGACGGTGTTTCAGCACTATGAAACTTTTCTATGCGCGCACACGTTGTGTCTTAGACAAGAGACGGTAGAAGACTAATATCTTCATGACTGCTGCACATTGTGCAGTATACCCTTACCGAGAGTAACAATGAAAGCAAAAGGACCTGTTATTTGTCAGTCCGCGTACAAGAGGATAGTCCTCGTTGACACTATTGTTGCTGTTGTGAGCATTGTGGTGAGAGATGGTGTTATAGATTGTGAAGAGCGGAGCTGTTGCTTCCGCTTGAACTTACATGGGAGTTGGTCATCTTCGGTCCAATCGTCGGGCGAGAGTGTATAGAGTCTACAAGTGCTTGCTACTACCTTCTCGTTTCTACTTAACAGAGAACGTCTGCAAAATATACCGACTATATTATGTAGCCCATACAACACCCGGCTCATTCTTTCGGTACAAACCTGCGTCCAATTTCTGGCGCCTTCGGGGTCTTGGTCGGCCATTGGCGTGGCATGAAACCATCTCGCGTTTGTGTGTACTCCAACCACCGAGGACTCATTCGATCGGGCTATCATTTTGCCGGGATGGAACTGACGAGAGGAGTACGGGCCCGAGGACGTGAGTCCGACATTCCCTATCACCGTCTTGACTGGATTTGCAGAGGTTAGAAGCTGATGGGGTTTGAATGTTTATGGGATTTGAGGTACTCTCTGCGATACACGGTCTGGCGAATAGCGGGGTCCATCAGTTATTTGCGAGCTCTGAAGAGGAAACAAGTTCTTGGGAGGCAGATTCGGGATATGAGGTGGTGAGGCTGCCAGTGAGAATGATTGTCTGAGATGGTCGACACTGACACGCATTACAGAAACGTTTGATTTTGAGAGCTGAACGATGAGAAGAGGAGGATATAAGGAGGCTGCTTGACCTACATGGATATAAAGACTGTTTGATTGTTGGGACTGATTGAAGAAACAAGGTTGTTGGAGGCCCATTGGAGATGAGTGAGAATTTACTTCTGAGGGAGCAACATGTTAGGATGTCGTCGGCAGCAACGGGACTTTGGAGAGGTATTGTGATTTATACTGGTGAAGGGAAGGTGAGTCTTCAGCAAAGGATTGCGTCAGGTTTTTAGCTGTGAGGTCAATGATGAAATGAAGAAAAATGAGGTGGTGAGATGACAACCTTGAGAAACCAGCTACGAATGTAATGCGATCATGGAGAGCATCATCAAACACAGTCGCGATAGATCGCCCCAGAGAGGAAGCTTTAAAAGTAGAGATTGAGGCTGAAGGCCTAAATAGCCATACATTGAGAGCCTTCACTGGGAGCCTTTTGCTGCCAGACTCTGCCAAAGCTTTGCTGGGTCCCTTCATAACTCTACTTTCTCGAAGTGCTGAGAGCTGAAAGCCATTGTTGGCCAAGCAGGGCTGGCTTTATGGAAGCCATGGTGGTCCTTGAGGAGAAAGCAGGATTTGAGGTGGCCCAAAGTTGTTTATGATGAGGAGACTCCATAACTTGAGATATTGGAGAGATCAGAAATGTTGCCTTTCATCAGGGCAGGACATCGGCATCCATTCACAGGAGGGTGGGGAATGTCACATGTAAGGCGAGTTGAAAATCTTGGAGCAAGTTTGGAGCTACGGCTTTGAAGGACAACAAGAGAAGTGCCATTCTGGACCATCGCTTTGGGTACAAGGAGAGCAAACTATCCAGAGCCGAACCTCATTCTGGGCTGACCATGGATTAATAGACCGGTGGGTTCGTTTTGATGATTCTTTCAGAGCAACAGTTGGAGACTGACGAGATATTATGTGGGATTGAAGGACGCGTTCGGCTTGATCGGCAAGCAGTCCGACTCAATTCAAGATTCAAAGGCAGGACAGTCCTGCAGTCTGATCCGTCAATATAACTGGGGTAACTATACGGACACATGCGGAGTCGTCTGCAACAAGGAAGATCATCTGTTTCCACACTCATCCAGCCTGAGCCCCAAAGTAGCCGAATGTAGTTATAGAACCCGCGCGCAACCCCCCGACCGCACGGACCTGAGTGGTATATCTTCTTTCTGCGAGTGACTCCAAACTCCGCTGAAGGAGAGTAGAGAGATTCCAATTGACAGCATAAGCGAGGGTAGAAGGACACTGGAAATAACAGGTATAATTATCTCGCTCTCCTTTACGTCACAAGCAGGACGCTTGCAAGAATTATTCTAAACTTCCATTCCCTCTCCAGTTTATGTGACATATGTGAGCGATGTTGGCGAGTTTGATGTTTAATTTTAATGAATAAAGTTGTAGTGGTTATTAAAAATAGATTCTGACCAAATCTGTTGTTGGAGGATGATTATCACATTTCAAGCTCCCATTGGTTGATGGGTGTTTTATATCTCGCTCACTGATTGGTCAAGACTCGTTCATTTTTAAATAAGGTCCAGCACAACTTGTGTGATCATGTAAAAAGATTAAAGAAAAAAAATAGGAAAACTCAATGAAGGGATGGCTCTCTACAAATGGAAAAATGTCTGAGGAGTGAAAATAAGTTTAATAACTAAAAGGACGGACAGACGGTGTGTAAGAATAAAGTTCCAGCCATTTTTTGTGGATCTGTGCTATTCTGTTTAGAGAATTACCTGCCTGAAGACTCGAGATTGTTAACCGAGGCGGACATTCAAATCAACACAGCCGGGGTTAACAGGTTATTAACCGCAACAGCACGGGACTCTGACGTCAGCAATGCAAACATATTCCCAGGCAGAAGTTCTTGTGGCAGTTGGACCGTATTAATTGTTCTGGGTGCTACAGCATGAAGAAGGTGCACAATACGTCCCCGTTGAGCTTCGTTCGACCACGGATGTAACACTGCTCAGCCAGTACCGTAACCCTTCGGAAAGCAGCGTTTCACCATTCGCAGTGCTACTCGGATGTCTGTGCGAAAGGTAAGACACCTTTGTTTCACTTTTAAAAAATTTTTTAACTAGTACGGGGCCGTAGGGGCGGGCCCGTAGGTGCGTGCCCGTAGGTGAGTGCCAGTATGTGCAAGCCTCTCTCTCTCAAATCTCGAAAAGGCACATCGCGGGTCCCCAGCAATTATTCCTGCCAAGTTTCAATCGATTGCAAAAGAAATAATAAAAAATAAAGAATAAACATTAATTGTGATGTCATTCGCATATGTCATAGACCGTCTGTCCTGTCATGGTCGACAGATAAATGGCCGTTGTAACTTGGGAACCGCTCGTCCGATTAATATCAAAAACCCTTGAAAAAGCACATTCCGCGGGCCGGCAATATTCCTGGCCAAGTTTCAAATCAGATCGGACCGTCGATCGTGCAAAAAAAAAAAATAATAAAACATTTAATTGCTGACGTCATTCGTGACGGTCATAGCACCGTGTCTATGTCACTTGGTCGACACCCGATAAATGGCTCGTACTGGCGAACCGCTCGTCGATCGATATCAACCTCGAAACCAAAAGGCACATCCGCGGCACAAGAGAGATTGGAGGGTCCCCGACCAATATTCCTGGCAAGTTTCAATGAGATCGGACTGGCGTCGTCGAGAAACGCGGTCGCAGAAGACAACAGACACACACACAGAGATTGCTGAATTATAGTAGAGCGTCAAAGGTTTAACGTTAACAGTTTATTGTACACCGCCTCCTTATGACAGCTCCATGCGCTGTTTTCTGACGTTCATCACGGGGCACCGAAGACGCCCGGTTATGACGTCGCGAAAGGGCGGTTCAGTTTGTTTTTGTTTGTTGTGTTTTTCTTCTTGTGTGTTTGTCCGGGCATATGCTCAAGTCTTCCCTTCGAGCTGAGGAAGCTGAAATTTTGCGACACAATGTTAAACAAGTGCTTTGGCAAAAAAAAAATCATTTAAAATAAATAAAAAAATTTCATCAATTAATTGATTATATTACCTTAATTGTTATCGCTTCATTTCGTACTTATTTTTATTTCTTCTCATTTGGACAACATCTCAGGTTACTTTTGAGCGAGGAAGCTGATATTGGGACAAACGGTGAACAGTATTTGGCACAAAGGGTATTTTTTGATATATGGGAGAATAAAATTAATCAGAGTGTCATTTTTCGATTAACTACTATTTTCAAAAAAGGTTATGATTCGGATTGAAACAGTGGTGTTTATGTATGTTATTTAGCCAGTTGATTAAGAGATTAATTATTTTACAATTATTACTTATTTAATTGCGCAATTCATCGATCGATAATTATGGTACGCCGCCCACTGCCCAATTCTGTGGTCCATGTGCTGCATGGCGTGTCACCGGGCGCTGAAGGTGCCCGGGCATGGCGGTGTCACCGGCGCTTGAAGGTGCCCCGGCAATGTCTCTTTGGAGGAATATATTATTTATTTGTTTATTTATTTGTAAATTGGTGGTGTCCCTTGAATGTACCTGTACTCTCTGGATGTGACTTGGAGAAACGCAAATCTCTTCTCTGTCCTGTTTGAGTATAGCATTGCAGAGACTACCGAAAGATGAGTTATGTTGTGGGGTTCAGGGAAGTTCGTAAAGTTAAACACCTTAGGCATGAAACCGTGCTGTGGTGTCTTGCTCCCTGCTAGCACTGTCCGTTTTGTGTCTCGTGGCCTTTTATTTATAGATTACTTTTTTCTTGAGAGGTTGTGCGGTCCATTTCCACAAAGGTTAATCCATGATTGTCAGGAGGATCTGTGTGTCTTGTGTCCCGTTCGAAGCATGCCAGCATGCGTTGCAGCGGTTCAAGAAATCATTTGCCAATGTGTCCGGAAGGTATATGGCACCCTGCCCGCCTAAGGTCGGACAAGTGCTTGTTCAGTGCACAAATCCAGGTTGTTAGCTTATCTGAAGTTGGAATTCACCGGTCATCGGTGACCATATTTTCACGTGCACCCATGCCGTCATCCATGTACTGCCATTATTTTCGACTTTTCTCCTTGCCCAAACCAACTTCCACCATTTCTCTCCAATTGTCATTCTTCCCCCGAAAAAGGTTCTTCAAGACCCAGCTGTTCATCCACCATCGATACACTACAGATCGCATCTCAATCCAAAACCATGCATCTTCTCTTTCTTCCCTCTGTTACCCCCTGTACCCCCGATCACTCTCGACGTCGCTTCCTTCCAACATTAACGTTATGCTCTTTCGAACCCTGAAAATGGTTTGCCTCCCGTGCCTCCATGTGTTGTCCACCCCTGCAGTCCGCTCCTGCCCCTGATTGCTCCCCACACCCCATTGCTTGTCCAAGGTCTCCCATCTTGGCCTTCAACATCTGCCGGTGGCCGGCGTTCCAGTACCTCTTCCTCTCTCTCTCTCCTCTCCCTCTCTCGTGTCCTCTCTCTCTCTCTCTCTTCTCTACTGTTCATTTTTCCTCTTGGCGTCCGGTCAGACTTGGTCCACACTGTACTGTCCTCTACTTATGCCTCTTCCACGGCGATCGACCTCGCGTACCATACAAATTAAAAGCCCAATCCCGCTACTTTTTGCTTGGTGCGCATTTATAATATTTCAAAAGGTCATTTAATCAGTCTGAAAGATTAGTAACGAAATGCCCTGAACTCGAACGTGTTCCTGAAACTTATCATCATGAAGCCGCGTGTACCAAAGTTTCATTTGAATATTGTTAAGAGGCGATGGGAGAAGCGAAAAGCGTCTATAAAAACCCACAAGAGCGTAGGCCCAGATGGATGAGAAAAACCTCTCGTCCCATCGAGGTAAGTCGGAAGCTAGGTGACTTGCATATTAATCAGGTGATTCTCTCTGATTTGGAGTGACTCAAGATGAGTGCCGATCGCTGTTGTATGTAGTGAGACACTTACTGATGGTCATATTTTGTCATGATTCTTCTCAAAGTAGAAGTTTGAGATTAATCGCACAGATGTCGGGTTTGACTTCCTCAGAAAGAAGTATTAGTTGTTAGTCTCCCATTTCTCGTTCTCTAGTGGATGGGGAGAATCGCGCTTCCAATATAAAACTTTCTCACACCAAAGGAGGGTTGAAACAGCTGTAGTCTTGGTTACTCTTGAACGACCACCGCTATTTTAACGGCGAAATACGATTCCTTCCCTCTTGTGGTTGCCGAGTCCAAGGAAAAGGTTTTTGGCCCGTTTTCAGCGATAACTGGACCGTGTCCAAGCCTCAGAATTGAGGACGCTAAGAACGCACTAAGGCAGGGAATTTGCATGATCTGTTAGCGAGATCCCCATAAGCTTCCTTCATGAACTAGGCTTACAGAGGATTGAGGTTAAGAAACCACATCCCTAGAGGGGTAAAAATAACCTGCGATATTCATACCCCACATCTTCAGAAAAAACACGAAACATCATGCGTGAGAGTATCTGTTGTATCAGAGGTCTCGCACTAACGCACCGAGGTGCTGGCAGATGAGGACGGCTCGGTTAACTCCTCCGATGGATGGGCAGACATCGCATTGCGGCCTGCCATACACGTGAAACACCACGGAATGACAGTTTATAGCTGGCTCGGTCGGAGCGATCAGCAAATCCTGCAGCTGACAGTCTCAGAGACAGGTGATATTTGGCCCCTAACCTCCAAGCTCTTGCTAGCTCCAAATGCTTGTTCTGTATCCAAGACACAAGATACCTTATGATATATTACATGTTACCACATTATGATCGTGTCATCCAGCTCAACATTGCTATATTTGTTTACAAGCAGAAGGTGTATTTGCCCAGAAGTTTAAGGACCTCTATTCTGCCACATTATATCCACCTCCTCCCCATTCTTTCCCGCGGAACACGAGATGGAAGAAGGCCGACTCTACAGAGCCTATTAGCCGCAGACGAAAAATGCTGTGCAGAGATTAGCAAGGTGCAGATGGGCTGAAATGGTGCCAGCTGTTGATGTGCCTCGCCAGTTGAAGTGCAGCTGGTGACGCGATACATTGCCCAGTCCCACAGTCAAAAGGCTGCTTGGACGGAAATTTATATTCGTCATCACAGAACGTCCAGCGAGGCATCTTGTTGCACACGAGGACCGTTTGGACCATAACACACTTTCTTCTCGCGGATTCCCTGCAGTTATTAAATCCTGCGTAAACACCGTCACGCTTCAGACATTAGCGATGAGTCCAAAGGTATCGTAGTCGGTAGATACACATTTGAGAAAAAAGATGGATGGTATAGCAACTGCAAAATACCTTTGGATTGGATTTACTGGTCTTTCTCCACCTTGCTGAAAGTCGTGAAGGCAGCTCGTCACCCTTGAGTTCACAGTGTTTGAACTCAAGGGTACGGGATGTGCCGAGAAACCCCGTAGCACTTTCAATGATTTTATTCCCCTCTATAATTCGTCACCCGAACCCCCTTTATTGTCTTTGTTCGGCTAACCTATTGTCGTCCTAGCCTACTCCCAACCCCTACGTTCCATTCCTGGAGGGGAATAAGGGAGAGCTAGTGTCCTGTCTCGAGGCCCAATGAAGCCTCAGAATGGGCTCCTCAGATTTCGGCGATCTTCTTTACCCAAGGTGGGTCGAGCGGCCCACAATGAGAGCGAAGGGATGGATGGTGCGGAGGGGTACACTTTCCTATCTACCCTAACATTGATTAACCTTAAACTACCCTGGGGCTTTCCAAAGCGCCTGTCGCTTAAACTATTGGTTCTACCAACCAAGATTCCCGTCGCCTGCGTTGGTGCCCTCACAAATTTGGGACTTGCCCTCAAGTTTTCCCT